>JANAVB010022597.1:42263148-42725648 GCA_029216955.1 Iris pallida | reverse complement strand
ATTAGTTAATATATGTTAGTATACTTTACAACTATGATTAGGATAAATCATTAAATTGGGATACTTATTCTAGTCGTACAGCTGGCATGCTCATGCCTTGGGATCCCTATATAATTTGGAACTAGGGCGTGACAAAAACAACTCTTAATTCTCTCTCCCTCTCATTCCTAAAGTCATTCCCTCTTTCCTCACCCTCTCTCTCTCATCTCTCCACTCTCTCCAACAACTAGAAACCGAGTACAACAGCCTAAGGCAGCCCCTACAAATGGAACTAGCTATTGTTGCCCCTGCTTTGCTGCTGCTGACTTTGAGTCTGCTGCCGCTACCTTTGCTATTGCCCCAACCACTTGGGTCGCTGGACAACCTAGGGAAGAGCCTCCCCTATCCTCCCAAGCACCCATAGGTGCTGTACAAACTCCCGAAGAGACCTCAATAACAGCCCAAACAACCCACACACAGGCGTGCATTCAGCCTAAAATCAGTCCACTTCATCCCACTTTCCCGACTTGATGCAACTTCTACAACCCCCAAACTACCCCTACAACCATCCTAGATCCTTCATCTATCTCTCCTCTACCTTTTCTAGTCGCCACAACTCCTAGATCGCTTTCGACAGTCTGTGGCAAGCGATACACGAAGTAGTGTCTAGGCTGTATTTATTTCGGTGCACTGCTGTCCGCGCCTTCTTGAAACAAACAACGAAAGCTCTTAACCCCTTGGTTAGCACCCTAACATCCTACAAAAATTCTCCTTCATATTGTACATCTTCACTTTTAGGTTATATATATATATATATATATATATATATATATATATATTTATGTGCGTGTCTTCGTCATTCTTTTCATCGATACATAGTGAACTTCAATGGAAGTATATGTTAGACTTGTGTGCACTATGTGTTGTATCATTAGTCGATGACTAAAACCCATGTAAACACTTGTCAAACATGATTCTAACTCCATTTTGTATTTAATTCCAGAATATATATGATATATTTAGTGTATTATATTTATATAAATGCATGGTTGAGACTTGGAGAAATGTTATGTAACAAGTAGTGTACCTTGCCTAGGTTTTGTTCCAGTTAAATATGTTGTATATAAACATCATGTTAGAGAGTATAATATGTCATGCTAGGGCTGTGTACTAGTTGAGGTAGTGTATGCACACATATTACACAATAAATGAAAGTTTATAATGAGGTTTATGCCATGTTTAGTTCACAAATTCAGATTCAACATGTGTTGGTGCACTTGACTTTTTATAATACATAAAGGGTTGTAGATGTTTATATAAAGGACTACCTGAAGAATATAGTATGTGATTGTGATGACACTAACTTAATCTATTGATAAGGCTCATATGTTCATGTTTACATAGGTAAAACAAACCTTAGGTTAGTTGAACTATTTGACACAGTGAATACCAACGTTGATGACTTGTTTGGTATACAGAAGACACTAGTGTGAGAAAACTTAGTACCTCATTCGAATTGTAACCTAGCAACCCTTATAGCACATTAGCTGTATTCTTGTAGGCAATTAGTGTGCTTTAGTGTAGTGACTAATTTATTAACAATAATATATATATATATATATATATATATATATATATATATATATATATATATATATATATATATATATATATATATTTGGCAAAACACTCCCCATTTTATTCCATGAAAAGAAAGTTAGGGCTTTACAAGTATACCAGAAGGTGCAAAATGACGAAGCCTATATGGCCAACAAGCTTAAAGCCACGCGGAAAGCCCTTGCGGTATGGAGCAAACAGGCCTATGGGGACATTTTTCAAGCCATTCGTGAGGCTGAAGATGATGTCGCTCGTGCCGAAATTAGGGTCATGACCGACAGATCGCCGACTGCTAGGACAACCCTGAACCTCACCAGAGCGATCCTTAAATTACGGCTAAAAGTGAAAACAGATTTCTGGAAACAAAAAACGACACTTCGATGGGACAGCGAGGGTGACAAAAACTTCGGCTTCTTCTATGCCTGCGTCAATGGTCGAAGACAGAAACTCGTGCTTCATCGAATAACCGACGAAACTGGGAACATCATCAACGATCAGAGGCGGATCCAAAAGGCGGCAGCTCAGTTCTTCGCTAACCTGTTCTCCAAGGAGACAGTTACCAAGGACACTACCTTCCTGGAGGAGATATCTCACCTTATCATCGACAGCGACAACACCCTCCTTGAGCTTCCCCCGTCCGAACAAGAGGTGAAAGACACCGTATGGGCCCTGGACGAGCATAGTGTGCCCGGGCCAGACGGGTTCTCAGGAGTTATTTTTCGCACATGCTGGGATATCATCAAGACAGACATCCACGAGGCGGTTCCTGCATTCCTTCAAGGAGCCTTGTACCCTAGAGCCATCTCGAGCACTAACCTGATCCTCATCCCGAAGAAAGAGAACCCGAAAATATTCTGTGATTTTCGGCCGATAAGTCTTTGCAACTTCACCAACAAGATCATATCCAAGATTGTTGCTTCCTGCATGGCCGGTCTTCTTCCCAAGATCATCTCTGAGGAGCAAAGCAGTTTTGTTCATGGTAGAAATATCCAGGACAATATCATGCTAGCTCAAGAGTTAATCACTTGCAGGAAGTTTCCTGCAAGAGGGGGAATATTGCTATCAAATTGGACATGGAGAAAGCATATGACAGGCTAGACTGGAAATTCATGATCTGAGTTTTCAGGGTGTTCCGATTCTCCGAAACCTAGACCAACACCGTCTGGAGATCGATCAGCAACTCATGGTTTTCTACAGTGATCAACGGCCAGGCCGATGGGTTCTTCAAATCGATTTGCGGGGTGAGGCAAGGAGACCCTCTCTCATCCACCATTTTCATCATTATGGCAGATGCCTTGAGCAGGAACCTTAATAAGATGGCGAGCACTACTAACTTCCACCACTATCATATTGCCAGCGACTGCCCGATCATTACCCATCTGGCATTCGCTGACGATATCCTGATTTTCTCATCCGGAGATGTAGGGTCTATAGAAGTTGTCCACCACACCCTCTAGCGATATGTCAGGTGCTCGGGCCAGAAGGTCAACCCAGACAAAAGTGTCATCTACGCCCACCACAGTATCAAGAGAGAGCACGCGGCCGTTCTATCCGACACCACCTCTTACCCCAGAAAGCACCCTCCGTTCTACTATCTGGGCTACCCCCTTGTGTATGGGAAATCCAACGCTGGCATTTTTGCGGACCTCATCAACCGTATCAGGAAAAAGCTCCATGGTTGGCATAATGCTACTCTATCCCCAGGCGGCAAAATGATCCTCATCAAACACGTCCTCACTTCAATTCCCATATATATCCTCGTTGCTTGTTCCCCCCTAAGAAAGTGATGTCTTCGATACGAGAACATCTTTAGCAACTTCTTTTGGGGGCACAACGACGGCCACGACAAGCATCATTGGGCTAGTTGGGATACCATGGCGCAGCCTACCGAAGAAGGGGGCCTGGGGTTCAATAAACTTTTCTACATCGTTCAAGCATTCTCGATAAAATTGTGGTAGAAGCTCCGCACGACCCAGAACTTATGGACCAGGTTCATGAAGGCCAGATACTTCAAGCACACCAACTCGTCGTCGGCCATCTCAAACAGCAGATCCTCCGTAGCATAGAGGGGCATGCTCATTGGGCGGTCTATGGCCGAACCTGAGATGCGCCTTCATATGGGCAACGGTGATTCGTCGACATTCCTGGAACGATGGGTTGGAGATACCTTACTTCCTAATATTTTATAAGTCTACGAGCATTGTAAGATCAAGGACTTGTGGAACCCCATCGATAACAACTAGAGATGGAACGAGGTCCTAGAGTGGGCCGGTCCGGAGGCCGTTGATAGCATCCGACGGTGTGGAGTGACGCTCGGTATCGACGCGGGCGAGATTCGGTGGTCGACCGACGCTTCGGGTTCCTTCTCGATCAGATCGGCCATGAGGGTGGTCCGCTATACCGCTGCGCCTGCCCCTAGCATTGCCCCTTCTGGCACACATGCATCCCCAAGAAGTGGTCCTTCATCATTTGGAGAGCCCTGCACAAGATCCTCCCACCGACGATACTGTCAACACTATCGGGTTCAGCCTTGCATCGGTGGACCACATCTTCTGCCGGGGTGACCTTCCGGTCCACGTATGGAGGGTCATTCCCCATCTCTACAGGATAAACCTAGGGAGCCGGTGCTTCAATGACCTCGCTGTGGCATGGGGTGTGGCATCCCATGGTCACCAGATCGTAGCAGCAGTTGTCACGTGGGTTCTATGGAAGAACCGTAACAAGGCTAGATATAAGGGCCATCAGTTCACCGCTGATCAGCTGATTGGGGAGACTATCAGACAAAGCTGCAAGCGGAGGTCCCTCTGTCACCACGGCCAGACGGTCTTTTGTAACTCCTTTCTATCCAGGGATTAGTCTCAGGACTACTTTTCTCCCCTCATTTTGTTAGTATACGTGTAGGGCCATCAGTTCACCGCAAGGGCTTTCCGTATATATATATATATATATATATATATATATATATGCTCTAGAAAAAAAAATATATATGCTCTAGGGATCGTTCAAACGAAGATTCAAGAACATGTTTTTTGCATTTACAGCTTGGAGATTCAGGCAAGTATACATTACCTTGTTGTACTATTTAAATTATTATTACTGTTTATATGCCCTTGTTAGAAATAGTTTTAGTTGTTTGCGTCCGAGAATGCCGTAGGTGTAGTCGATGATGACATCGATATTCTGGTTATGTTTGTTTGACCTTGTTCTAGTGGACTTACCCTAAAGTTGCGAAGTTATCTTTATAACTCCCGTGGCCTCAACACATTTCATTTTATGACAAATAGAGTGGGAGTTCATGTTATGGCACGGGCTTACACACTCGATTAGCTACCGGTGCGAGTAGCACATATGACAGTACATTGTACAGTAGAGTTGCTTCTAGTTATTGTGACTTACATTGAAAGATGAATTGTCCAAGTTGTGGATATGACATATATATTTCATGGGGCGGGGAAGAATATTAGTACGCATATGGGGTAGACAATTACTTCAGTGTTAGTGTTACCCAGTTGTGGGTTGTTATTACACGATTATTGATGTATATACTAGAGTATATATCCGGCATCAGCCACTAGCTATGCGGTAGATACGGATGGGAGGTAAGTTAGTATATACATCTGTCTCTGGCTCGACGCTATGCATTAAACATATTACTTACTTATACGTTCCAAAGCCATTTTAAAGTACATTCACTTAGATGAGTATATCACCTTTTATGTTTATTCAATATTTATATCATGACATATTCTTCCTGTATTCTTGTTACGTCCCTCTGAGGACCTGGTTCCTTGCCAGATTGCAGAGTTGATTGACATTATTCCTTGCTGGAGATGGCGATGGGAATCATCTGGTATGTAGATATTTGTTAGTAGGTATTTATATCTTTATTCGTTCATTTATCCTAATCTTATTGATATTTATTTATTGTTATAGCCTAGTATTTGTAGACCCATGATTATTCATTTGAGTCTATTCGGACAAGGGTAGTATGGGGTGCACACCCATTCTTATATTTTATATTATGTGGATGAGATATACTTTATCTAATAATACTTGCTACTATAGTTTTATGGACTGAAGTTCTTACTAAACAACCTAGTATGCTTCGTTGGGTCCACTAAATTGGTTTTCCTTAGAGTTTTATTAGCTAGCCGTTGTCACGTGTCTCGATGCCATGCATTTTGGGACTGGGACATGACATACTACTCATGTGAAAGCATCTCTGATGCCGATGAAGGGGGCAGTATAATCGATGGACTCGGTGTCGATGCCGGTGGACCAACCTTGAACTTCTTTGAGCTACTGTATCTTGTATCCTCGCCACTTGATCGCCCATAGCCACCTGCGTCCCTTGCAACACCGTCACTCTGTGCTGTGTCAACATGACAAGATCAGTAATGCTACTCTTCGTCCTCTCGCTCATAGGCATGAGCTTCGTGATGCTGAGTTCGAGCTCATCAAATCCTATGGTGAGCGTCGCATCATCCGTCTACAGATGAGACTAGGGTTCATGCACTTCAACAACCTGGCATACAACGCTCTTTTCGGCTCGGGCCAACTACTGTGAGGGCTGTGGGGAATACACAGTGGCAGAGGGAGCCCTGGATGACTACATCACAACAAAGGTGTAGTAGGATCCCGTACCGTAGTACGTACCCCTTTGAAGAGTACCAACGACGATCATCCAAAGCTCATCGACCGACAGATCTGTAAAGGGCTACGAAGAAGTACTAGCCTCTTTTTCTGCAAGTACATTAGCAGCCGCCCGATCACGTAGCCTAAGATACTCGTCCTAGAAAAGTATGCATCTCGATAAGCATACTTCTTACTATCTAATCTTAATTCGTAGTTGCTATTGTCTAAGGTACTTATTACTTACTATATGGATATCTATTTATAAATTTTCTGAGTTATATTATAATTAACACAAGGTAAACTAATATTACATAGCATTACGTGGCCCTCTCATCGATGAGCTTTCTGTTCTTCTGAGGTCTGGCCAGGAAGACGATCACCATGTTGGCGTCTCACCCCTATGTACATGTTAAAAATAAAGTGTTTCTTATTAAAACTAAATATTTTATCCTACTTTATTAGAATAATATATATATACCTGATGACGAAAATGTTTCTCTTCGAAATCGAGCCATCATACCACTTTTCTGTCTTCGTCCTAGCCGCCTCCGTATTCTTATATATTTTCTTGTACCATAGACCATCAAATCTAGCACTTATTGCAGTTAACTACTTGGGCGTGATCTAACCTTGGATCGACATTATGGAGCAACGACGAGCCTTCTGGTCGTCAATTGCATCATGAATCCGCTTGGTGGCGACAACAGAAAACTCTTTCTCGATCTGCTCAACACGATGTGGTGGATAAAAATATGTTTTCTACAAGAAGTAAAATAATAAGTTATATAATATGCATAAAATATGAATTATATTAAAAGCAAATATACTTTTACCTTGAAGTGGGCAAACCAGAATGCCTTCCTATCTTTCGGAGCATCCGAGTAGTTGATCCAAGCCCTACCATAGTTCTGCCTCAGAAACTGCCACATGACGATATATATACAACAATAATTCTATTCATAAAAATTTGAATTATATATATATATATGCATAAAAATGTTAACTAATTAACTTATTTTGTAGTCTCGTCGGTCCAAATCTCCATCCCCGTCTCGTCCGGAGGCGCGCATGGATGATCGTTCGGATACAGAAACTGAGTCACTCGACCCCCTCCATCTGCTTCTCTGTCTCCATTGTGTCGTTAGCAGGAGGAACATTGGAAGGAGGAATAGTCTTAGGCCTGGAACTGCACAACTTAGGAGTACTGTCACGTACTTTCGATGCAGTAGGAGGTGTGACTAGTCGGTACACTGGAGTACTTCTGAAACATGGTCCGGAACCAGTATCCGATAGTGGAGGAGCCTCTAGGTCAGGACTGGCCAAATGATCCACATCGTGCTGTCAAACTTGATAACAACATATGATGATAAAACAAACACACACACACACACACACACACACACACACACACACACACACACATAACATGAACACAGAAATGAAATATAAAAAATAATACATCCCGCAGTCTTAATGAAATTACATAGTTAATAACTAGTACATGTTCAGAAGTCTAAATGGGTAGTATATTCTAGAGTCAAAATATAATAAATGTCATAAGTCTAAATGGATTTAATTTTATTTTCAATCCTCTTCTGAAAATTTATCATGTTCATCTTCCTTGACCTTCTCTTCCTCTTTCTTGTCATCTTCCCTTTCATCTACTTCGTCTACCTCTTTGGATATTTCCACCCCTTCTACATGATTAGACGTGTAATGAGTAACTTCGATTGAGTCCATATCAACTATATTTGTTACATAAGGTAGTTCGTCATCCTAATAAGCTATTTTGTCAATGTCGAAGGTATTTTTAGGTTTAGTCTTACATACTTCCTAATTCGACCTCGTTGTTCCCCATCTAGGATAAGTTGTAAAGTAAACGAGTTAAGCATGACTTGATTAGACAAATGGTTCGTCTCCTTGATATCGATGCTGGTAGTTTATATCCACAAGACCATGATTGTCAACTTTCCTACCTTCATCTTGGATCGGATCGAACCAATCACACTTAAATAAGACGATCTTAGCAGGATTTATGCCATAATTATATGTCAACTCCACAATTTTCTATAAGACATTAAAGAAGTCATTGCCTGGATCGACATCTTTGTAGTTCGAAGAATTGGTACACAAACAACTTTTTTTAAGGAATGAAGATCCAGGAAGCTATTTTTGATTGGAGGCATTTGTTGACTTTAATCTAAACACATTCACACAATAGCTTGGCCAGATTTTGACAGCATAAATTGGTGCCTTGATTAGAGTTCTAATATATTCATTCTCAAGTGTTGTGTCTGGACAATCGACCTAAATACCATAAGATACGAAGTTAAGTTTAACTTCCGTTAATTATTGTGTATGTGCATACACAAAAAGTAATTAGAGAGATCCTTACATATGCACTCAACCAAGAAGAAAAATGACATCTCATTTCCTGTTCTATTTCTTCATCTATCATGTATGGTCTACTCGATCTCACTTCATCATTAAATATGCTAAGAAATTGAAGCAATTATTGATTAGTGTAATAATATTAGTGTATACTATTATATTAAGATGACATGAACGTGGACGTATTAATTACTTACCCCTCTAGGTTTTCCACTTCATATTCATCCCACTTGAGTAATATATACAACTGAGCAGCCCTTAGTTCGTCGTCATTCAGATATCTTTTCTTTGTTTTCTCGAAGGCTTCCCAAAATCATTGAATAATTTTAGTATTGCATCATTAGATTGTTGATATCCGTCATCATTTTTTGAAGCTCTGGTTCTATTAGTAGCAACATGAGGCTTGAAATACATCGAGCAAAAGTTTGTGATCTTCCCGAGAATATAGGTTTCACAAAAAGAACCCTCGACCCGTGCCTTATTTTTTTACCTTTCTCTTTAGGTGGTTAAGATGAGAGACGACCATGAGTGCTCTATCCCGATAACATTCCATAGGTCGGAAAGTCGTTGATGGTCCATATAAGTGCTTCCCTTATCTAAAATTCTACTTTCTGAAAATATCATATGCATTGGCGTCTACTTTCTACACCTGATTCAACTAATCTATCAATGGCTGTAAGTACACATCGATGTTCCTCCTCAGATTGTTCGGAACTGGGATGATAACGGTTATAAACATATACGGAGTCTTCATGCACATTTGTAATGCCCTAGTCCCAAAATATGTAGGATTAGGAATACATATGCATGCCAGCTACGTAACTAGTGGGCTCCAACCAACTAGAATACATATAAGTTGTCTTGGTAACTAAAATCTAACTATCAAATCACCTAACATATATCTATCTCAATCCACCGAATAACCAATATCAAGAACAAACAATATGTGCCATGGTCTGCAGCCTAATAACATATATGTTTGAATAGACCTAAAAAATAGTATAAGTTTGTAAAACTAGACTATGGAGCAGAATATACTTTAGAGGGGGACGAATAGAGCAGGCAACAGAATATTAGCTATTAAAAATTGTTAGCAGTAAGATCACAGAAATATATTACAGATATGAGTAAGTAAAGTAAAGTGTAAAGAGCAAACTCAAACACGTCGATGTATACTGGTCTCCCTCTTGTGAGGACTAACCCAGTCATAAGAACTCTAGCTCCCGGTTGAAATCTACTATAGAAAAATAAGTTTTTGTCTGAAGTTCTTGCAACTTATACAAACGCAAGATTTGATCAGAAGCATTCGACCAACTTCAAGTGTGAAGTGTCTTACTTCTAGCAAGTCTCTTGATTACAATCACTCTGAACTTCTAGACCATACCGCACTGACAAATCGACTGAAGGATTATAACTAGTTTAGGATTGGAAATTGAAAGTTTAGTGGGGCTTTGGAAGATTGTAATAAGCTTTAGAGAGAAGAGATATGAAAGTGAATTGGTGTGTTGAAATGCTATAATTTCTTCTCTATTTATGGGATTTCTAAGGGGAGAATTCTGGCAAAATTCTGATTGAATTCATACAAAATTCTATAAGAGAATCTCGACATATAGCCGTTGCATCCGTAACTGCGGGAAGACTGAGTTTTTAATACAACGTATAGATAGCCGAATTCGGGGCGAATTTGTACTGAATTCTTCAAATCCATAATTGGTTGATTTGGGTTGGCAGCTCAAGTTTTGGGTTTTTGAAAGGTCAAGCAGTTAGTAGGTAGTTTGGGCTTTGTAAGTGGGCTTGTTTTCAAAATGAAAAGGGTATTAAAATGTATTTTGGATAGTCTATTTGCTAGTATGACACGGTTTATATTATATTCATAGACTAAATAAAATGCAAAAGTACATTGTGAAGTAACATATAGGCAACTCTAGAGGGGGGTGAATAGAGTTTGTGTCAAAAATAATCAATTAAAAATCAACTCTATGCCAGTCCAGAAGCAACTACCAATAGAAATATATAATCAGAGTAGTAATGCGAAAATTAAGAAAGATCAGAAGAGCATACGCAAACACAGCAATTTAACCTGGTTTCCCTCGTGGAGGACTAGTCCTGGCCTGAGAACTCTCGCTCAGGATTGAAATCCACTATTTGTGAAATGGTGTCACCCCCAGTTTTCAGAAACAGGGGTATTTTTGTCATTTTATATTTTTGAATATTTTTAAAATTTATTTTATTATTTATGATATTATTTTGGGGTTGAAATTTATTTTATTATTTATGATATTATTTTGGGGTTATTTGAGTCGGGTTCGAATTTCAACTTAATCCGACTTGAAACGGGGACCCGGGGGGTAGTTTGACTCTAGTGGGACCTACACACTAGTTAGGCATGGCCCACATGATATTAATTTTAGTCTACATGATAGAAATATTTTAGTTAGAGGTTAGACTAATTATTATGGATAAGGTTAATATGATTAGAGACTTTAGAATGACTAATTTAGCCCCAACCAATTAGCCCTTTCCTAATACTCATAGAATAGGTTAGTGGGGGCATTTTGGACCTTACCATAATAGGACAAATAGCCCCATATGGCCAGCCACTTTGGGAGAGGATAGACTCAAGTTCATTTCATTATTCTCATCCACACTCTCTCTCTTGTTCTTCCCCAAATTCCTAGAGAGCAATCCCTAGCAATTTCTCCACCAAATCCTTCCATTTCGCCACCAAATCTTCTTTCTTCCTTCTCCATTCTAGCCAAGGAGGAAGCTTCCCAAGTTTGGGAGGATTCGGAGCTCGTTCGTGTCCTTTTGGAATCTCTACGTGTCGGTGTCGCTCCGGGAAGGCTTTTCTTCGATTCGATCTACCGGGAGGTATAAATCCCTTCTCCTTTTCATTTTTTCATGTATATAGGTCTATTTTGAACCCATAGGAATGACCCCCATGGTTCTATCTCCATTTGTGTCCATTTGGAGGTCATAGGAGTGTCCTTTGTGTTGTGGTTGTGTCCATGTGGGAAAACTCCAAATTTGGACACACTATGTGTTGTTGTTATGTATGAATGAATTATTACATGTTTAATCTCATATTTTTGTATTGGAGATATATATATATATATATATATATATATATATATATATATATATATATATATTAGTGTAGAGAGTGAGTTCTGGATATATTATGTTATATACTTGTGTTCTTTTGTCTCAAACTACCCAAATCCGTCATGATTTTTATCCACGTTTTTAATTTCAGCCCTAACTTAGAAATGTCATAACTTCTAGCTAAAAGCTCGGTTTAATCTCCAGTTTTTTTAAAAGAAGCGTATTGAAGTTAGATTTCCAAAAACATATATTAATAAGCCTAATTCCTTCTCTAACTTTCTGGAGAATTATTTGAGTGTCAGCTGTACGAAAGACAAACGCGTTCTCGGTGTTTTCGCGATTCCGGGAGTTTCCGGAAACGAAAACGCGATCCGTTTGAAGTTTCGGAAAGCTAACACATAGATCTATAACATACTTTAATCCTAGATTTCAATTCATGCTGAGATGGTACAGTATTGATTATTAGTAGGAGTTACTATTCGGCATATACATTTTGTGCACCCTTGTGTGTAATATAATGTTCTATTTGATTTTAACCCATGTTAATGTATATACATTATGTAATTAAATAGAGAATGCAAGCATGAGTAAATGTTTAAATAAATGATGTATGAGGTGTAAGTATCCTATCTAATGTAAGCATGTATAAGTATGGCTTGTAATGAATATGTAGGTTCCATAGATGTAATTTATGGTACATATAGTAGTGCAAGAGAATAAATGAATGATGAATGAATGCAAGCATGAATGTAATGTAATAATAGATGTAATGTATGCAATATACAAGTTAATGAGATGTAATGTTCTATGTTAACACAAATCCTATATTACCTTATGTACCTCTTACACTATGTAGACACTATCACACTTGACACTTTGTTCACTTACACTTTGACACTCTTTGATATGTATACACTATGTATGCCCATTTAACCCTCACTTGCCCATTTGCCATGTTCACATACACACACATAGCCTCTTAAATAAGTATTTATGAATACAGTTAACTTAGCTATGTATGTATATTATATATACGTTAGCATATTGTGTTGTAATATATAAGTTTATATAACCATTTGAAATGCCATGATTATAGACCTAATGTTGAATACCAATATATGCATGTGTATATATGTGTAGACATATATAGTTTAAAGTAATAGATTACCTAGTGTATATCCAATGTGAATTCTTGCCTATTTGAGTATTGAATAATTGTATGCTATATAGAGTTGGGTGTATGTTGGCTTGTATAGCCTTGTATTGATGTGTGCTTGCTAGGATAGTCTTGGTTAGGCCTAGTAAGACTTGTTGGGTTAGGACATGACCTAGTTTGACCTAGTTTGACTAGTGCAGTTGACCAGAGTTGACCAAGGGTTGACTCTGGCCTAGTTTGACCTAGATTCATGTAGAATACATTGTAGTGCTTTATATTACCCTTCTGGATATGTTGTGACTTGTGCTGTTCTAATTAGGAGCCAGACACCTCTCCTCAGACAGTATCTTTACCTTGGACATTCAGATATCAGGCGAGTACATTCTCTGATCATTTCATATCCTGCTTAGAATTATATTCCTGCTTTAGATTACTATACTTGATGCTGTCACGACATTATCACGGATTAGTACTATACATATCTCTTCATGCGATGTTATCCCCCTCGGGAGCATCGGGTACATTATGTCATGTGCGTTTCACTTTCATCATGTACTCCTGTGCTTTCACCATACATGTACACTCTTGTGAATCATGTACTCTCATGTTCACAGAGCCTTCATGTATACTATCATGTGTACCCTTTTAAGGGCCCTATGTGATATTATGTACAATAACATAACCTGCTTAGATCCTTGTGTACTGATTGGGGAAAACGGGAGAGTGCTAGTAGTCATGTGAACAATTCTTTAGTAGTGTAGATCATGTACAACTCTTTAGTGTAGATCATGTACAAATCTGTTCCGTTCACATGTGCTATCCTGTACTCTACATCACTAGCCACTGTTAGTTCTCTATTTATAGTAGATATTTCTATTATTGTTCTCTCTCTGTTTACATACTGTATTTCTTCAGATCTTGTATCTTACTTTACTGCATGATTATATTTTCTAACCTGCTATGAACTGTTGAGATGTAATGTGCTCGCTCCTGTCCTGACTGGACCTGTTGATAAATTTTGCAGATAGCCTAGGATTGCCTGCTAGCCTAGAGGAGACACAGTAGAGGTTGTTTAAATAGTTATTTCATTTTGTCTGGAGTTGTATTTACTTGTGGATTACTGTATTTGAGTTTTGAGATGTATTTCTAGGATTATGTATCTTAGACACTTAGACTTCTATCTCCTGTATCTCTTTTGGATTTCATGTTTATCTATCTTTATCATTCTACCTTAGATTGTGATTGAGTTGTACCTCTGTGTTGGCCTCCTTATGGAGAGTATTCATATTATGCTAGTTATAGTTCATGACCTAGAACAGCGTTCTACCGCCGACACTGCGGCGTAGGCTGGGTGTTGTTACGTACTCGTACCCTCACGGTGGGTACGGGTCGTGACAGTACACACACGTGCCTTTACTTAGAAGAGCACGCCAGCTTCTTACAACTTCGCAGAGGCAAAAATTAGAATTGTCCAAGTGACTTCTTTTCAACTCTTGCACATAACTTCTAGCTGAATCGTACTTGAGCACCTTGAGGCTTAGGAAGTTTTGTGGCTAGTAGATTGGAAGAGTAAGGCTTAGAATGTATAAGGCTTAGAAGATTGAGAGTGAGAGTTCTGTTGAAATGAGAGAAATCAACCCTATTTATACTAGTCAGGGGAGGTAGAGTTCGGCCAGAATTCTGTCCCAAATTTCCAAAAATTTGAACTTTGGATAGCTTGGATCATGGTGTTCCTAAAATGTAGGTTCTTGAAATTTAAAGCACAGAGTTCGGCCCGAGTTCTGCCTTAGGCAGAGTTTGGCTCGAACTTTGTCTCCTTTGGGACAAAAGTTCTCAATGGGCTATGGTGGTTTGGTTTGGTTCAGTAATTGGTCTGATTGTATGGTAAAGCTTGGAGAGATATGTCTAGGGTTGAGATGACATAGTGCGACTCAACGTACATATTATCCTAGACTCAATAAATTGAAAATTACAGACTTAGAATAAATAGGAATACCAAGAGCCCTTTGATGACGCCTTTCTTCTGATATTTGAGCAGACCTGAAGACGTCTTGTTCCTTGACAATAGTCGTCCTAAGATATACATATCTGGAAATCTGAATACCATTCGGGGACTTCGCCCCCGAACCCCTACGGGGGGCGTTGCCCCCTCGATCCCTGTCCGCTGACTGGTCAGCGAAACCCCCGAGACGAGGCCCCGGATAGGTCGCTAGGCGGTTCAGAGAAATCTACTTGTATGACGCCGTCTTTAGCCCATCATTAATTCTTCATCGCATATGTCCTGGTTTGATCATATTTGATCATGCTTACTGCATGTCTACAAATACATGTTAGACGAGCAAAACAATATGTTGCAGTATGATACATTCATAGCAATATGATATAGAACAATTAGGACAATGCTAAGTTTAAGTAGCAACATGACAGTGAGTATATGAATATTAGTGACATCATTATGTTAAACTTAATTAATTGGCCATATTCACACGATGTAATCATTGGGCTAATAATCTCCCCCTTTTTTATTATGGTAAATCGGTTAAGTTTAAGACATATACGATAGATGCATGTATCACTAATGAAGACATATTACTAGAAGATTTTGTGCTAACTTAAACTTATTTTTCTCCCTTTGACATGATCCAAAAAAATAATCTCCCCCACAAATAGATATTTCCATTTTCGTCCCGATATAAAGTTCTTATCCAAGCACAACATAATTCATATATAATATCACATCATATACAATGTCACATCAAATATCTATTATTCTTCCCCTTTGTCACTTAGCAAAATAAAGCACAACTCCCTTGTAAAGAAAGAAACGATAGACAAAGTGAAGAGAGCAAGCACACAACTTTAACCATAACCAAACGTTAATAGAAAAACTAGTAGTTTTTATAATCCAGCAGGTGAAACTTGCAGTCTTGTTGAAACATACAAGAACTACATAGAGCATGAGGAAGGCATAGACAATCATGATCAAGATATACTAAATGAAGGACAATGGGAGAAGTGTGTAAAGACAAGTATGTATAAACTACATATCAAATGTAGAGTACCAAATAGAAAAGAGCTTGTCAAAACACAAAATAGTTGGTAAAACTAAAAGAATTTGATAATAATCAATAGATAGTTTACCAACATGAAATAAAAGAAAGAAATCCAAAACATAATATGATATGAAATATTACTCTAGTTTTGGAAGAGAATTATGAAATAAAGGATTTCAATCAAAAACCATGGGAATTAGATAATTATAGATAATAGATATCAAAAAAAGAAAGATATTAATTGAGATATTGAAACATATAAACTTGATATCAATTAAAATATATAAACTTGAAACATTAATCAATGAAAGTATGATAGTCACAATTGTCCACAGATAAATAGTGGAACAAAATAAATGAATGATCAATGTAAAATAGAGCAATTAATATAAAATGATCTCATTATTTGCAAATCTATTTGCTTATCCAAAATTCATGCATATGAACTCAATTACCTTATCATGCTATATGAATACCCTTTAGATAAACATGAAGGTAAAGGAGAAAAAATACTAGAGAAGGAGAAATTCAGTTGACTTGAATGCTCCCCCTTAAAGTAGTACCAATATTGATACAAATCATGAGGTTTGAATAAGTTTTCAAAAAAAACCAAATCAATGAAAGCACAATAGTCATCAAGTTAAGATATGAAAGTTAATATTAATAAGATGACCTATTTAACCCGTATAAGGGAGAGATAAAATAATAAAGATAATTGCATACACTCTCATAAACCCTTCAAAAAAAATCAAAACCTCAATTAGATATGAAATTGAAGAGAATATGGGTCTATGATGAACTAGGTATACAACATATTAATGGGTATAAATGAATTGAACCAATTTATTTGCTCCCCCTTAAAATATGCGTATCTAGTTCCAAAGCACTTATAGCATAAAATAGATAACTACAAGATCTAGGGGTAAATCGACTATGAATTTCTTCCCCTTGCTCAATTCATATAAGGCTATAAAATCGTCATAAAATGAATAATGTCATCTTTAGTCAAGAAGAGATATCCACTTAATAGCTACTAAATATAAGAAATCAAAAGAATATTCCATTTTAGCACATGTAATCAAAAGATGACATAAACTAACCTATATAGAAGAATCTCATATTTAAATATGATAGATCAATGTATGTTACCTTTTGAGAAAAATGTCATCATGAAAAGGAATAAATTCAATCATAATGAAAGTCAAAATATAGCTCAAAAAATACAAAAAAAAAAACTCAAATATCATGTCCATGATTATCTAATTAAGAAATGATCAACCAATTTATTGCTTTGCATGTACTATGTATGTTTTACCACATATGTACCTATCAACGGGTAATAATCCAACTTTGCTAATACTAAATGAGAAACCAATGAATTTCAAATAACAAAGAGCATATGTGATAATCCATGAGCAGTCAAAGTAGAGTAATAAATTAACTTGATAACCACATAATTAGATAATATAGGACTACTCAACCATTAGGATCATTTATCAATATAAGCAAACATGATCCAACGAATCTCATCAAGAGAAAATCCCAAATCTATATTTATAATAAAATCTTACAAATCGATGAAAAATATGGAGAAAGAGTCAGTCTCATTTATATTATTACATATTTAATCTAAAGAGATGTAATATGATAATACGATAAAATTATGACTCAAAAATGAGAGAAATTTAAGAGATGCTTACCAATAACTAGTATGGAAGGAAGTTAAAGCGATGAATCACAAACCTCAATGGAAACAAGATTAAAATAAAAAAAATTTGTCAAACTAATTTTAGAGACCAAACATATGTATCTAAAATAGAATACAAACCTCATAAAAAATTTCATAAATCTTGTTTTTGTAAACTAGCATATCATATATAGATTAAAATTCAAGAAGATAGCTAGATAAGTGAAAGTGAACATAAATTATGTAGCTTAACAATACATCGTAAATAAGCAAGCTACATAACTAATTAAGATTATGCTCATTAAATCTTAAGTCACTAACACTAAAGATACATGCTTAAGCATCGAGTTCACAATAAGGGTAATACATTTTGAATGATCAAAATGATTTATATACTCTTTATTAAGCAAGGATAAGAGTATAAGATAGCAAGTAAATGAATTAGACTCTCATCAAATAAAGAACAAAAGAGATGTTCATGAAAACACAATATAATAAATCTTTTTACCAAGTATTAAGATTAAACCAAGATAATGAAATAATAGATTGATCTAGAGAATGCAAAATTATAGCCATTATGAAAGTGTATTCTCTAGAAATGGAAAATTTCAACGCAAAAGCTTAGCCCATAGTGGCTAAAGACATAAGAAATATGATGTATTAATTATATGTATTCTTATGTGCTGCAAAAACATCATTGGACAATAACAATTCAAAAAAAACATATGTCCAGGAATGAGCAAAGAAATATCATTAAGATCAATAAAGCTAATTAAGAGCTAAATATAGTAAGAGACACAATTTTTTAAAGCTTTCATAGTGCACCATAGTGAAATATAAAGAAATAGACTAGAAAGTGTGCACTAATTAAGGAGGTAAAATTAAAAAGCAAGGTAAAACACAAAAACATGTGATCCTTAAAAGAACTTCCAAAAATAGTCATGAGCAAGATACTAATAAATATTTTCTCTCAACATCCTAACTTGAAGAAGTAAAACAAATAAATATCAGAAGTTAGGAATCATTAGTGTGTGTGTATATATATATATATATATATATATATATATATATATATATATATATATATATATATCACAAATAGGCATACATGAAAAGATCAAAAATCAATTAAAAGGCATGTATCCATAAAGTCAACAAAAAAAGGCCAAAAAGATATCATCAAAAGAAGACTTTAAGGAAGAAGCTAATTGATTCAAGAAGAGATGCACAAATTTGATCAAAAGAATCAATAGCTAAAGTATGGGATAAGCACAAGTTTTAAGGAAGCAAGTATAATTAACTATTCTTCAAAACAAAATAAAACTGGAGCTTAACTCATATGCCCACACCAAGTTATATATCATTATAAGAAATACATGATCTACATGCAAATGGAGATTTAATGAATATAGTCATGTATCCTTAATGAATGTTTGAAAAACTATCACAAATTTAAAACATTTATAAATAGGCTTTATTAGGCAAATACATAATTGATTCATAAGAGGTTTAATCAAAATAAAACATGAAAATCAATAATGAATATATTATGTAAGCACCAGGTTAAAATGGAAGTATAAGAAGCTTGTGCTAAACACATATATTCACAAATACCGATTAAGATAAATATGACAAATTAAATACAAATCGGCAAGAAGTAACTATCTCAAAACTTTTAAAGACAGGGAGTTAAAATTGACTCAAATCAAAACCATGGTCCTATGGACCAGAGTGATATACATGCTTTATAAATAAAGATTAGGAATAACGAGCATGCATATATAAATGTGTCACACTAATATAAAATGAGTGACAAACTACATAGTGTGAACTAAGCATTTAAGCTAAGTAACTAGTCATGCTAGATAAAAGAAATAATAAAAAAATTAACTAAGCATGCTAGTATTATGTCTCACATTGATTTATATAATAAGCAACTAAAGGATATCAATGTGAGCTAGTAGCAAGACATCAAGAGAAATAAGCTAGATTCTACCATTTAAAGAGAATCGTTTAGTATGTTACCAAAGTGGTTTTAGTGGCCACACATATCTAGTGCAATTGCTTGGAAGATGACCTTTGAGCTTTGCAACCACCAACACGCTCCTCGGTACTATATCTCGATACAAGTAGCTCTACCTATAATATTAGGTGAAGACTTTGGTATCTAAATAAACTAATATCCACATTTGTTAGCTTTAGAGACCTATATACTATTTACTCTAGCATTGGTAGAAAAACTCCTACGAATAGGACAAGTTATACCATGTGTCCAATACGAGAGCAATAGAAGCACCTAATACTAGTGTGTGCACATGTATCGAAATGAGCATGATTATGAACATGTGACATACTAGAATGATGAATATCTCTAGAGTGAGCATGCATGGATTTGGTCTTAAGAATATCATGTTCTAGTAGCAAATCATTATGCAAACAAGTAAAAGAATCAAATTTAGCATTTAAAGCATAATTCTCTTTTTCAAATAAAGCAATTCTAGAAATAAAATCATCATTTTGTTTCTTTAAAGTGTCAATAGAAGAATCATGCAAATAATTTAGCTCATGTGTTTGCCTCTTAAGATCTTTTATTGATGAGGAAAGAGATTTGATTTTCAAAATTAAAGCCTCATTCAAACTCTTTAAAGAAACACAAGATGAGTTTTGAGAATCAAGTCTAGATAATAAATCATTGTTTTCATTTCTCAAAACTTTATTAGACTCTTCTAAATGAATAACCTTTTCTGAAAGTTCTTTATTTGTATAATGAAAGTCATCAAGAATCCCTAAGGATTGGTTAGCCATGGCTTTCACTTAGAGCATTTCTTGCATTTAGAAGAAACGTGATTGTCCATACTACTAGAAGTAAAACCCTCTTTATCGGAGAAGGAGGAATACGATAACATAGAAAAATTAACAAGAATCTACTCTAAGGATGTTAAGCCTAACAATAGAGACCTTGATCTGATACCAATTGAAGTAACATGTAGGCAACTCTACAGGGGGGGTGAATAGAGTTTGTGTCAAAAATAACCAATCAAAAATCAACTCTATGCTAGTCTAGAAGCAACTACCATACACTACTAAAATATGATCTATTAGCGACGTAATTTAGAGACGGCATAAAATGCCGTCGCTAAATATGGAATATAGCGACTCCTTTATATAAACATCGCAAAACGTCGCTGACTTGCGACGTTCAGCGACATGAGTTAAATTACGTCGCTGAATAGCGACGTTAAGCGACATATTATTAAAATATGTCATTTGTTAAAATTTTGTGATGGTTAGCGACGACATCTCTTGACGTCGCTAAAATTTTTTACTTAGGGCACAGCGTTTCATTTTTTCCCCCTCACTCGAAAATTCTAATTTTTACTTAGAGCTCCCCTTCCCCCCGGCGACTCCCTCCCTCCCGGCGACTCCCTCCCCCTCTGGCGACCCCTACCCCTCCGGCGACTCCCTCCCCCTCCGGCGACCCCTACCCCCCCGTCGAGCTCCTCCTCCTCGAGCTTAAGTAAACCCTAACCTAATTAACTCCTCTCCCTCCTCCTCCTCCTCCTCCTCCACCCCGCACAGTTGTTTGAACACTGACACGACCCTTGGAAAAGATGAAATATTTGGAAAAGATGAGATTGGGGCAAAAGGTTTGGAAAGGTTTGGAACATTTGGGTTCGGCTGTATACTCGTTGGGAGGAAAATATTTTGTAGTCTATCTGACTAAATAATTTTTCTAAAAAATAAATTAAATTAAATTAGGAACGCTATTTTGTTCGGGAACATATTTATTATGTTCCAAAACCTTGAAGCGGAAAATAAGCATTCCAAATTGAAAAGGACCTAGTGTTCCTAATTTGTCATTTTGGTGTAGTGAATTCATTAACATATATAAAGCATAATGTGTCACTGATACATTATATCTTACCCAAGTCCCCTTCATGTAAAACAAGGATTAGCATTCATTTTATATGTGTGTGTGTGTGTGTGTCACGAGTTCGTCCTTAAAATAATTGCTAGAGTTCATAATATATAAATGTGTCATAACTTCGTCCATGAATCAATATTTAGCCATGCAATATAGAGTCCAGGAATAGCTCGGGCTGCAATTTTGTTTAATCATGTATGCTCAAATGTTCTTAGAGATCTCCAATTGGACTAGTGTTTTAGAAACACCAATTTGATATAAAAAAAGTCCATCCGGAATGTAACTTGCGTCTTGCATTTCACACATAATAGAACCCCGAATGAAACAATTAAGCAGTAGCTATGGATGAATGTCACATATTGGAAATTCGTATCATGTATATAGGGTTGCTTATAATTTGGACACCTGGAATAGTCCCAAATGAATAGAGTGCATTATTCAAGTATAGTTTCCATTGTGGTTTGTGGGAGGAGAGCCATTTTTTTCTTGGAGCTCTTGTTGAACTTGCTTTGGCTGGTTTGAGCCAAAGTCATCCAGAGGTGTAAGTGAAGTGTAGTCTAGTATAGTCTAGTGTGTTGACTTTATTATTATTATTATTATTATTATTATTATTATTATTATTATTAATGTGGTTGGCAGCCAAAAGTAGCAATTAGCGGAGGTGGTCAGCAATATTGACTTTTTTGGTCGTTCCTTTTATCCGGTGAGCTAATTAAACTGATCACATACGTTGTCCTTTGAAGCGTATCCTCTAAGAAAAATTGAAAATAATTGGTTTTGACCAAAACCCTAGCTAGTAAGTCTACTACTGATATCGTCGATACCAATACTCATAGGAATAGTCCGATACCGATTCCCATACCTATATGTTGTTGCTCAAGCAGTTTATAGCTAAAATGCGTAAGTGCAACATGAAAATCTCATCTGTTAAATATGTTACCTAAGAGCATCATTAGTAAGGGCAATTCATTACTACAGTGTATAGAGTATCCTAGAAGTGTAGGTATGATTGGTATATCGTATTACATAGTGCGCCAGCAGAGGGAGGGGCTGGTACTTCCTCCCAGCCGCCTACAGCTCCATCGTCGGACGACCTCTGGATGACGGACATTGGCGGTCTTCAGAAGGGTACGTACTACGGTACGGGATCCTAGCTACAACGCGTATTTGGCTTCGGAGTCATCCCGGGCCCCCTCTGTCAGTGCGTAGTCTCCGGCTTCGCATGCATCGTCACGAGCTCAGGATATTCGTCGTCGGATCGACGAGCTGCATCGCGAGTTGCAGCAGCAGATTTCTGATGTGGTCGAGCAATGATCCGACCCTCCGATGATCACCGGACGATTTGATGCGGTCGAGTGCAGTATACAGGAGCTGATGAGTCTGCAGCAGGCTACAGCTGTCAGCTTGCACATACACTCACCGAGTCTACGTAGCGCACAGAGCGTAGACAGGTCGAGCTGGAGGGATCGCAGAGGACTATGTCTGCCTCACTCACTCAGGTATCGGCTTCGATTGAGGAGAGTACTCAGAGCATGGTGAGTACCTTTGCTGCATATGGTGAGCGACTGCGAGAGCTGGAGCAGATACGTCCTCCCGGTCCATCGACGGCGCCGACTCCAGACATTGCACTGCCTCCTACTGTCCCTACGGTACAGCTCACATAGGAGCAGTATGAGTACATGCTATCCCAGATGCGCGGCAGGGGCCTCAGTGATCCAGTAGATTTTTTTATCATCTTTGTATTTATTGGCCCTATGGGCCCATTGACTGTTCTGTACACTGGTTTTCATTATTATTTGACTCTGTTGGACATGTATGTTTGTTGGACATGTAAGTTTGTGATATTTAATTTGTTGGTATTTTCATTGAGTACATATATGATATTTAGTTGTAGACTGTTATGATGGGAGACTGTTATTCATCTATTAGTTGTAGATTGTTATGATGGAAGACTGTTAATTATGATGATATCAGCGACGGAGATGACAAATATACCTACGCTGGATTATAAGCGATGATCTGATATACAAAGGAGGTGCTGCCCAAATTTTTAAAAAATATAATGTGTATTTTTATAATGATGTGTGTCTGTGTTTACAGTGTATATGAAATACAGTGTTCGGAACCATCGATAGTTTCGATTACTGTTGTATGTTTTATCTTGGATAGAAAGAACAACAGTTCAGGGTGCACTTCTCAGAGCTTCCTCTTCACGTCCTTCACTCTCTCGGGAGGATCCCGAGAAGGTGAAGGACGTGAAGAGGAAGCTCTGAGAAGTGCACTCTGAACTGTTGCACTTTCTATCCAAGATAAAACATAGAACAGTAAGCAAAACTGTTGATGGTACGAACACTGCACTTCACACACACTGTAAACACATACACACAGCATAACAAAAATACACATTATATTTTTTTAAATTTTTTTCAGCATTCTGCGACGGATAGCGACGTCTTAGCGACGTATGTGGACGTCGCTAATACGTTGCTAATTAGCGGCGTAACGTCGCTGTACGTTGCCACCTTGCTAACGTGGGAGGCATGCCACATCATCACGTCAATAGAACTAAACGTCACTAAGAAGTCGCACTACGTCGCTTAGTTTGCGATGTATAGTTCCTGTCGCTCTACGTCGCTAACTTTACGACGACCTAGCAACACGGATGGGACATCGCAAACAGCGACGTAGGGCGACGTATTTGCCATCTGCGACTAGCTAAAAAGCGACCTTCACTTTACGTCGCTAAAGCCGTCGCCAATTACGATTAGCGATGTAATTGTCATTATTAGCGACGTATCATGACGTCGCTAATTTGCCTTATTTTAGTAGTGATAGAAATATATAATCATAGTAGTAATTTGGAAAATAAGAGAGATCAGAAGAGCATATGCAAACACAGCAATTTAACCTGGTTTTCCTCTTGGAGGACTTGTCCATGCCTGAGAACTCTCGCTCAGGATTGAAATCCACTATTTGTGAAATAGGGTACACACACGTGCCTTTACTCAGAAGAGCACGCAAACTTCTTACAACTTCGTAGAGGCAAAACTTGGAATTATCCAAGTGACTTCTTTTCAACTCTTGCACAAAACTTCTAGCAGAATCGCACTTGAGCACCTTGAGGCTTAGGAAGTTTTATGGCTAGTATATTGGAAGAGTAAGGCTTAGAATGTATAAGGCTTAGAAGATTGAGAGTAAGAGTTCTATTAAAATGAGAGAATCAAGCCCTATTTATACTAGTCAGGGGAGGCAGAGTTCAGCCAGAATTCTGTCCCAAATTTTCAAAAATTTGAACATTGGACAGCTTGGATTATGGTGTTCCTAAAAATTAGGTTCATAAAATTTACGGGGTAGAGTTTGGCCCGAGTTCTGCATTAGGCAGAGTTCGGTCCGAACTCTGTCTCCCTTGGGACAAAAGTTCTCAATGGACTTTGGTGGTTTGGTTTGGTTCAAGAATTGGTCTGTTTGTATGATAGAGCTTGGAGAGATATGTGACATAGTGCAACTCAACGTTCACATTATCCTAGACTCAATAAATTGAAAATTACAGACTTAGAATAAATAGGAAAACTAAGAGCCCTTTGATGACGCCTTTCTTCTGATATTTGAGCAGACCTAAAGACGTCTTGTTCCTTGACAATAGTCGTCCTAAGATATACATATCTGGAAATCTGAATACCTTTCGGGGACTTCGCCCCCGAACCCCTATGGGGTCGCTGCCCCCTCGACCCCTGTCCGCTGACCGGTCAGCGGAACCCCCGAGACGAGGCCCCGGATAGGTCGCTAGGCGGTTCAGAGAAATATACTTGTATGACGCTGTCTTTAGCCCATCATTAATTCTTCATCGCATATGTCCTGGTTTGATCACATTTGATCATGCTTACTGCTTACTACATGTCTACAAATACATATTAGATGTACAAAGCAATATGTTGCAGTACGATACAATCATAAAAATTTGATATAGAACAATTAGGACAATGCTAAGTTTAAGTAGCAACATGATAGTGAGTATATGAATATTAGTGACATCATTATGCTAAACTTAATTGATTAGCCATATTCAAAAATACGATGTAAACATTGGGGTAACAATCTCCCCCTTTTTGATTATGGCAAATCGGTTAAGTTTAAGACAGATACGATAGATGCATGTATCACTAATAAACACATATTACTAGAAGATTGTGTGCTAACTTACACTTATTTCTTTTCCTTTGACATGATCCAAAAAAATAAGCTTCCTCATAAATAGATATTTTCGTTTCCATCTTGATACAAAATTCTTATCCAAGCACAACAAAATTCATATATAATATCACATCATATAAAATGTCACCTCAAATATCTATTATTCTCCTCCTTTGTCACTTAGAAAAATAAAGCACAGCTCCCCCATAAAGAGAGAAACGGTAGATAAAGTGAAGAGAGCATGCACACAACTTTAACCATAACCAAACATTAATATAAAAACTAGTAGTTTTTATAATCCAGCAGGTGAAACTTGCAGTCTTGTTGAAACATACAAGAACTACATAGAGCATGAGGAAGGCATAGACAATCATGATCAAAATATACTAAATGAAGAACAATAGGAGAAGTGTGTAAAGACAAGTATTTATAAACTACATTCCAAATGTAGAGTACCAAATAGAAAAGAGCTTATCAAAATACAAAATAGTTGGTAAAACTAAAAGAATTTGATTATAATCAAAAGATAGTTTACATACAGACGGGACGACAAATACAACTCAAAGTTCTAAAGTCTTGAACGGTAGCAGGCATAGACTGTCACTGTTCGTCCAAGTAGCCCTTGTATCAAGACAGGGTTAGATCAATTATTAAAATTCGGTTCGACCATGACCAATGGGCCAACAATCTCCCCTATTTTGATAGTTGACAAATGTTGACCGATATAACATCTTGGTCTTGATTTGAACAAAAAAATCAAAATATTTTTGTTTGGTACTGTCTTCTCTTGGCAGATATTATCCTAAAAAAGATGTTAGATCTTTTTTCCCCCGTTGTTACTTAGCAAAATAATTGCAAAGAGATAAGCTCTCCCGCAATTCATGTATAAGAAACAAACATTGAAGAAACGCAGTGATAATATAAAGAAAATAGGCAAATTTTATATTTAGTTTATGATTTGAAACAGTAGCTAAAGATAATGCTAAGCATAAGTGCATACCAAAAAAGATAATAAATATTGAATGCATAAAGATAAAAAGAGTTTGGAACAATAAACTCAACATCTCAAACTGTCATACATAGAAGTGCATAAAAGAAAGTAATACTATCTTGGAATGTAGGAACATTTTTAAGAACACATTATGTTAGAGTCCAAAAAGATAACATATAGACAAACATTGTAGCGTCTAGATCAAGTCCTCATCTAAACAGAATCATCGTCAGCACGATCAGCATTAGTACAATGTCCGGAAGGTCTAAGACTAGAAGTACCAGCTCCATGAGATGGATGTGGAGTACCACCAGAACTACGATACCAATCATAGGCATTACCGAGGTTTAAGTAGTGATAAACTGCCTCATCCTCATAGCGGTAACTAGAGACAGTAGGATCTCATAGAAAAGAACTGGTATGCTGACCAGTCTGAATGAAATATAGATCTTTAATGGAGTTTGCAAGTGCCTGAAACCGACTGGCTTCTCGAAACTCTTGTTCCTTCAATGTCATGATCACAAATGCTCATAAATAGTTGTGCTCATCCAGTTGAACATGCCCTATGTTATCCAAATGCTGATGGAGGCCCTCAAATAACATAAGATAAGTCTGAGGTAGAGGAGATGGTACAGTAGGAGGAGCAGGAGGGACCGAGATACTGCAACGAGAAAGGTGAAGATGCTTATGCACAGAATCACGAGCATAAGAGGACAAGTCAATCTCAAAATGCTAATAGATGATAGGAAGGATCATCGTATAAAGAAGACTCATGTTCATCTTGCGACACCTAGCCATCATCCAAAAAATAGTCTCAGGGATAGAAAAGGGAATCCCATGACGAATGTGATAAATAGTAGACAATTCAAGACTAGTTACATCATCTTTTGAGGTGGATTTGGGTAATATAGTGGAATAGATAATCTGATGTAACTCATAGAAAAATAAGCCCAAGTTTATGGCTTTGAACTTGTCGGGACGAACGGGATCATGAGCACAAAGTTGATTCTTAAAGTTGTTCAAAGTCATATTATTAGGGAATTCAAAATCAGTGATATCAACAAGCGGCTCATCTAAATTTGGAATTTATAGGATCGTCGCTAATCATTATAATTGAATGGAATATCAAAGCCGATGAAACGACTTTTCATAAGATAATCATCATCAGCGAGAGTAAAATTGCAGTAAAATAGTCTAATTGCATTATTGGTAATAGAAAATGAATATGTAATATGATTATGCAATCCCAAAGTTTCAAAATCAGGTTTGTGAGACGAAAAGATCGTCCACTTTATCGGTGCGCCGGAGCAAATATTACGAATTGAAAAATCCGCATACCATAGTAAGGATTGTTCTAGAATTTCAAAGAAGAATTCATTGAACGCCCCATCATTCATTTGGACGGACAAAAAAAGAGATCCTTGGATAGGATCAGAAGATGAGGCTCCTTCACTAGCCGTTTTCTTTCCCTTGAAAGGATTGTTAATTCTAGGCATAATTTTTAAAAGAAACAGAAAATTTCTATAAAATTAAAAAATTGAGAAATGAAGAGATAGAAGTGATTATACCTTCTCAGAATAGAGTATGTGGAAGACGAGGAGATTCTACGCCCGAATCCAAAATTTTGAAGCAAAATCCAAAGGAGTATGGAGGAACCAGAGTGGAAAATCTAGGGTTTTTGGGCATTTTTGCGGCTACTTGTTGCTGTTTGGAGGAGAATAAATACAAGTGGGGGCCATTCAAGTGCTGTATAAAAACTCGACACCAACTGAGTTCTGGCCGAACTCGGGTCAAATTTGCTCCGAGTTCGACTGGAACTCTGTTGAAGTATTTTTGCACAGAATCCAAAATGTAACTTTGTATTTATTATTTCCTTTCAATTATTTAATTCAAGATTAGTAAAGTTAAATTTCTATTAATATAATTAAATTTATTTTATGAATAAAATTTTGTTATGTAGCGACTTCTCAGATTAGATATAGGGATACTGTCCCAGTTAACTGTATCCACCGAAGGATGCTTAAATACCGTTTCGCTTTAGCCGTAGTCGTGGTGACAGACAGACCCTTTGTAGGCTTATCTCAAAAACAGTTTTTGTATATTAAAAAATAATTAATAAGATAAAATTAATTAATATTATTGATATTTAAAATTCCTAATTCTTGATGTAAATAATTGAATCGATCTTCCGCTAAGGATTTTATAAAGATATCAGCCAATTGTTTATCTGTGTCTACATATTGTAAACTGATATCTCCATTTGCTTGATGGTCTCTAAGAAGGTGATATCGAATCTCAATGTGCTGTGGGCAGGAGTGACATACATGATTCTTAGTCAAGTTGATAGTTTAGTATTGTCACAAAAAATAGGTATGTGTTTATAGTGTAAATTAAAGTCTTCTAGGGTTTGCTTCATCTATAAAAATTGTGCACAATAATGTCCTACGATAATGTGCTCAGCCTCAGTAGTCAATAATGAGACATAATTTTGCTTTTTGGTAAACCAAGAGACTAGCGCCTTACCTAGGAAATGACACGTACCGCTAGTACTTTTTCTATCCACTCTGCATCCAGCAAAATCAACATCCGAATAACCGATTAGGTCAAAGGACATAGTTTTGGGATACCATAAGCCGACAGAAGAAGTGTCCTTAAGGTATCATAGATACAGTTAACTACGCACAGGTGTGATTCCTTAGGGTTAGCTTAAAATCTTTCACACAAGCAAATACTAAACATTATATCAGGACGACTATCAGTTAGATAAAGTAAACTATCAATTATACCTCAATACTTGCGTATGTCGACATGTTTGCCTTGTTCATCTACATCATGCTTAGTTGAAGTTGCCATTTGAGTGCCAAGGGCTTTGGCAGATTCTAGATAGAACTTTATTAGCAAATCTTTTGTGTACTTAGCTTGGTTGATGAATGTCCCATTGTTGGTTTGTTTCATTTGCAGTCCAAGGAAAAATTTAAGTTCTCCCATCATGCTCATCTCAAACTCATTTTGCATACACTTAGAGAATTCTCGATAAAAAGATTTATCAGTAGATACAAAGATATTATCATCAATATAAATTTGAATTAAAAGAAGACTTTCATTTAAAGACTTTATAAACAGTATAGTGTCAACCTCGTCTTTTGAAAAACCATTATCAAGTAGAAAAGAACTTAGACGGTCGTACCAAGCATGAGGGGATTGTTTCAAATCATGTAAGACTTTCTTCAACTTGAATACATAATCATAATTTTTAAAATCAGTAAAACCTGGAGGTTGAGCTACATAAACTTCTTCTTTTATGAAACCATTTAGAAGAGTGCTCTTTACATCCATTTAAAAAAGTTTGAAGTTATAAAAATATGCAAATGTATATAATATGCGAATGGATTCTAATCTCACAACAGGGGCATAGGTCTCATCGTGGTCAATACCTTCCTCTTGGTTGTATCTTTGAGCTCTGAGTCGAGCCATGTTATGAGTGACTAAACCATTCTCATTTAATTTATTTTGAAATACCCAGTGGGTGCCAATGACCGGATGATCAATGGGCTTGGAAACAAGTTTCCAAACTTGATTTCATTCAAATTGGTTTAGTTTCTCTTGCATATTATCTAACCAATATTTATCACTACATGCTTCTTCAATAGTTTTATGTTGTAGCTGTAAAATAAATACAACATAAGAAGCTATATCTCTGGTAATGGAACGAGTAGCTACGCCCTGGGTGATCTCACATATTACCAAGTCCTTATGGTGGTCATCCATGAATTATTTTTTAGCATACTTTCAAGGTAGCTAGTTTCGGGTTTCAGGTTTTGTAGACGCCTTACTAGGTGTACTGATGTCTTCATCATCATCATCGTTGATCATCTGTTGGTTTAATTCGTTGAAGGTGACATTCATTAATTCTTCGATGATTATTATCTTTTTGTTAAAGACTCGATACCCTTTGTTTTTTGCCGCATAACCTAAAAAGATACCCTCATCGGCCTTTTTGTCAAATTTAACCAAATTATCTTTAGTATTAAGAATAAAATATTTATAACCAAAGATTTTGAAATAAGAAACTGTGGGTGTTCTATCAAACCATAACTCATAGGGAGTCTTCTTTAATTTAGGTCGAATTAGAACCCTATTGAGAACATAACAAGCTGTATTGACAGCTTCTGTCCAAAAATATTTGGGTAGACTAAACTGGTTCAACATTACTCTAGCCATTTCTGATAGAGTTCTGTTCTTATGTTCCACAACTTTATTTTGTTGTGGAGTCCTTGGGTAGGAGAACTCATGAAAATATCCTTGTGTGTCACATAATTTCTCAAATTCTACATTCTCGAATTTGCCGTCATGATCACTTCGAATATGAGTAATCATGAATCCTTTCTCATTTTGAACTTTGTTACAAAATGTGATGAATTCAGATAATTCATCATTCTTGCGTGCGAGAAAATATACCCACGTATATCTAGAGAAATCATCTACTATTACAAATGCATATAACTTACCACCTAGGCTAACAATTCTACTAGGCCCAAATAAATCCACATGCAGTAATAATAGAGGTCTAATGGAACTTATAGTATTTTTGGAGTTAAATATGGATCGGGTGACTTTATTCTTTTTACATTCATAACATACCTTATCCTTCTTGAAGATGATGTCTGATAAACCTCGAACCATTTTCTTCGTGGATAATCTTGAAATTGTGTCCATATTTGCATGACCGAGTCTTATGTGCCCTAGTTGACTCTCATTGTTCTTGGCAAGCAAGCATCTACCTGCTTTGTTAGTATCTTTCCACAAATAGAAAACTATATATTGTCTTCCCTAATACCTTCAAAGACAATACTACCAGTTGAACTATAGTACATTTGTCTTTAACAAAGTTAATACCATAACCATGGTTAGCTAAATGGCTTATGCTGAGTAGATTATGTTTTAACTCAGTTACTAGACAAACAACTTTAATCATATGGTAGAGAGCCTTACAGATGATTCTGATACCTACTATATACCCTATTAAGTTCTTACTGAAGGAGACGTATCCTTCTTTTTTCTTCGACAGTATTGCGAATAGGGAAGCATCACCGGTCATGTGCCGTGAGCAACCATTATCGAGGATCCACTTGCTCCTAGCATGAGTAGGGTGTTCCACCTACAAAGAAGTTTGCAGATAAAACTTTTGGTACATATTTCTTGTAGGGTCCAGATATGTTAGTCTTTGGTATCCATGTATATATATTCAAATCAACTAATTTTCTTACTCTATATGCAGGTGAGATATGACCAATGGTGCCATAATAGTGACATCTAGCATGCTGAGTGTTAGGTGCAGTGTGTTGTATATGATTGGTAGGTCTTGGTGTTCTAGTTTGATACTTATAGTAGAATGCATGTCAAATAGTCTTCTTAAACAAAGGTTGGGCTATGTTTGGTCTGACAATATTGGTTTTGACCGTGTTCCAATGTTTCGGTAATTGACACGTATTAGAAAGTAAACAGCAACTTCAGGCTTTTTTTCTAACCTAAATTTTAACTTTTTGGAGGTGTCATAAAGTGTGTTATAGTCAGTTGTGAGTGCATCATTTATGACTAGTGCACAGTGATTTCTCTTCTTCTCTTTGAGTAAATCTTCCTCAAGTTTAGCAATTGTCTTGCTTTTTTCTTCGGATAAATATATAGTCTCATGTAGTTGCAGTTTGACAGAAGAAAGCTCACCAGTCTCAGTAGGGTTTTTACTATTTCTAACCTCAGCTAGTAAGTCGGTAAGTTTTTCTATTTCACCTTTGTACTCTTTGAGTACCTTCTTAGCTTCTTAGAGTTTTGGTATTTGCTAAGCAGTTTTTCTTGGTCATCTAAGAGATCACTAAAAGCTTCATCTAACTGGTGAAAGGTAAAATCATCATATATATCAAACATGGGATTTGAGTTTACATGATCATATGCCATCAAACATATATTTGTTGCATCGTCTGATTATTCATCTTCTGAACCGCTTGCTTCTCTTTCATACTAAATGCTTGTATTGGCATATCTTCTAGAAGTAAATTTCTTCAAATAACTGTTGCCTTTCCTGGTTGATGATAATGCTGTCGGATAGTCCTTCTTGATGTGTCCTTTCTTCTTGTAACCATTTTAGATTGGATCTTCTTTATTATTGCTGTTATTGCTATTGTGTTCCTTCATTCTTCGGTTGAACCTCATAAACTTCCTTGAACTTCTTCACTAGGAGAGCTTAATCCTCAGTATCGAAATCACTATCGTCAGAATCTTCTTCGACAGTTCTTCGTTGTTGAGCTTTGAAGGCGATTGATTTTTCCTTTGGTGCAGCGTCTTCAAAGTCTTGAAGTTCCATCTCATAAGTGCGCAGCTTTTCCATGAGCATTTCAAGAGATATGGTAGTGAGGTCATTTCCTTCAGTGATTGCTGTAGCCTTCGGAATCCAGTTCTTTGTGAGGGCTCGCAGCACCTTGCAAATTTTCTTATGGTTATTGTATTCCTTGCCTAGTAAGGACAAAGGATTTACAATAACCAGAAATCTTGTGAACATTTGTGTAACGGACTCGTTCGACTTCATCTTAAATGCCTCATATTCTTGAGTAAGTCTATTGATCTTGGACTCCTTGACTTGCATCGTGCCTTCTAACTTTGAAAAGTTTCAATACCTCGTTAGATGTTGTGCATGTAGGCACCGTATTGAATCCAATCATATCTAAGGCACAAAATAAAGCATTAATAGCACGTGCGTCAAGACTGGCTTCTTCTTTTCAGAGTCAGTATACTTGTCATGTACTTTTTCAACCAAATTTCCATCAATATGAACACGTAGAGACTTTTATAGCCATCAACTACAATTGACCATACAAAATCTATAGATTTTAAAAAGAAACTTATATGCTTTCCAGTTGTAGTTGGTACCATCAAACAGTGGGGGTCTGTTTATGGCTTGGCCTTCAGTTGTTAATTTCACAGTTGCCATATGTGATATAGTCATCTATGTAACAACAGTTATATATAAAGAAAATAATAATAATGTTACCTCACTTTACCTGTACAACCTCGCTCTAATACAAATTGTAGGAACAAAATGTAAAGCGATATACTCTAGAGGAGGGGTGAATAGACTAGGCAGCAGAATATTAGCTATTAAAAATTGTTAGCAGTAAGATCGCAGAAATATATCAAAGATATGAGTAAGTAAAAGTAAAGTACAAAGAGAAAACTCATACACGACGATGTATACTGGTCTCCCTCTTGTGAGGACTAATCCAGTTGGAGGAACTCTAGCTCCCAGTTGAAATCCACTATAAAAAAACACAAGTTTTCATTCGGAGTTCTTGCAACTTCTACAAACGTGAGCTTTGATCCGAAGCACTCGACCAACTTCAAGTATAAAGTGTTTCACTTCTATTAAGCCTCTTGATTACAATCACTCTAAACTTCTAGACCGTACTGCAATAGCAAATCGACTAGAGAATTGTAACTAGCTTGGGATTGGAAATTGAAAGCTTAGTGGGACTTTGGAAGATCGTAGTAAGCTTTAGAGAGAAGAGATGTGAAAGTGAATTGGTGTGTTGAGATCGTATAATTTCTTCTCTATTTATAGGATTTCTACAGGCAGAATTTGGGCAGAATTCAGACAGAATTCTGTCTGAGAATCTCGACATATAGCCATTGCATCCGTAACTACGGGAATAATGAGTTCAAAATCCAACGTATAGATAGCCGAACTCCGAGTCGAATTCAGGGCGAATTCGCACCGAATTTTGCTAGTCCAGAATTGGTTTGATTTAGGTTGGCAGCTCAGATTTTAGGCTTTTGAAAGGGCAAGCCGTTAGGAGGTAGTTTGGGCTTTGTGAGTGGGCTTGTTTTCAAAATAAAAATGGTATTTTGAAAACATTTCTTGGGTAGCCTATTTGCCAGTACGACGCGATTTACATTGTATTCCTAAACTCAATTCATTATATTCCTATACTTTCGGGCTGTGTGTAGTAGGTTCAAAATAGGTCAACATTATATATTGGTTCAAAAAGTTTGGATTAATTTGGTTCTCAATTCCAATTGGGAAATACAACAGCTTTATAGTAGAGAGCAAAAATGACCATTTTGACCTAACAATTGTACAAGAAAAATATAATTCAAGAGAATATGTTTGAGTAAGACATGATATGCCTAAGTCAAGGTGGACTTGTCTAGAAGATGAATATGAAATTAGTTTTGAAGAATTGGTAAATGTTATGCTTCAAAAATTAAAGCTACGGTAAAGTATATTCATTGTCATAATTGAAATTAAAATATTGTTTTATAAGAAATGAATCCAAAAATCTTACAATCCACCCACCTTAAGATAATTTTATCATCGAAATTAAAAATAATGCTCACTAATAAAGATCATGCTAACGAAATTAGGAATAGCTCAAAGGGACAAATTATGTTACTTTGGTCTCCTAATCAAGCAAGTAACAATCAATTTTAAACGATTCCCAATTCAACATTTCTATCGTGAAACTATAAATTTGATACTGGTGCGACAGACTTATAATATTCATGTTGAAGGCTTGCCCTCCTTGCTGTGCTCTGACTTGCTGTCTGGTCTGGCCTTCGCAAATTGTATTGCAACGGGTGGCACAATTGACTGGTATAAATTAATCCACAAAATGAGCATTAAGCCAAGAACTTAATTCCTAGTCCCTTAACAACTATATCCTCAATCTCTTTTAACTTTTGATTCTACAGACTAATTTTTCAAAGGTCTTCTCCTATATTTTTTATTCAAGCCTTGGATCTAAAATTAATTAGTAATAATAATTTTTAGCCATTCTAATATTCGATAATTGAATTCATCAGTATTCTTCAAAAGTCTCAAAATTTTAAATGAAATTCCATTCTTACTAGGGATCGGCATTCGGCCGGGCCGGGCCGCCCAAGCCCATAAAGTACGGACTCGGGCCGGGCATGGGCCGGTTTTTTTGGCTCTAAAAATTTTTTGGGCCAGACTTAATTATTATTTATGAAGCCCAAGTCTGCCCACAAAAGTCGGGCTATTCGGTCCCAGTCGGATCGGGCCGGGCTAACTCTACAAAAAATGATTCTTTTTCTTCAAGGCATAGAGTGACCTTTAGTAGGAGTGACTCATCTCAACCTATTCTCATCTCAAATTGTCCAATTAAACATAGTACACTACGGAGGGAGCGTAGGAAAGTATGTGATGTTAAAACAATTGTTCTATGTTTTGGGTTGGAGCGTGAGACCCATTCAAAGTGGGGACTCTGGTCACGTACACAGTGGTAATGCTTCTGTATAAAAATGTTCCTTTTACTATTTTGTTTCCTTTGCCTTGTGCTGCTTTGCAAAAGTTGATATTGTGTCTTGCATGTGTATATATAATATATATATGTTTATATGAGCCAACAATGTTGAGTAACTCATCTCAACCTATTCTCATCTCAACTTCGCAAGCTTGTATCGGACGGGCCTCGGGTCGGGCTCGGGTGGATGGATGCATAGCCCAAGCCCGGACCTATACTAATATGGACCGGATCGAGCTACCCTAATGACCGGGCTCTATCGGGCTTTAGCCCATCGGGCCGGGCGGGCTTTTCGGGTGTCCATGGACTTCGGGCCAAAGATGATCCCTAATTCTTACCCTAATCTCTTCAAAATTTTAGTCATCAACAATTATGCAATAGATCGTCTTCTACATTCTGAATTTCTATATCCAATTTTGATCCTCAAAATTTTAATTTGATGATCCGTCCCTCAAACTCAATTTTTAACAATTCCATTAATTGTAAATTCTTAAATTATATATATATATATATATATATATTCAAAAGTTTAAATTCAATTTTCAAGGCACTTTTCTTCTTTAGTCAAATCTCTATTCTCAAATTCTCTTTTATTGTTCAACATTAACTCAATAACGATAAATATTCTTCTGTAAATTCATGAAGTCAAATGCACTAAAATATCTTTATTTTATTTTAATTGATTTCCTTTTTCAATCACCATCTATGTGTTATAACTTTAAAATATGAAATCTCTTTTCTAATTTGACTTTCAACACAACTTCTACCTATCATAAAATTTCATAAATACAATATTTTATAAAAACCTTCTCGAAGTTTAAATTGAGTCTAACCTCCCCTCGCTCAAGTTTGTAAATTTATAAATTATTCTTCAATCTTTAATTCACCACCAATGAATCACATTGTGCCTTGATGACGTCTACCTACCTTTGGTCACACTGCCCCATCAAACGCATGCTATCATGAATTTTTTATAACCCTTGCCCACTAATTACAAAAATCAATACCAATATATACCTATGGCATATGGCATACTCAATCCCCTCATATCTATGAAGCAGCCAAAATTTAGTAAGCAAACTAATTTACACAATTACCTAAGGGATACTAATAAATTCTATAAGGCACGATCATTCGTCACTCCAAATAGAAAGAGATGATAGGCAATGACACGAGAAGCAAAGGAAAGTAGTTGAGTGCAAATTCGACATTCAAGAACGGTAGAGAAATTCTAAGAGGATTGTCAAGGCAGTTGTGGATTGAGAATCCTATTTGTAGGCTAGTTTGGTACAATAACATAACCGAGATGATATGCTTTGACCTGCATGGCCACCATGAAAATATGTAATACCCAGTCCCAAAATACGTAGGTCTAGAAATACATATACATGCCAGCTATGTAACCAGTGGATTTAGCCCTGCTAGAATACGCATAAGCTATCTTGGTAACTAAAATCTACCTATCAAATCACCTATCATATATCTATCTCAATCCACCGAATAAGCAATATCAAGAATAAAAAATATGTGTCATGGTCTGTAGCCTAATAACATATATGTTTGAATAGACCCAAAAAGTAGTATAGGTTTATAAAACTAGACTACAAAAAAGAAGGCAAGTAATGGATAGAATATGAACTCGCGATAAGTACCTAAATCAGAATAGCAATATCATCACGTCCTGCAAACTAACTCCACTCAGTCGACTACCTGAAGAGATCACCAGGTCCTCAGGAGACATAACAAGGTACAAACAACATGCCAAAGTAAAAAATAAAGAAAATTACATGTGCTTAGGGTAACTACAATAACCAACTAAGTGATATGCATGTGAGAACACTTTTTGAATATCAGGCTTCAGCCACCGAAGCTCATAATCTCCTCAACATGCTATCCCCAAGGCACCATGTCATGGAACTAAAGACATACATGTCAAGATAACCCTGAAGCTCTGCTACAGAGACGACAACATACGAGTAGAGAAACCACCAACTCCCAAATTTGGAAACGAGGCCATACAAGTAAATATAGCCTGATATTACGGTAATGTTCTCCCCACCTATGGTCTAGAACTATCCAGTCAAGTTATATCAAGTTAAGTAAATCTCAAGTATAAACAATAAATCCTGTATCCTATCACGAAGTCAGTAGCCACAAATATCTCATGTAGATTCCATATCATGATCGTATCAGTGTCTTATGATCTTTCGTGTAATGAAACACAAACGAAATGCATCGCTATGCCTAGTGTTGATACTCGATATCTATATGCTGATATCGGCACCAAAATACAATTCAAATGCTAAGTATCAACTAATCCTACGTCCACAATATCCAAACCAAGAAAATAAATTAATAACAAAAGGAAGTACATAACTACTAGAACTTTGGTAAGGTACACTTGCATGTACTCTCGAAGTGTGCGTAAAATGGTCCAACTCCGGTATCTTAGATCACACCGTCATAAATTCCTAATAAACAATAAAAATACCACTTAGTGAAACCTCAATGTCACACAATATATAGCCAAACCATATATAGTACCAACTAGGCATACTCTAGCCAAACTAATACATAACAATATATAACCATATCTACTATATATGGCATCATGTTTCCATGATAAAATAATATTTTTATAGAATAAAAATATAATATGTAATTATGAAATATCCATTAAAATATTGATAAATAATATTTAGATGCAATATTTACAAGAAAATAAGTATCTAAGTAGTATATCTAACTCGTAGCACATTATCACCAATTTGTCGATCCAATTAGACCAAAAAGTAATAAAAAATATAAAATTTTAATTCTAAAATAAATCATAAAATATTGGAAATATATAATTTTATAGCAAAAAGTGCATGACATGTATTACAGAAAAATACTGCAAAGTTTTAGAGCACAAAGCAATGCTAGCTAATTACTCACAACTCTATAGGTAACTTTAAAACTCTAATAAAATAACATTTTTATATAATTAGAATACATTTATTAATTTTGGCATAACATTGGAAAATAATTTAAAATATAATTTATATATATTTTTTACATAAAAATAGACTATCTAGTGGTTATATCCAACTAGCCGCACAAGGTCGCAAATTTTTGGGCTATTCGGAATGATATAATTATACAAAAATATTAATTTAATATTATGGAAAAGTATATTTAAAATAATAATTTACAGAAATTAATTCATGAGTTTTTATGACTTCAAACACCAAAAATTTATGAAAATTGGTTGCACAACAACGAACACAACAATGGCAGAGATCAATGGATTTCGGTGACAAATAACGAAGATATGACCATAAATCTATGCAAAATTCATAGGGTAATTTAAGGACATGAATGATAGGTTAAAGAGGGATGTTAGGGTGCTTACCAAGGGTCCCGTAGTCATCATATGGCTTCTCAAAGGACCGTGGACAGCAACTATGACCAACGCGATTCAGCCAGGATACCATGTCATAAAACTTGCACCATGGACAAACCTTTGCGATCCACGTGCTGCAACTTTTTGGAAATATGGAGGACACATAAAGGAACGTATTATAGTTGGTTTTGTGGAAGATTGATCAATCAAAATAGATGAAACCCATTTGAAAAGTCAACTAACTTGTTGTTTCAAAATTTCCATTACGGCTGAGAAAAACCTCTAAGTTTGGCCCTCTACCGACCAAACGAATAGACGAGACTCCTCCGGGGCTTAATAAGTTTGAAAAGGGGTCTCTTAAGTTCATTGTGGTGGTGGCTATGGCATGTCAAACAAAGGTCGTGAATGTGGTGGAAATGAGGTGGCGGTTGTAGGTGACTGTCAGGTTCGGCTGGGAATTAAGGAAAGGGTAGTGGCTACATATATAGAGGTTAATTTTGGGTAATTAAGGGAAGGGTAGTGGCTACATATATAGGTTAGTATACAAGGTTAGATGCATTAGGGTTATGGTTTGGGTATAGTAGGTTTTGGTTAGGTGTGGTTAGGTTTTGATATCCCAATAGGAAGATATGCATGAATGAATCTAAAAATTTGATTTGGTTTCCAATTTTGCAAACTTGTTTATGGAAAGATAAATCTTGGATTTAAATTCATATTTGCCATACAAAATTAAATAAAATCAATGTAAATCATTCCTAATATGTTAGGGTAACCTAGAGTAGATTCTAACTCAAGTGGTTGGGCTAGTTTCGAGTCGGGTTGGTTAAATAGGTTTCGAAAGTCCGAAAATGGGTATTATGTGCCATTTGTATATAAGTAGCATAAGGGAACTCAATTGAGTAGAACACTTTTGGCATAAGTGCATTAGGCTCAAAATAGATCAAATTCATATTGGTTTCAAAAGTTTGGATCATATTTGGGTCTCCAATTCCAATTGAAAAATACAACGGCTTTATGGTAGAGAGCAAAAATGACCATTTTGACTCGAAAATTGTACAAGAAATATATAAAACAAGGAAACATGTTTGTTTGGGACATGATATGCTAATCGAAGGTGGACCATCTAGAACACGAATATAAAATTGGTTTTGAAGAATTGACAAATGTTGTGCATCAAAAATCAAAGGTGTGGTATAGTCACAATTGAAATTAAAATATTACATAACAATAAATAATCATATTAAATAAAAATAAAATAAAAAATAAATTCCAAAAATTAGAGGGCTTACAACATCCAAGGTGTTAGGTTGTACGGAGTGACAATCGTAGGCCAACACGCATACTGGGACCCCGAAAGACCGAACGGGATTAAACCATCGGAGAAGAGCCCCAATATGACATTACGTAGATCAGAAGTAAAATTGGGATACTATCGAACAAAGTACTTCCATGCTTCTCCATCGGATGGATGATCCAACACTTATTCGATCTGTTTCTCCTTATGTCAAATTATATTTTTGGCAGTCTCTTTCACCATTAAAACCCTTTGCAACATCGGCATCAAAAGTAAGTAGTGCATATCGAATCGGTCGGATTTCTTGCACCGGCAGTCCTTCATGTACTAGTTGTCTTCTAGTGATCAGTACCATAGAATCTGCACACTTCTTCATTATTGTCATTTTTCTAGTAGAACAAGCACCCGCTGTGATATGCATTGATTTTCTCATATCCTATCCAAACAATCTCACAGCATCAAAAACTATGTTCACCCATCCGTTGTTTTAATCATCATGGTCATGGACATCCATATACGGCTCTACGTAAGGCTCCTACTACGATGCCGAAGGCACAACGACTTCGTGTGAGGTCTACTAATAGTTCAATGTGAATCCCATCGAGTACAAATAAAATGCCACATCCACTTGTGGATGATATTTTAAGTTCTAGCATTTCACAAACGGACACTTAATTTTGGTGTCGTCCATGTACTGGGGGAAAGCGTTAGCAAATTACAGAAACTACTATACCCCTTGTATGAATTCATCCTGCACACCGCATATGTCATTAGAATGACTGCTGTATATCTGTGAACGATATCGTAAGTAGTAATTCATATCCATTTTTAGATACTTATGCAAAGATGGATATGAATTGTGCAAGTATATATATTGTTCGAATGGATGCGAAGATGGATACACATGTTTTTGACCCGTGATTATCTGTATCGTGATTCTCAATTATCCTTTTTTCGTCATGTGTTCCTTATGAGACATCCTCTAAAAAGAAAATTTACTTCTACAAGCCATTTGAGTCTACTAGAGATACTAGATTGTGAAAAATTCTAGAAAGACTAAGTTCTTAGCCTTTTTTGGTATAACGCTAATAGCCTTAAAGGCTTGCATAAGTAAATTTAGTTTTCAGATAATGGCTCACATGGACACTTGATTTCGGAGTGTTCAACATATGCACGATCATAGTCACAACTATTCTAGGCTAATTAAATAGGTACGATATATATATATATATATATATATATATATATATATATATATATATATATATGGGAAAATATATATATATATATATATATATATATATATATATATATATATATATATATATTTTTTTTTTTTTTTTTTTTATATATATATATATATATATATATATATATATATGGGAAAATTTATGAAATGCCCAAAAATGAAAAAGTTTTATGAAAAATCCACCGCACAATAACATTTCATTGCGTGCCCAGAATTAGCAAAAAATATAAAAGGGGTTCCAAATGACCTTTTTGCCCTTCCTTCTAATTTATTGAAAACACCCACAAAACGACTCTTAAAAAATGTTTTGATACTTTCTCTTCTTCCATACGCTGCTCACTTTCGAATCTAGGTTTTCTCCTCAAAAATCTTCAAATCTTACTTCAAAAACTTGTCGAAAAATTTCGAAAAGGTCGACAAACGGTAAAACTGTTAAAACGGAGGTCCAAACATCATTTTTTTCGCGATTCTAAAATTTTGAAAGGCTGACTAACGAAGAAGCAGTTAATCTCCGGCTCCTCGAAAATACGTTCCTTTTGCGATAAACCGAACCTCGTTTCGACCTCCCAGTCAAAAGTTATGGCCCTTCAAAGTTTCAACTGGCCATAAAATACAGGAGAATGGCCATTCTCCGTGCTAAAACCACGGAGAATGGCCATTCTTCTTGTTAAATTGACAAAGAATAGCCATTCTTCGTGTTAGAATGACGGAGAATGTCCATTTTCCGTCAATTTAATAAGGAGAATGGCTATTCTCCGTGCTAAAACCATGGAGAATGGTCATTCTCCGTGCCAAAATCACGAAGAATGACTATTCTCCTTGTTAAATTGACCAAGAATAGCCATTATCCATGTTAAAATGACGGATAATAGCCATTCTCCGTCAATTTAACAAGGAGAATGGCTATTCTCCATCATTTTAATACGGCGAATGGCCATTCTCCGTGTTAAAATGACGGAAAATAGCCATTCTTGGTCATTTTATTACGGAGCCATTCTCCGTCATTTTAACACGGAGAATGGCCATTCTCCGTCATTTTGATACGGAGAATGATTATTCTCCGTCATTTTAACACGGAGAATGGCCATTCTCTATCATTTTGACATGTATAAGGCCATTCTTCATGGTTTTAGCACGGAGAATGGCCATTCTCCGTCATTTTAATACGGAGAATGGCCATTCTCAGTCATTTTGACACGGAGAATGGCCATTCTTCATGTTAAAATGATAGAGAATGACCATTCTCAGTTATTTTATTATGAAGCCATTCTCCGTCATTTTGACATGGAGAATGGCCATTCTCCGTCATTTTAACACGGAGAATGGCCATTCTCCGTCATTTTGGCACGGAGAATGGCTATTCTCCATCATTTTGACATAGATAAGGCCATTCTTCATGGTTTTAGCACGAAGAATGGTCATTCTCCGTCATTTTAACACGAAGAATGGCCATTCTCCGTCATTTTGACACGAAGAATGGCCATTCTCCAACATTTTGACATGGATAAGGCCATTCTCCGTGGTTTTAGCACAGAGAATGGTCATTCTTCGTGATTTTAAAACGAAGAATGATGGAGAACAGTCGACAGAAACCTAAAACCTATTTTTTGTTTTTTTGTGAAAAAAATTTGTCAGGAACAAAAATTCAAGAGTTTTCGTTCTTCTTTCAAAACGATGCTAACTCTTATGGAAAAGAAGAAGAAGATCTTCTCTCTACAATTGACCTAATCGTCGAAAAACTTCAAATCTCTCCATGATGATGATGATGATGATGAGCGATGATCGGAGTTCGACTGAAGAAAAGCACAGTGAACTACGAACGATCTTTGCGATCTCTGCTGAAGATGAGAGCAATGGAATTCAGATATCTCATGATGAAGAAGACGAAAATCGCAATCCAAATATGAGTTTGTGCGAAGGGTAGTTATGGTATTATAAAGATGGCTATTTTGTAAATACAGAGCATCTAAAGGGAATCTTGGAATATTTAACGTAAAAATATATAATTCTGGGCATTTCATAAAACTCATCCCGCGGGTGGGTTTTTCATACAAACCAACCCTAAAATTGGGTTTCTCAGCCAGTATATATATATATATTTATATATATATATATATATATATATATATATATATATATATATATATATATATATATATATATATATATAAGTCCATGGGTTGTGGCCTAGTGGTAACAACGGGGGCCTCGGCGCGGAAGGCGTGGGTTCGAATCCCCCTTGGCATTTGCCAAGCCGAAGAAAAAGACATATTATATATATATATATATATATATATATATATATATATATATATATATATATATATAATATATATATATATATATATAAATATACAGCCAAAACTAGTATCAAATAAGTAAGTTTTCCAACATGTGGGTTGGTTACAACTTATTATATTCCGGTATACTATAACATGTTTTAATTTTCATATATATAGCTATTTTATGATATCGTGTCAATACCAATTCATGTTAACGTGAATAGCTACAAGCATTTTTCATATATATACATGTAATACGGTTACATATGTACAGTCTTCCATAGATATCATAAATTTAGGGCCCGTCAAACTCAACCATTTCATGATACCATGTCAATACCAATTCATGTTAATGTATATGTATCATATCTTAACAACTTGTCTGTGTCATACCTTTATAACATATTATACAAATTTTATAAATTAATACGCACAAATAAAATAGTTCTAAATGAGGTATGTGTAATAGACACACGTAGACAAAATTGAACAAATTGGGGAGGACTAGTCTTGGAGAAATTTAGAGTTTAGAATTTGGAGGTTAGGGCTTTGGATCCTCTTTAGGGCCGGCCCTGAGGTCGTTGGGGCCCGAGGTGAACTTTCAAAATGGGACCCCCATATATAATCTAAAATAGTAAAAAGTATTAAAAAATTATCATCACAAGGATTGAACTAAGGACCTCATACATGTAAGCATAATATAACAACCACTACACCAAAATTATTTTCTATTAATAGGGCCCATAAAATATACTAGGCCTATTTCAAATACAAATATATATTTATATATTTATATTTAAACTAATTTTTTTGGGCCTCCGGATCCGTAGGTCCGGGACGGTCGCCCTGGCTGCCCTAGGCCAGGGCCTGCCGTTATCCTCTTCTTCAAGTGAGGGTTATTGTGGCTAGAGCAGTTCTTTTGTGCGCGTGTGTGTGTAAGTGTCATGTCCATATGCGTGTGTATGTGTTTGTCGTGTCCGTGTCTGTGTATTATATTTGTGTCTGTGTGTACTCCTGAATTATGGTTAGGGTTTTCCTGATCAGGGAGGGGATGGCCGGGGAGGAGAGGCGTTGACCGACAAGGTGTGGCCGGAGAGAAGGAGGAGCCCAGCGTTGAGTTAGCCGGTGGGGAGCGGTCGCCCGAGAGGTAGCCGGAGTGAAGCAGTAGTAAAATGGAGGAACGTCGGTGGCTGTCACGCCCGAGAACCAGAATACTGGAGAGCGGGGGACAAACACAGCCAGCTATGCACATTGAAGTATAACCCACCTCGATGTACGATCACGACTGTCTAGATGCATGAGGGTTTAACTACAAGCCAACAGTCACTTATGGTCAAGAACAAGCCTAGTGTCTCAATCTCAAGCAAGCAAGTAAATGTAACAAGATGGTAGATCATCAGACATAGAAATTAAGGCATCCCATACATTACATATTCAGATGATCATGAAGCTAGTCATATAAAATGCAAAGACTAGCAAGAGTTTAAGTCATACATGATCAACCCTAGGATTTGTCAATCATGTTACAGCCCTTAGACAGACAGGAATGTAAATTCAACACGAGCTAACACTTGCTCGGCGGATAAACGCCTTAAAAGAATAATTTATAATAGAGTCGGAGAGCAAAATAAAACCCACACGTTGCCAGGGTTGCATCTAGTGTTCACCATCTGGCTGGAAGGTTGGAAGATCCTCGGGTGCTATACCAAAATCTGGCCATACAAAACCAGTTGGGTCAGACCCCAGAAAGAGCAAGTGCCACAAGGGAGGCTACACTTAAGAACTAAAACAAACATATTAACACATAAATACATCAATGATAACGAAAGACATAAGTTAGAGAAACAAGGCGACAAACGATAAGGTAACTGAAGGACTATTCTAACCAAGTTACAACCCGTAAACCAAACAAGGACTGGGGTTATAACCCTTCACCTGAATAAAACTTAGTCTCTGACCGATTATCGATAAAGCAAAACATAAAAGGTAACGTGCTGAAATAACCATGTACTGGCCTTGCCTAGACAAGACTAGATGGGACTCTATCCATCAATCACTGCCAAGCAAGGTGTACGCTTGATACTTTAACTAACTGGGGTTATCACAAGCCTAATTACTATAAGATGCATCGAGATGTTACAACAGCCATAAGCCCTGCAGACTTAATCCAGGTTATCCGGTCGCAAGTTGAGAGAGTTGGATTAGGTGACTTGGGGGTGCAACACATAAAAGTGTGCTGGAAATGTGCCCTACTCGATGGCAGGCTACAAGTCTAATTAGAGCGCCCAGATAACGGGACTGCCTGTAGCTGGAAAATCTCTTCATGGACTACTTGATCAATCTAGTCATTATCCTAGTCAGATTCAGTATGAATCCCTGACCGTGGTAACCAGAAATCCATGTCCTAGACATGATACAAGACGAGACAGGTAGCTTGTACAAGCATAACCATCTACGGTGTCAAGATATGAGTTACTTAGCAAGTCATGATAGCCGTCGTAACAGCATATTAAGATTTATCATGTTAGGTTACTTATCAAGATTACTTGTCAAGAGTGCGCCTCAGCGGGCCACTATCAAGTCCATTCATGTCATGTTGCTTGTCAAAAGTGCACCACGACGGGTCACTATCGAGAGTTATCATGTAAGGTCACAATGTCATATCGTGTTCATATAAGTGCACCACGGCAGGCCACTATCAAGAAGTTGTTAGAGAGTGTATGTGCCATACCAAGATCGTGTTTAAAGCTCAGAGTAGATATGTAACATGGAAAATAACCTTATAGGACTTAGTCAAGTAAAAGTACAAACAAAGTCACAATTTACACTGAGGACCATGGGGACAAATACGGACATTTGCAAGAGATGGCACAAGGGTCAATGGGGTCTCATGAAGAGCATGCACCCCAAAATGCATGTGCTGATAGTGGCATGCGCCCAAGGCTATGTGCCTAAGGGCATGCGCCCACATGTATGCGCCTAGGACTAAACACATCATGTAGGGCATATGTTATGGAAGGAATGCACAAGAGAGTACATCCGTCCATGGCCTATGTGCCCACAAGCATGCGCTTATAGTCTATGCGCCCATATGATTGAGGTAGGGAACAATGGAAGCTATGTCAGGAGCCATCTATACTGGCTATGTGGGCGCATAATAAGGGCTATGCGCCCACAGCAAGGGGACACTGACTTAACACATATTAAAGTTATGTGCATAAGCATGTAAAAGTCTTGGGCGCATATAAAGCAATACACCCATACTGTGGATGGCAGGGAGCTTGGGCGCATATATAGGACTATGCGCCCAAGGCTAAAGTCACTGTGGGCACATAAAATGCCATGCGCCCACACTGTTCTTCTTCTCCAACTCGAAAAGAAGAACCATGAAATCCATGAACTTCCAAGGTCCATAAATCACTCAAGATAACTCGAAATCTGGGTTTTTAAAGGTCCATTTTGGGTAAAATAAAATTCTCCGCGACATAGAACAATCAAAACTTGAAAACAAAGAAGTTTGAGAGATCAAAACCCAAGAAAACCAAAAATTAAGAAAACTTAGATCTACAAGTTTTAATCCTCCAAAACCAAAAATGCTAAGTACTAAAGAGTCTTAGAAGCTTATAGGAAAGACAATATAACAATAAAAATGGAGTTTCTCCATGAAGCAAGTTGTACTTGCCTAAGGTGGTTGGAGAGAATTAATGGAGAAGAGAAATAAATGAAAGAGTAATAAGGAGGGAGAGAGAGAGGGAGTGGAGTTGGGTTATAAAGGAGGGGGGAGGTTTATCATAATGAACCACTTAGCCCAAACCAAGCCAAAATTAACCAAGCCGAGCTAAACCAAGACCAAACCAAGATAGACAAATCAAAATATGGGTTGGAAGTCCATATACGTATACTGAAAATACGTATAATAGAAAACGAAAGTGACAACTCTATCCACCTTAAAAGAATTCCGTCCTCAGAATTTAATCAAGAGGCTAGAGATGTCGGGGCAAGCTATACTAATCACGAGTAATCTATGACTAGCAGTTAATCAAGCAATCATTCATGCAAGCAAGGATTTAAAAGCATAAGGCATAAGAAAGACATTATACCTTATGAGTCAAACATGTGTGGATGTCGCGATCGGATATCATGATCACGCTCCCACGTTGACTCACCCAAAGAGTTATGACCCCAAGCAACACGGACTAAACTAATAGTCTTGTTCTTGAGTATCTTCTCTCTCCGGTCCAATATGGATACGGGTCTTTCCTCATGCAAAAGGTTGGTACCAACAACCAATTCTGAATGATCAAGGACAGACTCGGATCCGGGATATATCATCACAATTGGGATACATGAAAGACATAATATACCTCACGTAACGACGGTGGAAGAGCGAGACGATAGGACAAATTACCTACCCGCTCAAGAATGTCGAACGGCCCCATATACCTAGGACTAAGCTTTTCCCGTACGCCAAAATGAATGACGCCATAAGTAGACGAGATCCTAAGGAATATGTGGTCGTCGATAGAAAATTCAAGGGGATGTCGATAAGAATCGGCCCAATGACGCTGGCGATCTTGCACAATTCGAAGATGATCCCTAACTTGTCTGACCACCTCAATAGTCCACGTAACCATCTCTGGACCAAGCATTTGTCTCTCGTCGACATCATCCCATTCTAACGGGGATCTGCACTTCCTGTCGTACAATGCCTCAAAGGGTACCATCTGGATACTGGCCTGGAAACTGTTATTATAGGAGAACTCTACGAGATGCAGGTGATCTTCCCACGAACCACTGAAGTCAACCGTACATGACCGCAACATATCTTCAAGAGTCTGGATTGTACGTTCTGACTGACCATCTGTCTGTGGATGATAAGCTGAACTGAACTTGAGACGAGTCTCCAAACTCTTCTGAAGACTCTGCCAAAAGTGCGATGTAAATCTTGAATCTCTATCGGACATAATACTGATTGGCACTCCATGCAATCTGACTATCTTCCTGAGGTACATCACTGCAAGCTGATCCGTTGACTGGCCGATTCTGAAAAAGAAAAAATAAGCTACCTTGGTGAGTCTATCAACTATAACCCAGATGGCATCTCTTTCAACAGGAGATTTAGGTAACCCAGTTACAAAATTCATGGTAATGTGCTCCCATTTCTATTCTGGGATCGGTAAAGGTTGAAGAAGTCTACCCGGTCTCTGATGTTCAGCCGTAACTTGGTGGCAAACTAAACAACGAGAGATAAACCGGGCTATCTCCTTCATTATGCCATCCCACCAAAAATGCTGACAAAAATTACGATACATCTTCGTGCCGCCGGGGTGAATCGAATACTGTGAACTGTGAGCCTCTGGCATGATCTCTTGCCTGATATCACCACTAGGTACACAAAGATGCCTTCCACATAGAAGTGTACCGTCCTTATGAATACACAACTCTGCTCTCCGTCCTGCTACACATTCTGCCCTAAGCCGCTGAAGCTTAGAATCCATTGACTGAGCTAACCTAATCCTTTCAACTATACTGGACAGAACTTGCATACTGGCCATCAATGCCACATTGGTAGGAAGAACAACTTCAATACCCATCTTCTGAAGATCTGCTAACAACTCTGGCTGTGCTGTTAGAAAACAAACTTCGGCTCTTCTGCTCAATACATCAGCAACAACGTTGGCCTTTCCAGGATGATACTGCAGATTGATGTCGTAGTCCACAAGTAGCTCTACCCATCATCTCTGACGCATATTAAGATCCTTCTGGGTAAACACATTGTCATGCCCCGCTCCCATAGGAGCGATCTTCTTCGCTAAGGCGTGATGCCGCACGAGCCTAGATTGCGCTCATGTAAGGCGGGTTCCATAACGGCCAATTTCAGCTGCTGCGACGGGATCATCGCACAGAAGTCCCATACAGAGACATTGAATAATAGCACCAGAAATTTTAAAGCAAAACACAAGTTATTCAATGAAGCTCTTTATTGATATTGAAACAAAGATTACAAAGGGCGTAAGGCCAAGATTACAAGTCTCTCGAGCTCACTTTTCTCACATTACAAGTTCACTCTGCTCTATCTCATCTCTCGATACAACGCTTGAGCCAGCGGAAGCTTTGGAAGGTGACGTCCATACATTATGTCTCGTATAAGTCTTGACTCCATGCAGCCGCATGCTTCGAATCGCCAAAGAATCCGTGCCTCGACGCATCGAAGCGAGCTCCGCGCCACGAGCTTCTACCTGTGCCTGCACAAGAAAACTATGTGGGTGTCAGTACTCAACTGTACTAGTGGAATGAGCTCCTCGCCCACCCATACAAAACTGATACGTTCATTTACTTTGTGTAACATAACCCTTTTGATTGTCTTTCTACTCTTGCCTTAGGATTATTTTAGGACCGACGCCATCGCCTATTTTGTGTCTCTAGACCATATCGTGCTTGCAATGACAACGTTAACTCATACCTTGCCTCAAGACCCTTTTCGTGCCAACAACGTTAACCTATCGAGTCGTGTTTGCCTTACGACACAAAATCAGAGACGTAACTATACGATAGACTCCATTTCCGTGTGACCGTGCTACAAACCCTTGCTGAGGCCGTGCCTCGCATCTCAGTGAGACTTATCATATCGCTGCCTCGCGGCCCTTGCCGCTAAGCGGCCCTTGCTACTTTGATCACCAACTGACCCAATCGAGACTTGTGAACTTAGTGTCACTTAACCAACTTGCCTTGTGGCGATACCTGACTTAAACTTGAACAACTCAAAACCAACTTATACAACTCACATATCAACACTTGAGACTCGACGCCACATCTCGTGCTAAAGCATGTCGCCTTTGTTGTAGCCATTCTTAGGCCCAAACATTTGTGTTCTAACTGTACACACATCAACAACTCAACTCAATCCAAAGGTATACACGCGGATTGCCGCCCGTGCCGAATCATCTATATAAATTGGTCACTGACTCCCAGAGCCATCATGGACTCCTCTAGCTTTTGTTAGACGGGTGCCCTTTCAGCGTAAGGTAGCTAGCCTCGCTGCAAGTCCCCGCCTAACCCGTGCCCAGCGCAGCTAATTACTCGTTTCCAATCGCGCCCGCAACAGTCCCGTTGCCGCCGGGTTGCCGTACAGGGAAACGACCCACCTTGTCGACAAGTTGTCCATGACCATGCAAGACTTGACACAAACTGACGTCTCATACAGTCATGCTACCTCTAAGGTTACCCTCTCTTTCAGGGCCAAGTTCAATACTTCTAAAATCTGAGACCGCCTCGACGACCTATAGTCGCGAGCTTTCTTCTTCCTTTTGAAATTCCCTCGACGACCTATAGTCGCGAGCATACTTCTTTCTCCTGAGAACGCCTCGACGACCTATAGTCCTGAGCATACTTCTTTCTTGTCCTTTTTCCAAACTCAATGAATGAACCGTAGCCCGTGCCTTAAAATACTAAGTCCGTGCATCGTGCCTTAAGCCAATCGTATTCTACGCAATACTACCGCCTGAATGATAGTTTATACAATGGGCCTTGGGATTGTAGGAATATTCAACTCATGAACGCCTATTTGATAGTCCTTGCCTTACTTAACTTTGCAACAACTTGATGAGCAAAGATCGCGTCAAGCCTTGCATCGTGGGAACGTGCCGTGCACGCATTCGACTTCGAACGACCAAGTCATTTGGGTGCCTAAACTTATGTCACAATCCGTTCAACGCAACTTAACTCATGGGCAAACAAAGGCTATGCCAAGCCTTGGACGATGGGACCATGCATGCTTTATGAAGCATTCATACGGGCGACGCCTATGACTTAGGCTACGTTCATAACTTCGCCTACTCAACCAACTTTTCTTCTTCCAAGCCACGGGACGAAGGATCGAGTGTCATTTTTAAAGTACGCCGTGCACCAATTCTAAGCCGACCATTGGACCTTTCCATATTCTAACTCATTTCGACCTGTCGGGATTATTCCCTTAGCTATGTGGATTCGTCTCTTTTATTATCAAGCCTACTTGTGCAAGTTGAAAACATGCAATTTATTTTGTGAAGGCTAAGATGAGGCAAGTTCACCGAAACTACCCCACCTGAGCGAGCGGTCGCCTTGACCGAGCGATGTCTTCGAGCAAGCCGTTGCAAGGCTAAGTTCGAACGCCGTTGGCATTTCGATTCCTCCGATTGACTGAGCGGGACGGGGCACTACATCATACACCACTCAGAAAAAGTTTCATCCTCGAAACTTACTGAGTACTCTTATCGGCTTATAACTTAATTCAACATCCTACGTTTCTCGCACTCACCACTCCTATGCGTTCCCTCAATCCGAACCACGCTCGTGCTGTCGCTAATTTAGTCGTAAGGCACACCAACCAATCAACCAACATTGGAACCCATCTCAATTCAATGATCGCATTATCATCAACATTTCTTCGAAACTCATGATTTCAAAATCCTCGACACTTTTCCCGTTCCTCAAGTCTCACTCGATTCAACGTATCACTTAGTTGGATCGTGCACATATTCTAGGCATCCCCAAAATACATACATTTCAGCTAAGCCTCGTGATAGAGAATCCGCCATCACTACTTGAGTCGGATCGTGCACATATTCGGGCGTCCCTGATATACGTACATGTCAACCGAGACTCCCGAGTGGTGCCTCCACAAATCCTACCACTTCGCACTTGGACGTCTGTCTAACCGCTAGGCTATGTCTTTCCGTCAGTATTGGAATCATAGTTCCCAAACAACAATATCAACACTGACCCCATCCTAAGGTCAAACCAAATTGATAGTACGGGGTTTTCTACCCAAGCTCGCATCACTCTGATTTCTAAATATCGAGTATCGATTCCCTACACACATCCCAATACTTCGTCGCACAGGGTCCGAGTCGTTCAGCAAAGCCATCATATCGTAAGTTCACTCAACCAAATCTTCGACACATCAATATCGCTCGACCAGCAAGCCATTTCTAATAGTCTATCTTTTCGAACACGTTCGACATAATCCACCTATCAATCCTTCTCAAGTCAAACTCGCTACGACACGATTCATCGCTAACCAAAATTTTACATTTCATATTCCCTAAGTCATCTATTCTAATTCACGCAATCGATCACAAGGTCGTCTGACTTAACGATATGCCATGCTCCAATCTCACGCGAGTCCGATTATCCACGGTGGGCATGAAATCACCATGCAACGCTCCCGTAGAATAATTATTCTCATCGGGGCGTAACACTTGTTTTGAGTCTAGACTTATTCATTCTCGATGTACGGATTGGACCTACCCAATCCTCAAGTTTATTCAGTCATCAATCGCAAATCCTAACATCCTCGAGTTTTCTTTCGCATCAAACCGACAAGTCAAGACAATCAAAGTTGCCGCGCCCTGATTTTCCGAGTTCGATCATTCCCGCGACATGAATCACCATGTCAGCACTCACGCGAAACGATCGTCCCAAATCCGACACAACGTATATGCGAGGCTAGAGTCGTGCTCATGCAAGATAAGAATGTCGACACTGTGGTTATCCGTGTAACCATCAAGACACTTCTGTTTTCATCCAACATTCATCTCAATTAAAATCCTAAGTATAGCATCCAACCGAACGATAACATTTGCACGATCGTCATTCGTTGAGTCAGAGTACCCCCGAGTTATCGTTTATCGATCTTTGATACGCCTCAATACCATCGACGATATACATAACTTGACGATCTTCCTTTGCAACCAATTTAGAGTCGTACGAATGATGCTATCATCCGACTGGATAATCTCCTCGACATTCCAATTCAAGTTCAATCATTATCCCTCGAATCATTCACAACATCAATTTCCTTAAACCAATTTCACGCATTGTTCATCCATTTATCTTAAGTCATCAACCAACGTATTTCCTCAATTCGTATTATTCCTTACTAACTTAAACCATCTAGTAACATTCCATCCAATCCTAGGGACGTCATTCGCATAACTTTAAAATCAAATCTTTCATGCACGTTATCTTTTTGTCGTGCTAACTTTTCGTATACGATCTGTATTAATTTTCTCGATCAAGTCATCCATTCGTACACCCTAACTTTTCCTCAATTCGATTTTACCTACTCAATCATTTTGCATTTCATACTCGCGCAATCCTCGATCTCGTGCACGTTCCGTGCGCATCAATTTCTAGGTTGTTCGAATCAACTCATCCAAATCTTCAAGACTACAACTTGTTCAACGACACTCAATCTAAGGCTTTGCATAACGCGATGCTTGCTGATGGACTCACCGACACCCCGCATCCTCAATCGATCGATCGACATCCTTGAGGCTATCGCATACACCACTCAGGGATGAAGTCATTTATCAAATCCTCAACTATCATTCGAATCGAAATCGACTTCTTCAAATTTTTTGTTCGGACCATTCCTAAATTTCCAAGAACGCTTATCCATATCGCATCGACGTTACCGTCACTCGATAGCACCCCTATCGATAGTCATCTCAATTTACTCAATCGAGTTTAACTCATTCTTGCTTGACACTATTCAATTCCCGCACTCGACTTTTCTAAGGTCGACGCAACTTCGGTGTATATGCCCAGCCCGACTTAGCCAACCGTGCTTACGTGAACCATCTTTTTGTTTCTTGTCAAAAACTGTTCTCCTACGTTTTGCAAATTATTTAGACTTATTGTATGGACATCCCATGGGACATTTGAGAGAGAGCGCACCAACGATATCAACTTTACAAAAGCAACACTTCAGAGTTTTGTAGAAACAACAGAGTTAAAGAATCGATAGTCCAAAGACGTAAAGCCGTGCTCTGATACCATTTATGTCATGCACCGCTCCCGTAGGAGCGATCGTCCTCGCTAAAGCGTGATGCCGCATGAGCCTAGATTGCGCTCGTGCAAGACGGGTTCCATAACGGCCGATTTCAGCGGCTGTGACGGGGTCGTCGCACAGAAGTCCCATGCAGAGACATTGAATAATAGCAGCAGAAATTTGAAAGCAAAACACAAGTTATTCAACGAAGCTCTTTATTGATATTGAAACAAATATTACAAAGGGCGCAAGGCCAAGATTACAAGTCTCTCGAGCTCACTTTTCTCACATTACAAGTTCACTCTGCTCTCTCATCTCTCGATACAACGCTTGAGCCAGCGGAAGCTTCGGAAGGTGACGTCCATACATTATGTCTCGTATAAGTCTTGACTCCATACGGCCGCACGCTTCAAATTGCCAAGGAACTTCGTGCCTCGACGCATCCATGCGAGCTCCGTGCTACGAGCTTCTACCTGTGCCTGCACATAAAAACTATGTGGTTGTCAGTACTCAACTGTACTGGTGGAATGAGCTCCTCGCCCACCCATACAAAACTGACACGTTTATTTACTTTGTGTAACATAACCCTTTTGATTGTCTTTCTACTCCTGCCTTAGAATTATTTTAGGACCGACGCCTTGGCCTATTTTGTGTCTCTAGACCATCTCATGCTTGCAACGACAACGTTAACTCATACCTTGCCTCAAGACCCTTCTCGTGCCAACAACGTTAACCTATCGAGTCGTGTTTGCCTTACGGCCCAAAATCAGAGATGCAACTACACGATAGACTTTATTTCCGTATGACCATGCTACAAACCCTTACTGAGGTCGTGCCTCGCATCTCAGTGAGACTTATCATATCGCCGCCTCGTGACCCTTGCTGCCAAGTGGCCCTTACTACTTTGATCACCAACTAACCCAATCGAGACTTGTGAACTTAGTGTTACTTAACCAACTTGCCTTGCGGCGATACCTGACTTAAACTCGAACAACTCAAACCCAACTTATACAACTCACATATCAACACTTGAGACTCGACGCCACATCTCGTACAAAAGCACGTTGCCTATGTTGTAGCCATTCTTAGGCCCAAACATTTGTGTTCTAACTGTACACACATTCAATAACTTAACTCAATCCAAAGGTACACACGCGGATTGTCGCCCGTGCTGACTCATCTATATGAATTGGTCACCAACTCCCAGAGCCATCGTGGACTCCTCTAGCTTTTGTTAGATGGGTGCCCTTTCAGTGCAAGGTAGCTAGCCTCGCTGTAAGTCCCCGCCTAACCCGTGCCTAGCATAGCTAATTACTCGTTTCCAATCACGGCCGCAACGGTCCCGTGGCCGTCGGGTTGCCGTGCAGGGAAGCGACACACATTGTCGACAAGTTGTCCATGACCATGCAAGACTCGACACAAACTGACATCTCACACCGTCATTCTACCTCTAGTGTTATCCTCTCTTTCAGGGCCAAGTTCAATACTTCTCAAATCTGAGACCGCCTCGACGACCTATAGTCGCGAGCATTCTTTTTTCTTCTGAAATCGCCTCGACGACCTATAGTCGCAAGCATACTTTTTTCTCCTGAGACCACCTCGACGACCTATAGTCGCGAGCATACTTCTTTCTTGCCCTTTTTCCAAACTCAATGAATCAACCGTAGCCCGTGCCTTAAAATGCTAAGTCCGTGCATCGTGCCTTAAGCCAATCGTGTTCTACGCAATACTACTGCCCGAATCATAGTTTATACGACGGGCCTTGGGATTATGGGACTATTTAACTCATGAATGCCTATTTGATAGTCATTGCCTTACTTAACTTTGCAACAACTTGACGAGCAAAGACTGTGTCAAGCCTTGCATCGTGGGAACGTGTCGTGCACGCATTTGACTTTAAACAACCAAGTCATTTGGGTGCCTAGACTTATGTCACAATCTGTTCAATGCAACTTAACTCATGGGCAAACCAAGGCTATGCCAAGCCTTGGACGATGGGACCGTACACGTTTTATGAAGCATTCATGCGGGCGACGCCTATGACTTAGGCTACGTTCATAACTTTGCCTACTCAACCAACTTTCCTTCTCCCAAGCCACGGGACGAAGGATCGAGTGTCATTTTTAAAGCACGCCGTACACCAACTCTAAGCCGACCATTGGACCTTTCCATATTCTAAACTCATTTTGACCTGTCGGGATTATTCCCTTAGCTATGTGGATTCGTCTCTTTTATTATCAAGCCTACTTGTGCAAGTTGAAAACATGCGATTTATTATGTGAAGGCTAAGATGAGGAAAGTTCACCGAAACTACCCCACCCGAGTGAGCGGTCGCCTTGACCGAGTGATGTCTTCGAGCAAGCTGTTGCAAGGCTAAGTCCGAACGCCGTTGGCGTTTCGATTCCTCCGATTGACTGAACGGGACGGGGTACTACACACATACTTAAGACTCTTGTGGTCGGTGAAAATCTCCATCCGATGTCCATACAAATAATGCCTCCAAAGATTGAGTGCAAAAACCACCGCTGCTAACTCCAAGTCATGCGTTGGGTAATTCCTCTCATGATCACAAAGCTAACGTGACACATAAGCTACTACCTTACCATGCTGCATCAAGACGCATCCCAATCCCTTGCTAGAAGTGTCACAATAGACTGAAAATCCTCCAGTCCCATCTGGAAGCGTGAGAATGGGTGCCGTAATCAATCCTTGCTTCAACTTCTCAAATGAACTCTGACACTCTGTTGTCCAAGCAAACTGTATATCTTTGTAGGTCAACTGCGTCAATAGTGCTGAAATCTGAGCAAAGTCTGATACAAACCGCCGGTAATAGCCAACAAATCCTAGGAAACTCCGAACTTCTATGACGGTACTGGATACTAGCCATGTCTCTATAGCCACTATTTTTTAGGGGTCAACTTCCAATCCACCTCTGGTGATGATGTGACCTAAGTACGAGATACGATCCAACCAAAACTCGTACTTACTGAACTTTGCGTACAACTGGTGCTCTCTGAGAATCTGAAGAACTACACGAAGATGCTGCTTATGCTCTGCCTTATTCTTTCTATAGACTAAGATGTCGTCTATAAACACTATCACGAACTGGTCCAAATAAGGCATGAAGATACGATTTATGAGGTCCATGAATACGGCTGGCACATTGGTTGCTCCAAATAGCATAATAAGGAACTCCCAATGTCCATATCTTGATCTGAACGCTGTCTTCGGGATGTCTTGCTCTCTAACTCTGATCTGATGGTACCCTGACCGAAAGTCAATCTTCTAGAATACTGTCGGTCCTCTGAGTTGATCAAATAAATCATCTATCCTTGGTAGAGGATATCTGTTCTTGATTGTTACAGAGTTTAAGGTATGATAATCAACACATAATCTTGACGTACCATCCGTCTTTTTTACAAGAAGTATCAGGGCTCCCCAAGGTGATCCACTAGCATGAATGAATCCCTTGGTTTTAAGTTCTTCAATCATCTTGTATAAGATCTCTAACTTTGAAGGTGCCATCCTGTAGACTCCTCCTGACACTGGTGCCGTCCCTGGAAGCAAATCAATGGTGAACTCTATCTCTCTCTCTGGGGACATGCCTGGATGCTCTTTGGGAATTACATCAGGAAACTCTTCTACTACTCGAGAAAACTGAACTGCTACTGCTACTGCCATCCGTAATACTGGTGGAGAAGGTTCTACTTCGCCTCTGGAAAATAAAAACTCCGGTTTGCGGGAATACCAAAAATAATCCTGCCAATATAGCAGTCTATTCTTGCGTATTGATCCTTCAACAAATCTATTCCTAGGACTACATCATAGTCGGCTATCAAAAATTCTATCAATCTAGCGGGAAACTCTCTACCGCTAACTATGATTCGACACGAAGAATAGACTCTATCTACTCCCACAAGATCGTTACCAGTACATATGTTGAGCCTTACTAATAATGACTTGGGCACCAGTCCTATCCGTATTGCGAATCGTGCAGACATAAATGAATGCGATTCACCCGAATCAAATAAGACTGATGCCACCACCTCACCTGATGCCAATTCTTCTGCTGCGATCAGAGACATAGCCTGACCTTGTCCTCTTAGTATTGGTCCCCTCTGCTGGAAACCTGTCTGCCGGTTCTGAATCTGAGCTTTGACATACTGCTGAGCCTGAGGCGATAATGGCCTAGGAGGCTGGTACTGCTGCTGTACTGGTGCTGGACCCTAACCGATAGACTGGTTAGGTTTGATGACGATGAACTTGCTCTGTTCGGATAGGACCCTATCTTATGGTTCGGTGCCCCACGAGCCAAGCATAATCCCTGTGCTCTGCGACATTCTGATACTATATGACCTGGCTTCCCACAATGAGAGTAGCCCATTACGGAAGACTACTTCTGCTTCTGCTGCTGAGGATCCGTCGGTGTCGAGTTCTGAACCGACGAAACTTTGGTCGCCCTACTAGGAGCTCCAATTGTCAAAACCCTAGCTGTTGGGGCTGGTGCAGATGACTGAGACATCTATCCATGAGACCTCTTTCGTCCTCCGCTTCTATCTTCAATCCTCTGCAAAGTATACTCATGCCTCTTCGCTGCCCGCAAGACGGCATCAAACGTCTGGTGCTCAAACTGCTCCACTGATATAATAATCTCTAGGTGGAGTCCCTACTGGAATCGCTAGCCTCGATCCAATTCGGTTGCCACCAAGGTGTAGAAGCATAAAAAATACAAGACTACATATCCTACATGAAGAAGACAAAAGAAACTATGCACCCACATGGTCAAAAAGGGAGCTATGCGCCCACATGCTCAAAGAGGGGGCTAAGCGCCCACAGGATCAACGAGGAGCTATGCACCCACATGATCAAAGAGGGTCTATACGCCCATATTATTTTCATGTAGATCAAATATGTACCCAAGTGTGGGCACATAAACTCACTCCCGCTCTATACGACCAAGACAGTAGATCCCTACGACTCAGTCAAACTCCACGATCAATCGTGCACCGAAGCATGCAACCATGTCAGTCTCTACGAGCAATCATGTATCGAAGCATGCAGCCACGTCAACCCCACGATCTACCCACGATCATCCATGATCCATGCGCCTACACCCTATGTGCCCAAAGGAGTGTTATACGCCCACAGTGAAATCAGTGTATTTTCCACCTGTGGGCGCATAACAGTCATTTTCAGTGCCAAAACGACTATAAATAGAGGGCGTCCCCCTCTACAAAGGCAGACAGAAATGAGAGCATTTCAAGAGCCAAATTGCTGCCCTTCTTGCCAATGAGCTGAGAGTTAGCAATTTTCTTAGGTTTTCTTCCACTTTTGTAATCAGAGTGTCAACGGAGTAAAGGAACAACTGCTGCTCGATCTCCATCGTCCCATTCCCCAGAATTCTTTTATGTACTCGGGGATCCTCAGCGTAGGATCTCTCAGGTATACTCGATTTGTGGTGCCTTGCACCAATAAGAAAAGATAGCGTTTCTTCTTCTTTTTTGTGTGTGTCCACAAAAATGACGACTATGCTGGGGACTACCTTTTCCTCTGAGGAGAAGGTGGTGATGCAATCCGATACCAATAAAGTGGGGAGCACTCAGAAGATATTGATCATGAAGTTCGATCTGCAGGCGTTCGAAGAGATGCTCTTGAGGGACGGCTCTACTCCCTCAAAATTAGTGAAGCCAAACAAGTCTCGCAAGACTTGGCTTCCGAAGGCTCGTAGTGCATATCCTGCCAGTATCATAGAAGATATGCAATCGAAGAACTCTGTCATGTGGGCACATAGGCCTTCCACGTGGGCGCATGGAGCTCCTCTGTAGACACATATGTTATGACCCGCCCTCGAATAATCGGACACGAGTCGGACACGCCCAACCTTCGTCGTTAGACACGACGAAGTAAGCTGTACCAAGCTAGGAAAATCTAACCAGATAAACATAAACGTATACAATCACAGCATCTAAAAATGTTTCCAGAAAGATCACCATAATCCACAAATCCATATATCATAAAGGTACCAGAGTCAACATGAATGAAATATGCTATGAACTCTAAAGACAAAATCTAGGAGTAACGCTAAGTAGTCTAAACCTGAAACCTCAAGCTAAGTCATGGCTTCATCCTGCTCAGCTAATATCCTAGGCTCTGGCCCATAAGGTAGAATGGTACCCTGCAAGTACACTTGCAACATATCCTAGTCAGGAGCGGAGCTAAGTATATCCAAGGAAATAAACATAAACATCATGGTATGGAAACGAATACAGGAAAAATATAAAGTACGAGACATGAGAACATGACATGAAACCTGAACATGAATACTGAAAAGTAAATACAGGGAACATGGAATAAAACCTGAACATGAAATACACAATAAACCTGATGTGTGCAATATATCGAAATACATCCAGAGTTTGTGATCGGCTTGGGCAGATTCAAGGAACATGAAATGGTACGGCTTCGGTTCCACATGCATGATGCGGGGCCTAAGCTATTCATATGAATAGTAACTCGAGTTTGATCACACATCTATAGTATTTCCCCTCCCAGACACAAGTAAATTTAGGGAACAAGATACAAGACAATCCCGTGAAATATCGTGTCAACAAGGAGATGCAAGCATGAATACAAGACATGAACTAATGGACAAGTCCGAGGAGTATACTTGCCTTGCTCAGGATAATCAATGGTAGAGATAATGGAGCTAGATGTCCACCTGTTTAATAATTACAAGTTGGTTAAATTATACACAATTATCACTATCCTTCTAGTTACCAGTTTATAGATAGTTAAGAGTCTCCAATCTATACTCTAATCTAGTTAGATGATTAGGAATATTTTTCAAAATTAATATAACACATGATCCTCAAAATAATATATGTAGAATATTTAAGCAAAATATTTGAATAGTGTTAGGCTAAGTTTATTTAGAACTAGGACATGTTACTTATTAATTATCTATACCTCTATATAGCATTACTCCAATTTTAACATTGCTTAAACCTTATAAAAATTTATTGCTCTTAATCACAAACCCCTTGAATAAGAACCCTTTGAAGAATTTCTCAATAAACAACACTTATTGATAGGTTACTCTAAACCTTATTCTGTTATTCAAACAACTTTAACTAACAGTAAGTTCAACTAATCAAGATTTCAATAAGTAAGCCCAAGACAACCCACACAGAAAACCAATTGCATTCCTATCTCAAACTAAGCTGAATGCAACAGCTAGGGTATAAATCAAACCACAGCCCTACCATGCTTTCCTTTGAGAGCAAATTATTTATAGTAATACCTACTTCAACTATACAAAACCAAACTTTAATTATTCAACTATTACAACTCCTCTTATTCCCATACTGGATAACCTAACCCCAGCTCAGCAGAGCCAACTCTAGCAAAACTCTATGAGCAACAAATAAATCCAACAACTACGAATTCACTCTATTTGAAATGTAGAGAGGGAAACTAAAGAATATTTAAATAAGAAATTACAACTCAAAAATACTGCTATCCATCAAAACTAGCTAAGATTCCAATCTTGCAACATTTGAATCTCAAATAGGTCCCTCCAGGATTTGGAAAGACTCAATAACAAGAGCACACTATTAAATCTATTCCTCAATATGCATAACCCAATATTACTGTAATGCCTGTGGTTCGTATTACGTATCTTGGTATACGTGTACATATTTTGACTCGTATTGCATGTCTCCCTGTTTGGTTTATTTGGCATTTTCATTTCTTGGTTCACCTTGGGATTGGTTCGGCTAGGCTCGGGTTTGCTTATTTGGTTCATCATGAACCAAGTGGAGAACCCCTACCTACCACCATCTCTATTTATTAACCCCAACCACCTTTCTCTCTCTTCCTTCAATTTTCTTATTACTTCTCTTCCTCTTTTTCTTCCTCACCGAACCCCCACCGTAGGCAAGTGTAACTTGCTTCATGAAGAAACTCCCATTTTATTGTTCCATTTTCTTCTCCATAAGATTCTAAGTCTCTTTAGTATTTAGTGTTTTCAAATTCCATGGCTCATTTCTTATAGATCTAAATTTTTAGTATTTTCGATCTTCTTAGTTTTGATCTACTAAAATAGCTTATTTTTGAAAATTAAGAGTTTCATGTAGTAGGCCTCATGATTTGGCACAAGTTTGGTTTTGGGATGGCCGAATTTTACCAAGTCCTAGCCGAGATGGAGTTCCTGAGCTTTTACGCATGTTTGCTTTGGCCATAGAGAGAAGATGAAGTTTTACGCACACGTTCTAACGTGTTAGCGTAGTATTTAGCCCTTACGCCCACGTTTTACGTGCCAGCGTAGTATGTAGCTTTTTTACGCTCACGTCTTAACGTGTTAGCATAGTTCCCTTTTACGCACACGCATCGCGTGCCAGCGTACTTTATTTTACGCTGAGCCATCGATTTTACGCTCGGGACTCTCCCGCTCGCGTAAAATCGAGCTCGCGTAAAAGAAATCCCCACATCGAGTCGGCTCCCACGAGCGTAAAGTTTGCCCGAGTTTTTTTCGCGTAAAGTTTTACTCATGTAAAAGTCTGCTCGAGGGTTCGTGCGCGTAAAATTTTTCGCACGTACACTCTCGCTAGCGTAATGCCTGGCTAGCGTAAATCCCATCCGTATGCTCACTTGCTCGCGTAGAGCTTGCTAGCGTAAAGCTCACGCACAAAGTTTCACTAGCGTAACCGGTAGTACGCGCGTAGAGACTTGAGTTCCTGTGGCGTACACCTTTACTTTTTTACATATATATAATTTTACGCCCATTTTATATCCTTACGCCTTTTGTCATGAACTTGATAATCACGAATTTATTCAATATGTTTGGAAATAATAATTGAACATGGCATGGTATGATAAATATACCTGACATGATTATCTCGAATTGCTGTTGCGACGGCTAACATGACATGACATGACCTGACAAGTATGATTGACCTGGACACCATGGACGATTGTGTTTGTACAAATAAACAAGTACTGTCTTGCATCATGTCTAGGACGGGGATCCCTGAATACTACGGTCAGAGGCACCTACTGAAATTGACTAAGGCTAATTAACTAGAATAATTCAGTAGACATGAAGAGATTCCCAGCTACAGGCAATCCCGTTATCTGGGCGCATTCAGTGGACTTGTAGCCTACCGACGAGTAGGGCACATTTCCAGCACACAGTCACGTATTGCATTCTTCATAAACGGACATTCGACGTGGATAACCGGATGGTCTACAGGGCTTGTGGCTGTTGGGATAATCTCATTGCATCTTGCTAGTAACTAGGCTTGTGATAACCCTAGTTAGTTAAAAGTATCAAGCCGTACTCATTGCTTGGCCGTGATTGATTGGATGGAGTTTATTCTAGCTTAGTCTTATCCTGATCCTATGCAAGATTGTGACATAACATGATTATTGATGCTTGCCTTAACAATAACGACCGGGGGTCCAGTTCTGTTCAGGCGAAGGGTTGCAACCCCGGTCCTTGTTTGGTTTAAGGGTTGTAACCTGGCTCCCGGAGCAGTTCTATGTCCTTTCTTCGTTTATTGTCTTATCGCAACCCTATGCCACGTTCGTCATGTTTTACCTTACCTTAATACCATGACTATTTATGCTTACCTTGACAATAAAGATCAGGGGCAAGGTTCTGTTCAGGCGAAGGGTTACAACTCCGGTCCTTGTTTGGTTTAAGAGTTGTTACCTGGCTTCCGGAGCAGTTCCTTATCCTTTCTTCGTTTATTGTTTTATTTTACCCTATGCCAAGACTAATCATGTTTTACTTACCAATAGTATTTGAGACGAGTTTCTATTCAGGTGAAGGGCTGCAACCCCGGTCCTTGTTTGGTTTGAGGATTGTGACCTGGCTACTTGAATGGTTTCTTCGTACTCAGTTTACTGTTGTTATCTCTATTATTATTAGTCCTTTATTTATTATTTATCTTTAATACTCTATTGTGATATGCTGGTTTTAGTTCCTAAGTGAAGCCTCCTTTGTGGCACTTGCTCTTTCTGGGGTCTGACCCAGCTGGTTTTGTGTGGCCAGATATCGGAGCAGCTCCAGAGGTTCTACCTACCTTTCAGCCAGATGGTGGCCACCAGGCGTAACCCTGGCAACGAGTGGGTTCCTTTTGTTCTTCTACTTCATTGTAAATTATTCTTTTAAGGCGTTTAGCCGACGAGCACGTGTTAGCTCGGTTGTACCTTTATTTACTGTCTGCCTACAGGCTGTAACATGATTGACAAATCCTAGGATTGATCATGTATTGACATAAACTCTTGCTAGTCTTGACATTTTGTATGACTAGCTACATGATCATCCGAATATGTAATGTATGGGATGCCTTACTATTGTATATTTGGTGCTCTGACATCTTGTAACTGTTATTACTTGCTTGTGATTGAGACAATAGGCTTGTTCATGACCATAGGAGACTGTTGGCTTGTAGTTAAACCCTCATGTATCTAGACAGCCGTGACCGTATACCGAAGTGGATTGCACTTCAATATGCGTAGCTGGCTATGTACGCTCCCGCTCTCCAGTATTCTGGTTCTGGGCCGTTACATGGTTTAAGTGGTGGCCCATGCAGGTCTTGTAAATCAAGATATGTGAGGGTTTACCGAATAGATGTCTCAATCAGTACTCGCCTTTGATCTCTGCTCGTATCTTCTAAATCCCTGAAATCTTGACCTGATCACATGTTTGTGTCGTTGATCTGTCCTGGTCCTTCCTTATTGTTCCCTATGTCATCTTCTTCAGCGACATTGTTCTTGGACCTGTCGATCAGCAAGGCGGAGCACCACCTGTGGACCAGCAGCAACCAGGAGATCAGGCCCAGCATTCAGGAATAGCCTCCAGAGTCATGCCTATTGGAGGAGAGCCACCAGTTCAGCCCGTCCAGCCTACAGATCCTGATGATGGCACTTTGGTGGGCCTCATCAGGTCACTATTAGCCTCCCAGGATCGTCGAAGAGATGCCTTGTACTAGGCAGTGGCAGATGATCTGACCAGAGGAGGTCATCAGGGTAATAGCGTGGCCAACAGCTTCAAGCGCTTGAACCCTTCCTTCTTCGACGGCAGTGAAGATGCTATCGCTGCTGATGCTTGGCTTCAGGACACGGAGATGATTCTAGAAGCAGCCAGGACTCCAGGAGACGAAAAGGTGGCCATGGTGCGCCTGCAGTTACTAGATCTTGCCCGCAGCTGGTGGGCAGCGTAGGCCGATGGACTAGTGGCCCCTATTTCATGGGCAGTATTCAGGGAGAGATTCCAGACCAAGTATTTTGATGTTGTAGCTCGGTACGATCTACAGACGAGGTTCACCAATCTGAAGCAGATGGGCAGGACGGTCGATGGATATACGGCCGAGTTCTCCAGGCTTAGTCGGTTTGCTCCCACCTTGGTGGCGACCGAGTTCGATAGGGCCCAGCGGTTCCAGCAGGGGCTTCACCTCGAGATCTTGTTAGCAGTGGAGCAGTTTGAGCATCAAACTTTTGATGCAGTGCTGAGAGCAGCTAGGAGGCATGAGTATACCTCCCAGAGGATCGTGGATAGGACCAGAGGTCAAAAACGATCCCACAGCCAGATGAATCAGTCATCAGCACCAGCCCCGGCAGCCAGGACCTTGACCATTGGAGCTCCAAGGCAGGCGACCTCAGTGACGTCGGTTCAGCATTCAACCCCGACGCACCCTCAGCAGCAGAAATAGAAGCAGCCTTCCGCATTGGGATGTTCATACTGCAGGAAGCCAGGGCATGTGGTATCAGAGTATCGCAGAGCACAGGGTTTGTGCTTGGTTTGTGGTGCCCCGGACCACAGGGTTGGGAATTGCCCGAACAGGGGGAGTTCATCGGCCTTCTCTAGTCCTTCAGTTAGAGGACCAGTACCAGTCCAGCAGCAGCAGCTACAGTACCCGTTCTCGAGGCCGTTGCCGACGTAGGCCCAGGCATTCCAGCAGCAGAGACCGCAACAGTATGCCCAAGCCCAATCCCTGATCCAAAGCAGGCAGAGGAATCTTTAGGAGAGGGGACCCGCACCCAGAGGACATGGTCAAGTGCTGGCCTTGACCATGGAAGAGGAAGGAATAGCACCCGGTGAGGTAGTGGCAGGTATTACTCTCGTCAACACCTTTCCAGCTTCAGTATTATTTGATTCTGGTGCCTCGCATTCATTTATGTCTGTACGATTCGCGACACGGATATGACTGGAACCCGAGTCATTCTCAATAAGGCTCAATATACTTACTGGTAACGGTCTTGTGGGAGTAGATAGAGTATTTTTCTCGTGTCGGATCGTAGTTAGCGGTAGAGAGTTTCCCGCTAGGTTAATAGAATTCTCGATGGCCGATTATGATGTGGTCTTAGGGATGGATTGGTTGAGGGACCAGTATGCCAGGATAGATTGCCATATTGGCAGGGTTGTTTTTAGCATCCCAAGCGAGCCAGAGTTTTCCTTTTCCCGAGGCAAAGTTGAACCTTCTCCTCCCGTATTACCGATGGCAGTAGCAGCAGTGCCGTTACCTCGGATCGTCGAGGAGTTTCCAGATGTTTTCCCAGAAGAGCTTCCAGGAATGCCGCCAGAGCGAGAGATCGAGTTCACCATAGACTTGATCCCGGGGACCGCACCTGTGTCAGAGAGAGTCTACAGGATGGCGCCGTCAGAATTGGAGATATTGTACAAGATGATTGAAGAACTCAGAACCAAGGGATTCATTCGTGCTAGTGGATCGCCTTGGGGAGCCCCGATGCTTCTTGTGAAAAAGAAGGATGGTACGTCCAGATTATGTGTTGACTATCGTACCTTGAACTCAGTGACAATCAAGAACAGATACCCTCTTCCGATGATAGATGACTTGTTTGATCAACTCAAAGGGGCGTCAGTATTTTCGAAGATTGACTTGCGGTCAGGATACCATCAGATCAGAGTCAGAGAGCAGGATATCCCTAAGACAGCTTTCAGATCCCGGTATGGGCATTGGGAGTTCCTTGTCATGTCCTTTGGAGCAACCAATGCGCTGCTGTATTCATGGACCTCATGAATCGCATCTTCATGCCTTATTTGGATCAGTTCGTGATTGTGTTCATAGACGACATCCTAGTCTATAGCAAGAATGAGGCGGAGCATGAGCAGCATCTCCGAGTTATCCTCCAGATTTTCAGAAAGCACCAGTTGTATGCCAAGTTTAGTAAATACGAGTTCTGGCTCGATCGCATTTCGTACTTCGGTCATATCGTCACCCGAGGAGGAGTTGAAGTGGATCCCCAGAAGATCGTAGCTATAGAATCATGGCCAGTACCTAGCACAGTTGTAGAAGTTCGTAGCTTTCTTGGATTAGCCGGCTACTACCGGCGATTTATTTCAGACTTTGCTCGAATTTCAGCGCCATTGACCCAGTTGACCCTCAAGGATGTGCAGTTTGCTTGCACAGCAGAGTGCCAGGATTCTTTTGAGAAGTTGAAGCGAGGCTTGATCACGGCACCCATTCTCACGCTTCCAGATGGAACCAGGGGATTCTCAGTATATTATGATGCTTCAGGCAGAGGTTTAGGGTGTGTTCTGATACAGCATGGGAAGGTAATAGCTTATGCGTCACGCCAACTTCGTGATCATGAGAGGAATTACCCAACATATGATTTGGAGTTAGCAGCAGTAGTGTTTGCGCTTAAGTTGTGGAGGCACTACTTGTATGGAGATAGGGTGGAGATTTTCACCGATCACAAGAGCCTGAAGTATGTGTTCACTCAGAAGGACCTTAACATGCGTCAGAGGAGATGGCTAGAGCTGCTTGTGGATTATGATGTCAACCTGCAGTACCATCCCGGGAAGGCCAACGTTGTTGCAGATGCATTGAGCAGGAGAGCCGAAGTTTACTTTCTGACAGCGCAACCAGAATTGTTAGCAGATATTCAGAAGATGGGTATAGAAGTTGTCCTTCCTACCAGCGTGGCATTGATGGCCAGCATGCAAGTTCAGTCCAGTATAGTTGAGAGAATCAAGATAGCTCAGTCTTCCGATTCTAAGCTTCATCGGCTTAGGATAGAATGTGTAGCAGGGCGAAGACCAGAATTATGCATTCATGAGGACGGTACACTTCGATATGGTAAGCATCTTTGTGTACCCAGTGGAGATATCAAACAGGAAGTCATGACCGAAGCTCACAGTTCTCAATATTCGATTCATCCCGGTGGTACGAAGATGTACCGAGATATCCGTCAGCACTTTTGGTGGAATGGAATGAAGAGGGAGATAGCTCAGTTTATCTCTCGGTGTTTGGTTTGCCAACAAGTCAAAGCTGAACATCAAAGGCCAGCTGGACTACTTCAGCCCTTGTCAATTCCAGAATGGAAGTGGGAGCATATAACCATGGATTTCGTGACTGGATTGCCTAGATCCCCAGCTGGTAGAGATGCTATCTGGGTGATAGTTGACAGGCTCACGAAGGTGGCTCACTTTCTCCCGTTCAGAGTTGTTCAGTCGACGGCTCAGCTAGCGGAGATGTATCTCCGGCAGATTATCAGATTGCACGGAGTACCGGTCAGTATCACCTCGGATCGAGATTCCAGATTCACTTCGCACTTTTGGCAGAGTCTCTAGAAGAGTTTGGGGACCCGCCTCCAGTTCAGCTCAGCTTATCACCCGCAGACAGATGGTCAGTCGGAGCGCACGATCCAGACCCTTGAAGATATGTTACGGTCATGTACACTCGACCTTGGTGGTTCGCGGGAAGATTACCTGCACCTGGTAGAGTTCTCGTACAATAATAGTTTTCAAGCCAGTATCCAGATGGCTCCGTTCGAGGCACTGTATGGCAGAAAGTGCAGATCCCCGCTAGCATGGGATAATATTGGGGAGAGGCAGATGCTCGGTCCGGAACTTATTGCCCAGACAATCGAAGTGGTCAGGAGAGTCCGGGATCATCTTCGTATTGCTCAAAATTGCCAACGTCATTGGGCCGATTCTCATCGGCGCCCTCTTGAGTTTTCTGTCGGCGACCATATATTCGTGAGGATTTCGCCTAACCATGGCGTCATTCATTTCGGCATACGAGGAAAGCTTAGTCCTAGGTATATAGGGCCGTTCGATATCCTGGAGCGAGTTGGAGATGTGTCATATCGTCTCGCTCTCCCGTCGTCGCTAAACGAGGTACATGACGTATTCCATGTATCCCAACTACGACGGTATATCCCGGACCCGAGTCATGTCCTTGATCATTCAGAATTGGTTGTTGGTACCAACCTTTCGTATGAGGAGAGGCCCGTATCCATATTGGACCGAAGAGAGAAGATACTCAAGAATAAGACTATCAAGTTAGTCCGTGTTGCTTGGGGTTATCACACTTTGGGTGAGTCAACGTGGGAGCATGAGGATGATATTCGATCGTGATATCTCGACCTGTTTGACTCGTGAGGTATAATGTCTTCCTTATGCCTCATGGTTTCGATTCCTTGCTTACATGATTGATTGTCTGATTGCTTGACTAGTATAGCTTGCCTATGATTAATATAGCTTGTCCTTGTATCTCTAGCCTCTTGATTAAATTCCGAGGATGGAATTCTTTTAAGGTGAGTAGAGTTGTAATGTCTGTGGTTCGTATTATGTATCTTGGTATACATGTACGTATTTTGACTCGTATTGCATGTCTCCCTGCTTGGTTTATTTGGCATTTTCATTTCTTGGTTCACCTTGGGATTGGTTCAGCTAGGCTCGGGTTTGCTTATTTGGTTCATCATGAACCAAGTGGAGAACCCCTACCTACCACCATCTCCATTTATTAACCCCAACCACCATTCTCTCTCTTCCTTCAATTTTCTCATTACTTCTCTTCCTCTTCTTCTTCCTCACTGAACCCCCACCGTAGGCAAGTATAACTTGATTCATGAAGGAACTCCCATTTTATTGTTCCATTTTCTTTTCCACAAGATTCTAAGCCTCTTTAGTATTTAGTGTTTTTAAAGTCTATGGCTCATTTCTTATAGATCTAAATTTCTAGTATTTTCGATCTTCTTAGTTTTGATCTACTAAAATAGCTTGTTTTTGAAAATTAAGAGTTTTATGTAGTAGGCCTCATGATTTGGCACAAGTTTGGTTTTGGGATGGCCGGATTTTACAAAGACCTGGCCGAGATGGAGTTCCTGAGCTTTTACGCATGTTTGCTTTGGCCATGGGGAGAAGATAAAGTTTTACGCACACGTTCTAACGTATTAGCGTAGTGTTTAGTCCTCACGCCTACGTTTTACGTGCCAGCGTAGTATTCAGCTTTTTTACGCTCACGTCTTAACGTGTTAGCGTAGTTCCCTTTTACGCACACGCATCGCGTGCCAGCGTACTTTATTTTACGCTGAGCCATCGATTTTACGCTCGGGACTCTTCCGCTCGCGTAAAATCGAGCTCGCGTAAAAGAAATCCCCAGCTCAAGTCGGCTCCCACGAGCGTAAAGTTTGCCTGAGTTTTTCTCGCGTAAAGTTTTACTCACGTAAAAGTCTGCTCGAGGGTTCGCGCGTATAAAATTTTACGCGCATACACTCTCGCTAGCGTAAAGCCTGGCTAGTGTAAATCCCATCCGTATGCTCACTTGCTCGCGTAGAGCTTGCTAGCATAAAGCTCACGCGTAAAGTTTCACTAGCGTAACCGGTAGTACGCGCATAGAGACTTGAGTTCCTGTGGCGTACACCTTTACTTTTTTACATATATATAATTTTACGCCCATTTTATATCCTTACGCCTTTTGTCATGAACTTGATAATCACGAATTTATTCAATATGTTTGGAAATGATAATTGAACATGGCATGGTATGATAAATATACCTGACTTGATTATCTCGATTTATTGTTGCGACGGCTAACATGACATGACATGACCTGACAAGAATGATTGACCTGGACACCTTGGACGATTGTGTTTGTACAAATAAACAAGTACTGTCTTACATCATGTCTAGGACGGGGATCCCTGAATACCACGGTCAGGGGCACCTACTGAAATTGACTAAGGCTAATTAACTAGAATAATTCAGTAGACATGAAGAGATTCCCAGCTACAGGCAATCCCGTTATCTGGGCGCATTCAGTGGACTTGTAGCCTACTGACGAGTAGGGCACATTTCCAGCACACAGTCACGTGTTGCATTCTTCATAAACGGACATTCGACCTGGATAACCGGATGGTCTGTAGGGCTTGTGGCTGTTGGGATAATCTCATTGCATCTTGCTAGTAACTAGGCTTGTGATAACCCTAGTTAGTTAAAAGTATCAAGCCGTACTCATTGCTTGGTCGTGATTGATTGGATAGAGTTTATTCCAGTTTAGTCTTATCCTGATCTTGTGCAAGATTGTGACATGACATGATTATTGATGCTTGCCTTAACAATAACGATCGTGGGTCCAGTTCTATTCAGGCGAAGGGTTGCAACCCCGGTCCTTGTTTGGTTTAAGGGTTGTAACCTGGCTTCCGGAGCAGTTCTGTGTCCCCTCTTCGTTTATTGCCTTATCGTATCCCCATGCCACGTTCGTCATGTTTTACCTTACCTTAATACCATGACTATTTATGCTTACCTTGACAATAAGATCAGGGGCAAGGTTCTGTTCAGGTGAAGGGTTACAACTCCGGTCCTTGTTTGGTTTAAGAGTTATAACCTGGCTTCCGGAGCAGTTCTTTATTCTCTCTTCGTTTATTATTTTATTTTACCCTATGCCAAGACTAATCATGTTTTACTTACCAATAGTATTTGAGACGGGTTTCTATTCAGGTGAAGGGCTGCAACCCCGGTCCTTGTTTGGTTTAAGGGTTGTGACCTGGCTACTTGAATGGTTTCTTCGTACTCAGTTTACTGTTGTTATCTCTATTATTATCAGTTCTTTATTTATTATTTATCTTTAATACTCTATTGTGATATGCTGGTTTTAGTTCCTAAGTGAAGCCTCCTTTGTGGCACTTGCTCTTTCTGGGGTCTGACCCAGCTGGTTTTGTATGGCAAGATATCAGAGCAGCCCAGAGGTTCTACCTACCTTCCAGCCAGATGGTGGCCACCAGGCGTAACCCTGGCAACGAGTGGGTTTCTTTTATTCTCCCACTTAAATATAAATTATTCTTTTGAGACATTTAGCCGACGAGCACGTGTTAGCTCGGTTGCACCTTTATTTACTGTCTGCCTACGGGCTGTAACATTATTGACAAATCCTAGGGTTGATCATGTATTGACTGAAACTCTTGCTAGTCTTAACATTTTGTACGACTAGCTTCATGATCATCCGAATATGTAATGTATGGGACGCCTTACTATTGTATATTTAGTTCTCTGACATCTTGTAACTGTTATTACTTGCTTGTGATTGAGACAATAGGCTTGTTCATGACCATAGGAGACTGTTGGCTTGTAGTTAAACCCTCATGTATCTAGACAGTCATGACCGTATAGCGAAGTGGATTGCACTTCAATATGCGTAGCTGGCTATGTACGCCCCCGCTCTCCAGTATTCTAGTTCTGGGGCGTTACAATTACTCTCCAATCCTATAAGTCACCAGAAAAATATACAGAAATTAACATAAATATGTATAATTGAAATAAAAGTCTTCAATGCCAAAACTCGATCTGGTCAACATACTACACACTGCTCATGCTGATTCACTGTAATGGACATGAGCGTTATTAAGCAGAGGTCGGACACGAATCTGCCTCGAAATAAATCTTCACTAGACACAGCTACGGATACTGGGCAGGAATACACCTATCCGAACCCAAGAAAAACTTCGAACACGTACATAAGCGATCACGACACCACTGGACACCATCTAACACATCAATATTTACAAAAAAAAATTACTCCACTACGAAAAATATAAAAAAAATTTCCTGAAGAGAGGTATCCTGTAGAATGAGGACTCGATCCAAGAAATCAGACACGCCTCCTCGTGTCCAATTGAGGTTCGAATGTCCGTTGAGGCATTCCATCAAACAGGAACCATGCATAAGGAATAAAACAGGTTTTTAGAAATGCTGGCAATTGGAAAAAATTTCAAGAAGTATCAGAAAGATCCAAGAAGACTCAGAGGATTCCAGATCCACACACTCATATTGAATTTGATCTCCTTCCAGTAATTGACCTCTTGATCCATTTCCAAATCAGAAGGAAAGTTAACCTTCGAATCCAATCACTCAGAACACACATACACCTGATTCGAATTTGAATTAAAATTGAATCGAAACAAACACTCACCAAAAATTGTGTGTTCCAGATCGAAGTCGTGGATTGGTGAAGGAGTAGCAGTCGGAGCAGAACGCTGGTCCTCTGTCGGGAAGATGACTCGAATCTAGTCGATGCTGCTCCCGGAGGTGATGACCACCATCGCCATGGTCGTTCCACGCATCCGGGGTTGACTCGCTGGGAGGAACTCTCGTCGAAAAGGTCACCGTCGAGACAAGATTGCCCAGTCGCCGTTGCCAAAGAAAATACCACGTCGTTCTCGAAGAGGATACCACGTCGTCGGAGATGGAGGCACGGATGTCGATCGCTGGAGAAGATCAGCCGATCGCTGTCACCGCCGTTCGTCGATCGTCGGGATAGAGCGTGACGCTGTGGAAATCGTCATTTAGCTCACCGGAGGAGAAGAGCTCCGCCGATGCTCGAGGAAGATGTCGCCGGAAAGAGGAACAGGAAGACGCTGCCGTGTGGTGGCGCTCGGTGGTCGCCAGAGATGATCTCGTACAGTCAAACTCAGCCATGGAGAGGTGCCACTGTACCTAGGCGTCGGTCGCCGTCATCGTCGTGGTGGCGCTGCCTTCAGTCATCGGCTAAAGGACCATCGCCATTGACGTGGTCGCTCACCAGAGATTTAGGATTAGGGCATACTTCGATTTGGGAAGGATTTTAAGAGCTCAGAGAAAATAGAATGGAGGCTGGCTCCTTTCTCTCTCCTCAATATTATATAATCAAGCTGAAGAGGAAATGGTAATTTATAATATAACCCTTCACCAATTTGATATTTACAAAAGAACCCAGAGTTCGTTAGAGTGGTTGGAAAAAGTTTGTTAGGTTGTTAGGGAAAATGGGAAACTTTAAGTTAGTTAGGAATGTTGAAGAATAATCTTGATTAATTATTTCCACCAACTCACTAAGATAAAATAATTTAGGGTTTAAAATTTTGAATTTCAAATACAATATAACTGGAATATCTTTATCAAAATATTTAAAATAGTCCAAAATTTATAAAACTGGAAGAGTGGGGTTACAGCATAGCTCTGCCATAGAGGCTCCTGACACGAAGAAGGCGCATACCACTTCGGGCTCTACTAGCCCAGCGACTTCCCTTTTGTGTAACCAATAACAGAGTGTTCAATACTCGAAACTTGGCAAAGGAAAACACTATGATGCCAAGAATCGAAGTGCTCGACGCTCTGGATAAACTCAGCGAGGCTCACAAATAAAGAAAGCAAAACTGGAAGAAAACAACGCTGCTTTCCCAAGCATGCGCCCAAGGCAGTATGTGGGCACATAACCTTAACCAGGGGACTTCTGTCTTCAATAGGCTATGTGCCCAGGGCCATGCGCCCAAGGCTATGCACCCAGGCTCTGATGACCCATTCTATGCGCCCACATCCAGGAGGGCCAGACATGCTGCCAGGACCTCAGGGAAGCATGAGCCCAAGGGCATGCTCTAGGGTCTATGCGCCCACATCAAAAGCACATACCCCACCGCGTATAGCACGGGGCTGTCTTCAAGGTCATTATGGAACTTGGGTGTGGGGGTTGCCCCTGCACGTGAACTAAGTCCGGATGCGCCAACTCCCCTTAAAAATCCATTTGCAAAGCTCGACGATGCATGTGACATAGGTTTTAAGGCAAAATTCCTTTCCGTTGATTTATGTGACATAATAAATCAAAAGCGTAAAGCGAGGGAGGATGCAACAATTCATGGCGTACATCCGTGTACTAGTATTGTCATCAACTGTTGCTGCTCCAAAGCAACGGACTGCCTCAGAGGCAGTACGTGTTTCGACGATTACATCGCTCTGATGATAAAAAGCTGCTACGTATTTCATCCAACATGGCTTCATGGGGTCCTCCTTACGGGAGCCCCAATCAAAGAAGGTGGACCACGAACCTAACTTTTTCTCTCAGTTCTGCAAACAGAAAAAGAAGATGTCTGCCAACAGATAGCCAGCGAGCTGTTACATCTGAAGGAGTCTATATGGGTACTCGATCAAGGACGAGATTCTGTATAGATGACGAGGACTCCCAAGCTAGAGGTGATGATCCTTCAGCTGGGGGGTAGTATTCTCTCGGAGTCTGAAGTAGATGACCTTCACACCGGGGGTTGCCTTCCAGATGACGATGATCTCTTCGAGTCTGACAGTGACTATCTACCTCCCCTACCTGAAGACGAGGGACTTTTCAACTCAGAGACAGACACTATCAGCACCAGTTGTACTGTCTTCTCTATTCATCCTCGTATGTTATCTACATACATGGCGGATGGAGAGAGACCTGAAGAAGCCAGTGATCAGACCAACAAGCGGCTAGAGAGTCTTTAAACAGCATTTGCCAAGATCACTGATATGCTTACCAGTATCATGGCAGTCCAAACTGCTGGGGCTGTTCCTCCACCTCAACCAAACATCTCAGCACACGTTAGTCCAGCTCATAACAACAACCCTTCTTCACTACAGAAGGAGTATCATTCCGTTGTGCCTCCTCCAAATCTTGTAAATACTGGGGGTGGTCCTTCACCAACGATACTTGACAACCATACAATAGCCATTTCTCAATATCTGCTCAATCAACAGGATGCAATTGATTCTCTTGTTGCCTGTCTCGATACCATCTCACATAAAGACGAGCTTCAGAATATGGGGATATGTCAACCTTATCCTCCTGAATGGGAGAATGCTACTTGCCCTCCTAACTACAAGCGACTGACGCTAAATTCATCTGACGGGATGACTTCTCCTCGCCAACACATGACATACTTCAATATGCAGACTCTATACTTACTCAGGGATGATCCGTTCTTATCAAAGCTGTTTATTAGCACCTTGCAGGGGGTAGCTTTTGAATGGTTTTGTAGTCTGCCTGACGGTTGTATTAATTCCTTTAAAGATTTGGAGAGGTTATTCCTCAACAGGTTTTACGAGAGTGGCATGCATGTTAGTATGTCCACCCTTATCGAGACCAAGCAAAGGAGGACTAAGTCTGTTATTGCTTTCATCGAACGCATCAGGAGACTAGCATTGAAGATGCCCTTTGGTATACCAAACTCAGAACTTATGGATACTTGTCGACATAACTTCCTTCCTATAGTTAAGTTTTGTCTGGGTATATATAAGTATGATACATGGCATGTTTTAATTGGGGCCGCTGATGCTGCTGAAAATGACGTCCCTAATCTGGAATTATTGGGGTTGAAGACACCCAAATCTGAAGACAAAGGCAAGCACCCTCGAACTATCCCTATCCGTGGGGGTAAAAGGAAATAAGTCTTGAAGGTCGACACTTCCAAGGGAGCTTCCAATTCTCAGGGCGCTCTTGACAAACCTAAGAAGACTTTCTCCTTTGACGAGGATGATGTTATTACCATTTTTCATACATTGATGAAGGGTAATAAACTAACATTGCCTCCACCACGACGTCCTATGGAGGCGAACCAACTCAACGATCCCAAGTACTGTCTTTATCATCAGTAAGTGCACCACTCTACGAAGGATTGCATCATCCTGAAGAAGAAGAAGATATAACAGCTTATCGACAGCCAAGTGATCAACCAAGGTCGTATCTTCTGACATGATCTCTCTTCAATTTGGTGACTTGTCTCCAACAGAAGTCCCAGGCGGTGTAGTCCCAATCCTCAAGAAATCTAAAAAAGCTATACGAACTTCAAGTAAGGATAGCCTGCATCAGACGATTCATTTTAAATCTTTCTGGAAGGTGTCAACCATTTACTCAGCTCATGAAGAAAGGAGTATCTTTCGTCTGGACTGAACAATGTCAACGCGTATTTGACGATATCAAGAAGTATCTCACAAGCCCCCCAATATTGGTGGCTCCAATAATGGAGAAGCCCATCTTACTATATGTCCACGCTATGGACCATTCCCTTGGTGCCCTATTAGCTCAGAAGAATGAAGGCGACCATAAACAGGCAATCTACTTCCTCAGCCGCACAATGGTGGGTGTCGAGCACAGATACACACCTATGTAAAAGGAATGTCTCGTACTAGTATTTTCTATCCAGATGACACGCCACTATGTGTCTGGGCAGACTATCCACATCATATCTAAAGTCAATTCTCTCAGATTACTCATGACTAAACCGGGTTCTCTTAATTCTATTTAGCTATATGGGCAATGCTGTTGACTCCATAAGATATATTGTTCGTCCCTCAGAAGGCAGTAAAAGGCCAAGCATTAGATGATTTCCTAGCAGTTCATCAGGTGCCAGAATCTTCCAAACTCTACGATGAAATCCCGGATAAAGTAGTGGAGTCTAACACTGCAACTGAGGAAATTCCCATTTGGCGAACGTTCTTTGACGGTGCATCAAGAATAGGACCTAAAGGAAATATCGTGGCCAGAGTAGGCATCGTGCTTGTGTCACCCGAACATCTGGTTATACACCATGCATATTCTTTCGTGGAACCCTGTACTAACAATGTGGCCGAATATAATGCCCTACTTATCGGCCTTCAACTGGCAAAACAACTGGGAGTTGACTATCTAGAAGCTTACGGCGATTCTAAGCTAATAGTTAGTCAGGTCCGAAGAGATTATAAAGTTCGTCACGAAGACCTCATCCCATATCACAAAGCGACAATCAAATTGGCTTCTACTTTCGCTGGATTCTACATCGAGCACATACCTCGATTACAGAATATAGAAGCAGATGCTTTAGCCGGTCTTGCTGCTTCCTTGACCGTCCCTACCAATACTCAGCATTCGATCACAGTGTCTGGTCGAGAGCTATTCTGTGTGAAAGATGCCTTGCATATTCATCACAGTTATGCAACGGAAACAAACGTTAATGTTAAAGACTGGAGATTTCCTTTTCTAGACTACGCCATCTACGGAATCGTCCCTGAGGACCCCAAAAGAAGCGGTGTCTGTCCAAAGGCGATCCCTTAGATTTTACTATGATACAGCTACCAAAATGATGTACCGACGCTCTTATGATGGGCTACTGTTACGATGTTTATCAGACACAAAAGCCAAACATGCACTCCGTGAGGCTTACGACGGAGTTTGTGTTGTACATCAACCAGGCCCCAAATTACAAGATCGCCTCAGACGAATGGGTTATTATTGACCCACAATGATAGCAGATGCTGTTGAATATACAAAGAAGTATAGGGCTTGTCAGTTTCACGTCGACTTCATTCATTAACCTTCGGAGTTTCTGCACTCGATGGCGGCATCTTGGCCTTTTGAAGCCTGGGGTATGGACGTCATAGGCCCAATCAGTCTGCCATCCTCCAGAGGACATCGGTTCATCCTAGCTATAATCGATTACTTCTCCAAATGGGTGAAAGCTATACCGCTCACCGAAGTAAAGATGTCGAACATGATCAGTTTCATTAAACATCACATTATCTATCGCTTCGGCCTACCTCGCAGGATCATCCATGATAATGGTCCATAATTTACGAGCCATGCATTCTATTGGTCCTACGATAAGAATCGAATCCAGAATGTTGCCTCTACTGCCTACAATCTAGTGGCTAATGGGTTAGCAGAAGCCTTCAATAAGACCATCATTAAACTTCTCACGAAGTTCGTGTCTTCAAACAAGTGCGATTGGAATGAGAAGCTCGGCAAATGTCTCTGGGCCTATCGTACAACGGTTCGGACTCCAACAGGTAGCACGCCATTCTCTCTGGTTTATGGGAGTGAAGCAGTTCTTTCCCTAAAAATCCAGATTCTCTCTTTGAGTAGCCTTAGCCAGTGAGTTGACTACCGAAGAAAGTTACCGTCTGCGACTACAAGAGCTCGAAGGGCTAGACGAAAAATGTTTATTAGCTCAATAACGTATTGAGCTATACCAAGCACGCCTTTCCAGATCCTTTAATTAAAAGGTGAAGGAAAGAATCTTCCAAGTTGGTGATCTGGTCTTAGCAGTGAGAAGACCAATGGTCATGACGTACAAGACAAAAGAAAAATTCCAGCCTAAATGGAAAGGTCCTTTCGTTATAGAATCAGTGTATTCTAACGGTGCATATTGACTGACCAAGCCTGATGGTGACTTGCTCATTATGTCGATCAAAGGCAAGTTCCTGAAGAAATATTATGTGTAACCTTCATGAACATCGTTCACATATACCCTATTTTAGTCATGTAAATGTACAGTACAATGTTTATGTGATTCAAAAAAATCATTTAACTATTATCCGTGTTTCAAGAGTCTTGAATATGCCATGAATAATATGTCCTCTAAAAGATTTCTCGGTGGAATTATTTCTATTTTGGACTCTGCCCAAACTTAGTCTGACGAAAACAAGTCACGTCCATATTACTTCTGAACTGTTTTTCGATAATTATTTTCCCAGTGGGATGATTAAGAAACGTTTTGCCACGCCCATATAACCTCTGAGCAAAGCATTTCATCAAGGATAATCACGTCCATATTACCTCTGAATTATCCACTCCTACCTAATGTTATATATCATTCCACATCCATATTATCTCTGGTCAGATATAGAACATCATCTGCTATTACGTCCATATTACCTCTATTAGCAGCTTCTTTCAACTTATTATTTATATTCAAGAACCTCGAATATAAAACGGATAATAAGTCCACATCAAATTCTCCAGCAGAATACCCACCAGAAATATCCTTACTACGTCCACATTACCTCTAGTTCTGATATTTCACAAACTTTATTCATGAATTTTGAAAGCCAAAAGATTCTTTATTAAAAACGTCTATCAAAAGACAGAAAAAAGAAAAAGATACAAGAGTCTTGACGGCTAACTGAGCCTATTACAAAAGAAGATCTAAGGGATACACAATCGATTGATGCTATCCCTTAGAGCCGCAATCTCGATCTCGGCCTTGGCAGCAGCACAATGGCGTGCTTCTTCCTATCGGGCAGCTTCATTCTGAAAGGGGATCAGTTTCACGTGCTCTCCTTCCAACTTCACAAGCTGTTCTTTTAATTGGTATAAAGTTGTGGCAGTCACGTCAGCCTGAACCGAATAATCCTCTTCTTCAGACACAACTGTCCTTAAGCTGGCCTCCAGTTGGGTAATCTCATTTTGGATCTACACGATGTGATTATATTTCTCAATAATTTGGGCAGCCAGCTTATTCTTCGAAGCAACATGAGCCTCACTCGTGGCGTTGAACTGCTCATACTGATCAGCCAATTCACTAATCTCTTGAGCAAGGGCATCCTTCCTAGCCTGGAAAGTAGCCTCCTCCTCCGCGAGAGCCGCGACTAAAGCCTCGTCTTCTTCACAAAATAGCGACATCGGGCTTCGTTGTTTGGCTTCCCTGAGTTTGGCCACGCGGTCCTCCAAGTCATTCAGAACTTTCCTTAGAGCATTAGCCCGCTCCTCGTAGCTAAAAATGCTCTCAAGGGCCGTCGCTTGGCATTCAGCAATAGCCTTCACAGGGCCAAATGCGGCGTTCCGATTCAGAACTCCAGGAAGCTTTACTTTCAGGATAGAATAGAAAGCTTTGACGATTTCCTGGGCCATCTCGTCGTCTTCGAAGGAGGTCGTCGGGGAGGAAGCTTGATGAGGATCTTCCGCTCCAGGAAGAGATGCTTGACAAGAAGTCGAACCTGACAAGAAAACTATATATATATATATATATATATATATATATATATATATATATATATATATATATATATATATATATATATATTTATATATATATATATATATATATATATATATATATCAGCAACGGAAAGAAAAACCTGAAAGAGTGCGAAAGAGTAGTAATTTCGTACCTTCGACATGCTCAGCGCCAACTTGGAATAGGTCATTAGCCTTGGTTACCAAGTAGCCAAGGGTAGGCCCAGGTTGTTCAAGTAGAACAATGTCAAGGCCCCGAGCAGCATCAGGCTGTATATCTTCTACGGCCCCAGATGGACCGGGAGCAGTTTCAGCAACGGCCACCTCAGGAGGCTGTTTAACCTCTCCTTCTGCAGCCGATGTTGACTCACTGACAGAATCCTCCGCACCAACAACCCTAGTGGAGCCAGGGACAACCTCTTTTCCTTCCGCAATATCTTGGGCTATCTCTATGCATGGTTCTTTCTCCTTGTCTACAAGGGAATACACAATGGCAGTCAGCCTTACGAGGAGTACGCAAAATCATAGTCAAAAAATCTCATCTGAAGAGAGGTGCAAAGATAACATACCCAGAGGAGGGTGAGCTAATTGGACTTGATTTTCATCCAAGTCTTTCATCATAGCTCCTATCGCAGACATATCCCCCAAAGAAATGTCATAGGAGGGACTGGCTTTTTGATCGCCGTCATGGTCTCGGCCTTCGTCCTGATCATCCCTTTGCTCAAGCCTTACAACTGAAGAAGACCCGCTCTCATCCACCGGTTGAGGACGAGCAGGGGACACTGTTGTTATGTCCACCTCTTCAGACGAAGATGCACCTGCCGCAGTAGTGACTTCAACGTCCTGCACATAGGAAAAACGCAATGGTGAGAAAACTTCTAACGGTTTGACCAAAATGGCTATGGATTATAGGAAGGGATCTACCTCCTGAATGGTAATGGCCCGCGACGCCATCTGCCGAGAAGATCTTCTGGAAGGAGGCTAGCCGACGCTCACGTCCGTGACCTTCTTTCGCCCACGGAAGACGACCTTCTTCCTTTTGGGCCGTTGAACCAGATCGGTGGAAGCTTTTCTCTTATGAGGAATGTCAGGAAGAGGTTCTTCAGTATCCTCTCTCCGAGGTGCTACAACAATAGGCTCCTCAAGAACAACTTTCTGCTGTGGCGCTGCAGCTGGCTCAGCTGAGGGTGCAGCGCCTTCCTTTTTGTGACCCCCCATTACGCGCACTCGTACTATATCAACAAGAGTGGTGGCAAGCCTAGTCCTTGATATTAAACTCTGCTCACGGTCATACCGAGAATGAAGGATATTGACCTGAATATAGAACTTGGCAGCAGCAAAGAGCATGTGGGTTTCAGGCTTATCTTCTGGCAGGGTAAAAACTGCCCCCATACGTCTAGCGTTATTGTAGCCCCATGTACGTGCCCCATCGATCAGGCTTCCTATCGACTGTAGATGCGGGTTGGGATTGTCCAAGAGAAGCTGGCTGTAGCCGAACTGCCGTGCAAAGCGACTCGACAGATAAGGTTCCAGGAAGGTGTGGTTCCTATTTCTGAGCACCAGATGGGAAGGCCTAATGGACTGGAGCCAACGAAATACCCCAATAGAAAGGCTAGTAGTGAGTGCTCCCTCATCTAGTCTTATATACGGCCACTACCAGATGGAGGTGACACTCTAAAGAATTTATAATTCTGCAGGAAACTCAAAGCCTTCCTGCAAACAGGCACCCCTGTAACGGTCCAATCCGCTCTTTGAATCTCCGAAGAAAGGCATCTTCCGCCAAAGAGTCGGCCATCAGCCCGGCATTCATTAATTTGGGACAGTACAGCACCAGCCATCCTATCAGATAATAAAAGGAAAATTCAGTCATAACAAAATCCTTTCTGCCATCAGGCGTCACCACGTTCTCAACGAAGTGTCGCAAGCCTCGTTGGATGATGCAGACCATCGCAGGAAGCAGAGCAAGTTGGCATCCAAAGGCTAGCTTTACAGCCAGAAGTGTCATACCCAGCTTATTCTTTAAATGGACCCTGAACCACTAGGGAATACATAATCACGAAGCCACGTCATCAGGAAAGCGACTAGCACCGCCTTTTCTGACAGCTTGAACTCGGCCTGCCTGAAGAAATGATAAATCTGGAAGTTCCCTTCGGGATCATCACTATCTTCGGCGTCTACAGCCCCGTGATCTGCCATCAACTGCTCTATCTCATATTTTGTCGAGGGCTTGCGGGTCGAAAAAGAGACTGGGCCGTCTCCTTCTTCTCTGATGAAGATGTAGTTGGTCCAGGCCCTCGTATGAGGAAGGGACCCCTCAGTCTTACCCTCCTTCGTGACCTGGTGACAGATAAAGAGGTGACAGAGTAACTCTTTGTACACCTCCATCATCTCAGAGTTTTCCCCCTCCAAATCCAAGAGCTCCTCATCATAGGGGACATATTCTTCGTACGGCTCAGTCCCCCAGAAAAGTTTTGATATCGCCTGCATCTCGTGAAGAGCCAGACCCATCTCCCTACCTGGAGTGAAGAAGGTACACATGTGATAGTTGTACAATCTACCAATGATATAAACATCGACCAGTTAACCTTAATGCCATATTGGGTGGCTCTAACGGCATAAAAAAAACTGACAGCTTTTAGGGTGGCCTCGTAAGTCGAGAGCACCCATTCAGTAAGGTCACTCCAAAATGGAACAAAGTATCTCCAACCTTCCATCCGCAGCTTTCCTTCCGGATACAACTCCTTCTTTGACAGCATCAAGTTGGAGAGAGTCTCAACAGTGTAAGGGTGAAGATCAGTCGGGACATCGTTTATTATGGCCCAAGGATGCAGCCCCCTTGTGGAGTAGGACATAGAGCCCTTGACACACTTGAAAGTTTCCTTCTTTCGGTCACCAGAGTTGAATTGGATCCTGCCAGAAATGACCCCATGCATTTATGGGGTCAGGTCCCATTTCATATGCCTCCGCACAGCCATATCAGTAAACGCTGATAGAGGGTATTGGCGCTTCATCGATGACAACCATATTTTTTGTTTATTTAACCTAACTACCAGAGGGTCTTCTAGACATATCGTCTCGTTGTCCTCAAATCCCAGGCTGTTACCAAACAATAAGTACGGTCTCTTAAAGCTCCGTGCTTCTCCGAGTGTGAACTTCTCATCATTTATCATCTGCTTCAAGAACATTTTATCCTGCTCAAGTATAGCAATCACCCGTACCGAAAGCTGGTGACGACTGATCCTCACCTGAGCTTTTGTGACAATTGCGGTGACAAGGCTTGAATCCAGAGCATGACAGGCAGAGCCTAGAGGAATCCCACCAAGAACCAGGACAACCATGTCAACTGCGAAGACATAAGGAAAAGTCAGACTTAGAATCTAAAGAAAAAAGATTTAAGTACTGAGAAATTCTATACGCCCTGATATTATGCGCCCAAAGGGCCTATGGGCGCATAAGCACAAATTCTGTGTGGGCGCATAAGCACATGTTTTGTGTGGGCGCATGACACAGCCAAGTGCCTAGGCACATAACACAACAGAGTGCATTGGCGCATGCATTTGTGAGCGAATAAGTCCGCTCACAAAAGAAGTGTTTGCTTTGGGCGCATATCGATGGTTATGCGCCTAAGCAGAGAAAAGTCCGAGCGTCACAAATTAATGCTCGAGACTTCATTTTTTTGGAGACATCGCCTCACCCAAGATGGGTTCCTGAATCAGATACGACGCTGCCAAAGGAGGAGAACTAGCTGCTGCAGCCTTCTTGCCCTTCGCAGACTTCTTGGGAGTCGAAGCAGCCTTGGGAGACATGATTGCTCGAAAGAGAGTAAAATAAAAACTCTTTGAAAATTCTGAAAATAAGAGAGAATGAACTTTCTCTCTCTCTTCAAAGCCTATTTATAGGCATGAACGGAGATCTATGTGCCCACATGGCCTATGCGCCCATAAGGTCTATGCACCCACACGTTCTATGTGCCTCTGCAGAGACAACCTTTTACAGATTATGTGCCTGCTATCTGCTGATGCAGACTATGCATAGAGAATGAACCTTTTCAAATTCTATTCCAAAACGAGCCTACGCTTCAGATTTCCAAGGAAGATCTCAACAGCCACATTTCGACAGCCTGGCAGACACCTATGCGCCCAAAGGGGTCATTTCTATCATGCACCCATAAAGCTGGTGGAGACAGTTTTGCCCATGCTTCTTTCAAAGTATTCTGACACTCGTTCGAGTCTCAAAAACATTAAAAGGGGTCTTGTAGAAGCATAAAAATACAAGACTACATATCCTATATGAAGAAGACAAAAGAAGTTATGCGCCCACATGGTCAAAAAGGGAGCTATGTGCCCACATGGTCAAAGAGGGGGCTATGCGCCCACAGGATCAACGAGGAGCTATACGCCTACATGATCGAAGAGGGTCTATGCACCCACATTGTTTTTATGCAGATCAAACATGCACGCAAGTGTGGGCACATAAACTCACTCCCGTTCTATGCGCCTAAGACAGCAGATACCTACGACTCAGTCAAATTCCACGATCAATCGTGCACCGAAGCATGCGGCCACGTCAGTCTCCACGAGTAATCGTGCACCGAAGCATGCAGCCATGTCAACTCCACGTCAACCCCACGATCTACCCACGATCATCCAGGATCCATGCACCTACACCCTATGCGCCCAAAGGAGTGTTATGCGCCCACAGTGAAATTACTGTATTTTCCACCACTGAGCGCATAACAGTCGTTTTTAATGCCAAGACGACTATAAATAGAGGGCTTCCCCCTCTACAAAGATAGACAGAACGGCGAGCATTTTAAGAGACAAATTGCTGCCATTCTTGTCAGTGAACCAAGACTAGTAATTTTCTTAGGTTTTCTTCTATTTTTGTAATCGGAGTGTCAACAGAGTAAAGGAGCAACTGTCGCTCGATCTCTATCGTCCCATTCCCCAGAATTCTTTTTTATACTTGGGGATCCTCAGCGCAGGATCTCTCAGGCGTACTCGATTTATGGTGCCTTGCGCCAATAAAAAAAGACAGTATTTCTTCTTCTTTTTTGTGTGTGTCCACACAAGGTAGGAGCAAATCGACTGAGTCTAGAAAACTCGACCGTATATCCATCGATCGTTCTTCCCATCTGCTTAAGATTGGTGAATCTCGTGTGCAGATCATACCGAGCTACTTCATCGAAGTACTTGGTATGGAACTTATTGTTGAATACCGTCTATAAGACAGGCGTTGGTAATCCAACTTCTAGCATCGTCCACCAGCTGCGGGCTAAGCCCAATAACTGCAGGCGTACAACGGCCACCTTCTCTTCCTCAGGAATCCTAGCTGCCTCCAGGATAACTTCTATGTTCTGAAGCCATGCATCAGCAGCGATAGCATCCTCACTGCCGTCAAAGAAGGGAGGGTTCAGACGCTTGAAGCTATTGGCCGCGTTGTTCCCTTGATAACCAACTCTGCCCATGGCATCTTATACTGTCTGGTGCAGGGCAACGCCCCGACGATCTTATGATGCAAGCAATTCCCTAATGAGTTCCACCAGGGTTCTATTGTCAGGCTCTGTATGCTGGACTGGCTGAACTGGGGGCTCTAGATCCCCGGAATGCATGACTTGGAAAGCTGCTCCAGAGTGCTAGGCTTGGTCTCCAGGCTGCTGCTAGTTCACTGGAGGTGCTCCGCCTTGCTGATCGACAGGACCAGGAGCAATGCCGCTGAAGAAACAACATAGGGTACAATAAGGAAGGACCATGATATATCGAGGATATAAGCATGTGATCAGGTCAAGATTTCAGAAAGATTAGAAGACACGAGTAGAGATCAAGGGCGAGTACTGATTGAGACATCTATTCGGTGAAACCCTCACACATCTTGATTTACAAGACCTGCATGGGCCACCACTTAAACTGTATCACATCCCAGAACCAGAATATTGGAGAGCGGGGGACGGACACAGCCAGCTACATACATTGAAGTATAACCCACCTCGATGTACGGTCACAACTGTCTAGATGCATGAGGGTTTAACTATAAGCCAACAGACACCTATGGTCAACAACAAGCCTAGTACCTCAATCTCAAGCAAACAAGTAAATGTAACAGGATGGTAGATCATTAGACATACAAAGTAAGGCGTCCCATACATTACATATTCAGATGATCATGAAGCTAGTTATACAAAATGCCAATACTAGCAAGAGTTTAAGTCATACATGATCAACCCTAGGATTTGTCAATCATGTTACAGCCCTTAGGCAAACAGGAATATAAATTCAACACGAGCTAACACTTGCTCGGCGGCCAAATGCCTCAAAAGAATAATTTATAATAGAGTGGGAGAGCAAAATAAAATCTACTCGTTGCCATGGTTGCGTCTAGTGTTCACCATCTGGCTAGAAGGCTAGAAGATCCTTGGGTGCTACTCCGAAATCTGACCATACAAAACTAGCTGGGTCAGACCCCAGAAAAAGTAAGTGCCACGAGGGAGGCTTCACTTAAGAACCAAAACCAGCATATTAACACATAAATACATCAATAAGAACGAAAGACATAAGTTAGAGAATAAGGCGATAAACAATAAGGTAACTGAAGGACTATTCCAGTAACCGGGGTTGTAACCCTTTACCTGAACAGAACTTAGTCTCTGACCGATTATCGATAAAATAAAGCATAAACGGTAACGTGCTGAAATAACCATGTACTGTAGAAAAGACCAGACGGGACTCCATCCATCAATCACGGCCAAGCAAGGTGTACGGCTTGATACTTTACTAACTAGGGTTATCACAAGCCTAATTACTACAAGATGCATCGAGATGTTCCAACAGCCACAAGTCCTGCAGACGTAATCCAGATTATCCGGTCGCAAGTTGAGAGAGTTGGATTAGGTGACTTGGGGGTACAACACATGACAGTGTGCTAGAAATGTGCCCTACACGACGACAGGCTACAAGTCCAATTAGAGTGCCTAGATAATAGGACTGCCTGTAGCTGGGAAATCTCTTCATGGACTACTTAATCAATCTAGTCATTAAACTAGTCAGATTCAGTATGAATCCCTGACCATGATAACCAGGAATCCATGTCTTAGACATGATACAAGACGAGACAGGTAGCTTATACAAGCACAACCATCTATGGTGTCAAGACAAGAGTTACTTAGCAATTCAAGATGGCCGTCGTAACAGCATATCAAGATTTATCATGTTAGATTACTTGTCAAGATTACTTGTCAAAAGTGCGCCTCAGCGGGCCACTATCAAGTCCATTCATGTCATGTTGCTTGTCAAGAGTGCACCACGACGGGTCACTATCGAGAGTTATCATATAAGGTTATAATATCATGTCGTGTTCATGTAAGTGCACTACGACGGGCCACTATCAAAAAGTTGTTAGAGAGTGTACGTGCCATACCAAGATCGTGTTTAAAGCTCAGAGTACATGTGCAACATGGAAAGTAACCTTATAGGACTTAGTCAAGTAAAGAGTACAAACAAAGTCACAATTTACACTAAAGACCATGGGGACAAATATGGACATTTGCAAGAGATGGCACAAGGGTCAATGGGGTGTCATGAAAAGCATGCACCCCAAAATATATGTGCTGAGAGTGGCATGCGCCCACATGTATGCGCCTAGGACTAAACACATCAGGTAGGGCATATGTTATGGAAGGAATGTACAAGAGAGTGCATGTGCCCATGGCCTATGCGCCCACAAGCATGTGCCTATAGTCTATGTGCCAACATGAGTGAGGAAGGGAATAATAGGAGGCTAAGTCTGGAGCCATCTATACTGGCTATGTGGGCGCATAATAAGGGTTATATGCCCACAGTAAGGGGACACTGCCTTAACACATATTGAAGTTATGTGCATAAGCAAGTAAAAGTCATGGGCGCATATAAAGGCATGCGCCCACACTGTGGAAGGCAGGGAGCTTAGGCGTATATATAGGGCTATGTGCCTAAGGCTAAAGTCACTGTGGGCACATAAAATGCCATGCGCCCACACTGTTCTTCTTCTCCAACCCGAGAAGAAGAACCACGGAACCTATGAACTTCCATGGTCCATAAATCACTCAAAATAACTCAAAATTTGGGTTTTCAAAGGTCCATTTTATGTAAAATCAAATTCTCTACGACATAGAACAGTCAAAACTTGAAAACTAAAAAGTTTGAGAGATCAAAACCCCAAGAAAACCAAAGTATGAGAAAACTTAGATATACAAGTTTTAATCCTCCAAAACTAAAAATGCTAAGTACTAAAGAGTCATAGAAGCTTGTAGGGAAGACAATAGAACAATAAAAATAGAGTTCCTCCATGAAGCAAGTTGCACTTGCCTAAGGTGGTTGGAGAGAATTAATGGAGAAGAGAAATAAATGAAAGAGTAATGAAGAGAGAGAGAGAGTGGAGTTGGGTTATAAAGGGGGGGTTTATCATAATGAACCACTTGGCCCAAACCAAGCCAAAATAAACAAAGCCGAGCTAAACCAAGACCAAACCAAGCTAGACAAGTCAAAATACGGGTCCGAAGTCCGTACATGTATACTAAAAATATGTATAACGGAAAATGGGAGAGACAGTAGCCGGAGGGGATCCCGATGAGGGAGCCAGAGCAATGGCCGAGGGGGAGCATCAGTGAGGAGAAGGAGCAGCAGGGAGGGAAAAAGATTTTGGGAAAGTAAATTATGATTTTTGATAGGGAAAAGCTGATGGTCTCGGGTTTATTAAAAAATTAGCGACGTTGACTATAGACGTCATTAAACGTCGCTAATATTAAAAATATTAATGGCTCATAAATTTAATGTTGCTAAACATCTTAGTATGCAAAATTTAGCGAAGTTTAGCGCACCCCAACAACGACTTTCTTAAGAATACAATCCACAACCGCTATTCGTCGCTATATGTCACAAAAGCGATTTTTATTTTTGGAGTCGCTAAATATATATTATTTAGTAATATTTGCTTTTGGAGTCGAACTTCGCTATTTTTCCTTATTTTGGTAGTGAAACATGTATTTAATTTTACTAAAACATGTACCAAAGTATACAAGATTAGACTTACCTCTTCAATATAAGTGCTTTCTTACTTTTATTAAGAGAACTTTTTCTCCCTTATGCAAAAGGTTTCTTATTTCTTCTATTGCCTAGAGCAAATCATGTTTATAATGTTTAACAAAGTAAAGAGATGGTGATAGAAGAAATGGAGAAAATTGTTTTTTTTTCATTCACTTATGTCAATCAACTTTAGAAAAGTTCCTTATATAAGCTTACACATAAAGGTTAACATCATGATGACAATTAAAAAAAACATAGGTTACGGATAACAAAAAGGCATAAGTTATAGATACTAAATAATGGTGGACAATCCATATTTACAAAAAAATTATTGTTATGTTGGACTACATGGAATATTTTCTCTTACCAGTCCAACATGACAATCCCAAGTTCGAGCCGTCCCTTGGGCACGGGATGGCTGGGTTGCCGCGGGGCGGTCATGGTCCCGAGCCGGGGCCCACAAAAATGGACCCTAATATATATATATATATATATATATATATATATATATATATATATATATATATATATATATATATATTTCCCTATATATATATATTTCCCTATATAAAAATATATATATATATTTCCCTTATATATATATATATATATATATATATATATATATATATATATATATATATATCATCCAAGCACCCTAGCGCAAGTGGTTAGGGAGGGGGGCTCACATGGCAGAGGTGTCACGACCCGCACCCGCTTTTCGGATACGAGACTTGTCCAAGCCAGCCTACGCCGCAGAGTCGATGGTAGAACACTGTCAAACCCGCAAGAAATAAATGCTCAAAAGTAAACTTTATTGCTCATTCACATTTCTAAATTTGATTACAACCTTTACAATATTTATAATTAAAGAAAATACAAAGTTCTCACAATTAATGAAAATGATACAACTGCTATCTATTTCTAGGTTGACCTCAGCATAACCAAGCCTTCCCAATGCTAAGAGTGGTCGTGGCTAAACCTGAAAAATGTTGGTTTCCCGTCAGGAATGGAACGAGTACAATCTCACAATAGATTTAATAAATGACAAAATCCATAAATCTGTAAATAATAATGAAATACTCGACGAAAAGACAAGTATAGAATCATGACATAAACTAAGCATGGTGAACAAGGCAAATAAGTACTAAAACAGAGAAGACCGGTAACTAGCAATGTATACTATAGAACCAGACACTGTACCTATCTAGTGAGTTGAAATACTACTTTGATATATAAACGGCTAAGGCTAAATCCGGCACCCCACACATGAAATGTGCTACTGCTATTAGGCAAGAATAAGATCCGGCACGCCGCACGTAAGGTATGTGACTGCTATTAGGCAAGAATAATTTTGGGTTTGTTTACATGTCTAGAGTATTTTCCCGTCCGACCATGTACTCATGGATCCAAACAGGTCACGAACACGGTAATAGATTGGTCACGAACAACATGTAAAGAATCCAAAACTACTATCTCGTGTAACATTGTGTCAAGAATCAATAGGATATCAATTTAAAACACTACTATGTACAAGAATCATAGAGATAATCAAATATAAAAACTATCAGAGATGTACTCGCCTGAGGTCCTGCGCTGGTGAAACCGATAATATTATACCACTCAATGAGCCACAACAGTCAACACATGCAAAAGTCTTCGAATGCTGAAATAAATATTACCAACATTTTTAGAATAGTCAAATTAGCTGGAATTGCCTGTCCTTAATTCCAATTTTGGACACAGGGGCAAAACGACAATTTTAGGTCAAAACGGTGTCCGTCGTTGGACCCACTTTGCACCGAAAAGTGTACCAGAGTCTATGGTCTCTAAAATCGTCAAACTATATGTCAACAGGTCAGGTTTTTCGATACGAACCCAACCGTATGTCCAAAGTTAGATTCCGACGGGCCGTGCACAAAATCGCCCGTTGAATCAGATCGTAGGGCCCGCAAAACGACGATCCGATCAACTGTCTCAGAATCGGACCAAACATGACATACAGGAACAGAAAAATAATACAGTCCTATTGGCGCAAGTTTTGTCTCGATCTGATGAACGTGCACAAAGTAATTGGAAAATTTGTACAGAGGCTGATACTGTGAATTTCGACAGATACGCATCAAATTCGTCGTGCACACGCAACCAATTTGAATTCCGTCAAAGCCCATACGTCCACGAAGCCGTTACGCACCTTTCAATGCTTTCGGTTCGTGACTACGTCGCCCGGATTGGCAGAATGCACGTCGTATCAGAGGTTTTTATTGAAATTTTATATTTTGAAAATGGGTTTTTCCCGATTTTTAGAGTCTGATTTCTCTGTACAGAATTAATGAAATTCGAGAATACAAAGTAGGTTCTGAACCCCTACATGCTGTCTTCATGATCGTTCAACTAGATTACGGATTTCCTAACTGGATCGACCAGTTTTGGCCTTCCAAAGCAGGGGTAAAGACTTCTAGATTGTCACAGGATTTCTATGATTTTACTGATCTTTGATTCGATTTCTTATCTAATATAGACGACTTCAACCCGAAATAATTTATGGAGGTTAGAGTTGGTTATGTAGTGAGCGTACCGGAAGAAACGGCTCCCAAAATGGTCGAGCGTGCGTCGCGAACGCGATGTGCGAAGTCAGTCGTTCACGCCGCTGAGACTGTTCTGTTTAATCCGCGCGTGGGCGGGTTCCCACGCCTGGCCGGCCGGCGGCGACGGTTCGCGGCGGTCGGGGCGCACGCACAGGGGGTGTGTCGGCGGTACGGCTAGGGTTTAGAGATTACTCTCTCGCTCCCTCTTATACGAAGCCGAGGGTGGTCGTTACTTGTGCAAGCTCGGGTTAGGGGGTTCGGCTGGGGCTTGTGCTACAGTGCGGGGTTCAAATCTGCTATGTTGGGCCTGGCCGAGAACAGACTTTGGGTTTTTGTTTTGATTTTATTTTTTTTAGTCTATTAATATGTATATATATATACAACCTATATATATACAACCTATATACAACCTATATATATATATATATATATATATATATATATATATATATATATATATATATATTTTATATATATATATATATATATATATATTTTTAAATATAAGTATAATTATAGTATGTGAGTATTAGGCTTATATACATAACAAAATAATTATATTTAATTTGTATGAATTTTAGTAAATAAAAGTAAGAATGCTATGTTGTAAATACTGATTGATTTTACATAGAATGTTCATTATTGGTATTTGAATTTATGGCATAAGTATATATATCTACTTAAAATTGTATTGATGGAATATAAATATTTATATCATTATATATATATATATATATATATATAAAAATATATATATATATATATAATATATATATATATATAGATATATATATATATATATATTATATATATATATATATATATATATATCTTATTAAATTATTAATATATTTACATGCCTATAAAATCAATATTTTTTTTTCTATATAATCAATATATATATATATATATATATATATATATCTATATATATATATATATATATAGATATATATATATCTATATATATATATATATGTATATGTATATATATATATATATATATAAAATATATATATATATAAAATATATATATATATATATATATATATATATATATATATATATATATATATATATATATATATATAGCCTAATTCTTGTATTATATAAACCTATTTATATATCTAAATAGATGTATATACATGTGTGTATGCGTACCCATGCAGATACTTATATAACATGTACCTATAATTTATCCTAAACCGAAAATCTAGTAATTTAAATATATATATATATATATATATATGCGTACCCATGCAGATACTTATATAACATGTACCTATAATTTATCCTAAAATCGAAAATCTAGTAATTTAAATATATATATATATATATATATATATATATATATATATATATATATATATATATATATATATATATATATATATATATATATATATATATATTTTATATATATATATATATATATATATATATATAATTCTTGTATTATATAAACCTATTTATATATCTAAATAGATGTATATACATGTGTATATGCGTACCCATGCAGATACTTATATAACATGTACCTATAATTTATTCTAAAACCCAAAATCTAGTAATTTATTCTTAGCATCTTATTTATTATATAAAAAACTCTTTTATATAAGAAATACTTATTTATCCACTAAAATAATTACACTAATTAAACTACACCAATAATTATTTACATGGACATCTTTTGGACGTACTACATGTCTACATGGGTTTGGGCTCGGTTCGGGTCCAGTCCGAGCTAAATCGGCACAACCGGATCTCCTAAAATCATAATCTTAATTAATATATAATTAATTAATCTATAGGGGTCAAGTCGCAACTTAGCCTGGTTTTCCTAGTTATGACCCACTTAAGGCTCGTCCATTCCCACTATGGCTAATACACTAGTCAAGGCACGCCACTGCACTATCCGTGCCATGATTCCTAGTTGTCTGGTACTTCAAAACTCAACAGTGGCTAAAGTCCTCTACCGTAATAATTAACTAAATAATTATTTATAAAATTCTAAAAATTACCATTTAAATCAAATAAATAATAATAAAAAAAATATTTCAAAATTTTTGGGAAGGGGAGTTACAAATCTACCCACCTTAAAAATAATTTTTTTCTCGAATTTAAGGACTACTAGGATCGGCCGACTTGGTAGATTGGTGAAAGGTAGTGGAAATTTATTATAAAAGAACTTGATCGAATAAATAAATAAAATAGGAGAAAATGTTTGAAACACTAAAAGCCCTAAAATGCTCTCAACTTTAACTTTTGAAACAAGTTTGTTAAGGAAAATAATCATGAACAAAGTATCGATGAAATCTGCCTTCAACCCCGACAAAAAAAATATGTGCATAACTAAATGAATAAAATTTCTGAAACTCCGGAAAGAAAATATAGGGATTTGACCCAATCATGCCCCAAATCATTCATAAAATATTGTCTAAAATAATACCTATTACTTTAAATAATCCTCGTAATAAAATCAATTATCAAAATGTCGGTTAAGAATAATTCAGATATTTATAGCTGTATATTTTTTCACAAATACAATATCTTCTAAAATAATATAGTAATAATTTGAATTTAATATAACTCTTGATAAAATAGTAATTCCAATAATCCTAGAATAAAATCTCTTCTAAAGTTTTGCAAACCTCCCCTCATTTCATTTTTTTTCAAAATATCTAAATTAGACAAAGTAAAAATTATTTTCCGATTTGGAAAAAATAATTAAACTAAAATAAACTAAATCGAGAATGTAAGAAAACGAAAAGTGGGATTACGACCTACCCACCTTAGAATGATTTGTCCTCGAATTTAAGGACTATGATGATCAAATCTTTCTAAGATTTAAATAAATATTGGATTAACAAATCAAAATCAATTCATAATGATTTAAAAATAATTCAAGATTTTATTAAAATATATAAAAAATGCATTTGATCGAATCTAAATATAACACAATAATAATTTAAATGGATAATATGTTTATCAAATGACTTGGAAAATATGGTATATATTATTTAAACAATACATATCTTTGTTAGTCCAAGACTGAATCAAACTAACTATAATATAACAAAATGAATTTAATTGATAATTAATATTATCAAATAATTTAAACAATATTTTATAAATTCTAAATCCAAAATAGTTTGACAAAATTCTGTTGTCATCCAAATATATTCCATAGTAGTTATAAATGAAATCTATTTTCTAACTAAAATTTATTAAAATAAACCAAAAATAAAATTTTGAAAGCAGGGATGTGGGTTACAATTCTACCCACCTTAGAATATTTCGTATTCAAATTTTAAAGAGCACGATTAGGCACGACTATGAAGAATAATCAAGAATCCAAAATTTTAATTGATATGAATAAAACGACGAATGGTATAATCAAGGGAGTGATATGATTCATGATCTAATTAGTCATGCATAAAAATGACAAAGATACTAAACAAAAGGAGAGTGTGATTTGGTACGACCTGTATTCGGTCAAATGGAATAGTTGACAACCAAATATTTTTATGAACGATCAAGATTGAAATGATTGGGTACGACCAATCTATGGTCAGCATGGTTGAGTCATTACCAACTTTTTAAGGAATGACCAAAGTTTTCGATGAAATCTAAACATAATTTTAGTCGCATTTAAGAGGCGGTCACGATCAAGGCTAATCGTGCAAGTCATCCAAGCAGGGTGAAAATAGGAAGTCGGCACGAGCACGATCATGATCAAAATAGTCATGACTGTAGTTGGAATGAAAGTATAACCTTAGTTATGATTTAGTTGAAATTATAGACACGATTATGATTTAGTCTCGCTCGATAAGATGGTTTAAGATTGATCAAAATTGAAATCATCTTAGTACGAACAACTAGTTGAACAAAATTATTTAGGCACGATAATGGAATTGAATTCTAGGATGACAGGCGAATTGGCATGATCGAAATAGAATCGAATAGTTTGGTCATGATCAAAAGGTAATTAAGGATGATCCAAATCAAAATCGTTCTAACACGATCGATTGTGTAGACATGATCATAGAATCAAACCTAGGAAAGGATACGAATTTGACTTGATCGAAATATAATAAAATGAGTCTAGTCATGATCGAAATTGTTCAAGGATGATCAAATCCAAAATCGTTTCGATATGCTTAAGATATTTAGCCATAATTATTTAGGCACGAGTTTAGGATCAAAATCTTGATAGGTTTAGGAATCCGGTCGAATTATATTAAAAGTGACAATCTGAAAAATAGAAGGATAAGAAAGGAAGGAAGAATTACCGATTTATTGAGAAGATTATGACTAGGAATAAGCATAAATCAATTTGAAAACTTAATAGTTATATGTCAATAAGACGTAGTCTCTATGGTACTCGAAACTCGTAAATATAATCGAAGTCATTTTACCGAGAATTTATGCCTCGCTAGTGTACAGCTAGCTACATTAAACCCTTGGTTCCACAACTCAAGCTATGTTGCAGTAACGAATACCCCATTCAACTCTATCTAATCTTGACATAGCAACTCAAGAATGAAATAGGACGACCAAGACATAATTTTAATAATTTTCAATCACCCATGCTTACTTAAAATTATTTCAACTTAGGGGTCATGCCACGCCAGTGCGCTGCTAGCTGCAGTAAACCCGTAGTCTCGATAGTTTAAATAAGTGACGACAGTACGCTGCTGTCTTGTCATTGCAAGTCATCGAAATTATTCCAACTATATCCCCAAGAATATCAAAGGAGTTTAAATTATCATACAAGTTGATAAAGAAAAAAGTGCAGGCATCTGTTCTTCAAGTATAAGGTCAGCTTCTTGAAAGGAAAAATAATTGGTTAGGAAGGATAATGAACGAAGTCAAAGTAAGTAAAGATCTTATAATCCTTATTTCACGAATATTCAATATTCAACGATTGAGAGGTAACTTTTGAATCCAAAACTTAACTCGAGATTAATAGACAATTGAGTAAGAAGTTATTTTATAAAAATAATTCCTTAGGTCCAAGGAAAAAGAATATAAGTGATACGAACTTATGATATGGCGATGTTTAGAGAAGATCTAAGATAAAGTTGTACAAATGATCATGATTAGGGAGAAAATGACCGAAAGCAAAAGAAATATAAACTTAAATTTTTTCTCTAATATTCAAGATCGAGGGAAAAATATGTATAAAACACTATGTCTACCTATTATGAATATATTTATACACAAATATATATAGGTATAGCCTAAGTAAATCTCAAAAATCTCAAATTATAATTCTAGGAGGAGGTCATCCTATTTCCAAGAAAATGCAAATTTAAATAGTAATAATACATATATTATATTCAATATATAATTTATAGAAATTATTCCCAATACTAGAAATGGACTACCAAAATATATATACACATCTATATATCTACATGGACGACGTTGGTCGCACTACATGACCACCAGGACTTGGGTTGAGTTCGGGATAGTTCGAAACAACCGGGTCTTCTAAAAGTCAATAATCTTAATAATAAATAATTAATTTATTCCTAGGATTATGTCATGATTTAGCCTGGTTTTCCTAGTTAGTGTACACCTATGACTCGGTCTTCTCCACCATGGCTAGAACACTAGTCAAAGCACTCGACCACACTCTCAGTGCCAAAATTTTTGACTATCTTGCATTCCGAAACTTAACCGTGACTAAGGTCGTCTATACTAAATATTTATAAAATTCTAAAATCATATTTTAATTCAAATAAATAAGAGGATATTTTTCAAACTTTCGGAAGAGGTGACGAATCTACCCTCCTGAGAAATACTGTCGAATCAAAATGCGATTGTGTATCCTCCCATAAAAGTTATCTAGTGAGACTTATGTAGCAACCCTAACTACCCAATTGTCAATTTAAATTAGGGACTCCTAGTCCTAACCACTCTCTTAAAATTGATTTACTCCTAGTTGTGAATAAGCATTTCCTAGTCACAGGCTCGCAATAGTACGACTAACTTAAGTACTATCACGAGTTCGTAATCTTTTGTGAAAATGACCTGCATGGGCCATCACAAAAACTTGTCACGACCCGCACCCGCTTTTCGGATACGAGACGTGTCCAAGCCAGTCTACGCCGCAGAGTCGGTGGTAGAACACTGTCAAGCCCGCAAGAAATAAATGATCAAAAATAAACTTTATTGCTCATTCACATTTCTAAATTTGATTACAACCTTTACAATATTTATAATTAAAGAAAATACAAAGTTCTCATAATTAATGAAAATGATACAACTGCTATCTATTTCTAGGTTGACCTCAGCATACCCAAGCCTTCCCAATGCTAAGAGTGGTCGCGGCTAAACCTAAAAATGTTGGTTTCCAGTCAGGAATGGAACGAGTACAATCTCACAATAGATTCAATAAATGACAAAATCCATAAATCTGTAAATAATAATGAAATACACGACGAAAAGACAAGTATAGAATCATGACAGAAACTGAGCATGGTAAACAAGGCAAATGAGTACTAAAGCAGAGTAGACCTGTAACTAGCAATGTATACTGTAGAACCAGACACTGTACCTATCTAGTGAGTTCAAATACTACTTCGACATGTAAACGGCTAAGGCTAAATCCGGCACCCCGCACATGAAATATGCGACTGCTATTAGACAAGAATAAGATCCAGCATGCTAGACGTGAGGTGTGCGACTGCTATTAGGCAAAAATAATTTTGGGTTTATTTACATATCTAGAGTATTTTCCCGCCAAACCATGTACTCATGGATCCAAACAGGTCACGAACACGGTAATAGATTGGTCACGAACAACATGTAAAGAATCCATAACTACTATCTCGTGTAACATCGTGTCAAGAATCAACATGATATCAATATAAAACACTACTACGTACAAGAGTCATAGAGATAATCAAATATAAAAACTATCAGAGATGTACTCGCCTGAGGTCCTGCGCTGGTGAAACCGATAATACTATACCACTTAAGGAGCCACAACAGTCAACACATGCAAAAGTCTCCGAATGCTGAAATAAATATTACCAATATTTTCAGAATAGTCAAATTAGCTAGAATTGCCTGTCCTTAAGTCCAATTCTAAACATATGGACAAAACGGTAATTTTGGGTCAAAACGGTATCCACCATGGGACCCGCTTTACACCGAAAAGCGTGCCAAAGTCTATTGTCTCTAAAGTCATCAAAATATATATCAACAGGTTCAATTTTCTGATACGAACCCAACCGTATGTCCAGAGTTAGATTTCGACGGATCGTGCACAAAATTGCCCGTTGACTCGGATCGTAGGGCCCACAAAACGGCGATCCGATCAACTGTCTCAGAATCGAACAAAACTTGGCATACAAGACCAAAAAAATGATACGGTCCTGTTGGCGCAAGTTTTGACTCGATCTGACGAACGTGCACAAAGTAATTGAGAAATTTGCACAGAGGCCGATACGGTAAATTTTGACGGATATGCATCAAATTCGTCGCGCACACACAACCAATTTGAATTCCGTCAAAGCTCACACGTACACGAAGCCGTTATGCACCTTTTGATGCTTTCGGTTTGCGACCACGCCGTCTGAATTGGCGGGACGCATGTCATATCGGAGGTTTTTATTGAAATTTTATACTTTGAAAACGGGTTTTTTCTGATTTTTAGAGTCTGATTTCTCTGTACAGAATTAATGAAATTCGAGAATACAAAGTAGGTTCTGAACCCCAATATGTTGTCTTCATGATCGTTCAACTATATTACGGATTTCCTAACTGGATCGACCAGTTTTGGCCTTCCAAAGCAGGGGTAAAGACTTCTAGATTGTCACAGGATTTCTGTGATTTTACTGATCTTTGATTCGATTTCTTATCTAATAGAGAGGACTTCAACCTGAAATAATTTACGGAGGTTAGAGTTGGTTATGTAGTGAGCGTACCGGAAGAAACGGTTCCCAAAATGGTCGAGCGTGCATCGCAAACGCGAGGTGCGAAGTCAGCCGTTCACACCGCTGAGACTGCTCTGCTTAATCCGCGTACGGGCGGGTTCCCGTGGCTGGCTGGCCGACGGCGGCGGCTTGCGGCGGCCGGGGTGCACGTGCACAGGTGGTGTGTCGGTAGCACGGCTAGGGTTTAGAGATTACTCTCTCGATCTCTCTCGATCCCTCTTATACGAAGCCAAGGGTGGTCGTAACTTGTGTGGGCTCGGGTTAGGGCGGTTCGGTTGGGGCTTGTGCTACAGTGCGGGGTTCAAATCTGTTATGTTGGGCCTGGCCGAGAACTGACTTTGGGTTTTTGTTTTGATTTTTTTTAGTCTATTTATATGTGTGTGTGTATATATATAAATGTGTGTGTGTATATATATATATATATATATTTTTTTTTTGTGTGTGTGTATATAAATGTGTGTGTATATATATATATATATATATATATATATATATATATATATATATATATATATATATATATATATATATATATTTATGTATATATATAAATGTGTGTGTATATATATATATATATATATATATGTATGTATGTATATACACACACCAAGATTGTTCAGTGTATTGTCAGTAGGTAGTTTACCTTTGAGTATCTGCCACCCAAGAATCGACCACTTGATAGGAATATTTCTATTCCATACCCTAACCAGGATCGGATCAGACGGATGAACCTCTCTCCATATTTCTCTCACCGAGGAGGTAGAGAAGATTCCCTCCTCTCCCAACTTCCATTCCCAGTGTCCGAATCGTTAGAGAGGACGACAATCGAGCTGCTTACAGCCTCTTCCACCTTCGCACCGAATAGATGTCGAACATTGTTGAGATCCCATCCATTATTAACCCACCATAACATATTAATGTTGGTTGCGAGTCCCTGATTGTAGCTTCTGTCGAACGCCCCCCGCCTGGTCCAGTCCTCGTCGAGAGCATTGGCATCTCCTTGCCCTACCTAAAGGGCAATGTGTGCTTCCCCTAGATCGCTGCCGACCAAAAACCTTCGCCAGATAAGAGAAGTCGCACTGTTGGCGATGGCGCGCGAAGGATGCTTGTGGGGAAAGTAACGCACTGTAAAATATTATGAAACGAGGGACTTTCTTGTTGGCCCATTTGGTCATATGGTCAAACCTGATTTTAATAATTGAATAAACTCTGTCTGGATATACAAAGCTAATCGGGACATCTCGGACTCTTGAACATGATCAAGAATGGCTATCCAATGAATTCAAGACCGAAGATTTGTTTGCCTACTCGAGTTTGTAATTCCTTATGCAATGTATTTTCATTTTATTTGAGTCTAGGAATATGTTGTACACCGAGTCGTACTGGCAAATAGGCTATTCAAAATGTTTTTTAAAATGTCCTCTCAAAAAGGTTTACAAAAAGGTTTTTTCAAAAAGGTTTTCAAAAATCACCAAAACGCTTTTTCAAAACCCTAACTAAACCCTGACTTAACCCTGACAGAACTCAAACCGAGTTCGGCCAGAGTTCGGCCAGAGTTAGGTTAGTGGCCGTTGTGATTTTGAATCCTTAGAACTTAGTCCTCCTGCAGTTGCGGATTTGACCGAGATTTGCTCATAGAGTTCTGCCCGAATTCTGCCCGAATTCTGTCAGAAGTCTGCCTTTGAAATTCCTATAAATAGAGAAGGATTTCGATCATTTCAACTCGCTCATTCACTTTCAATCTTCTCTCTATCTAAAGCTTTCAGTCTTTCAAAGAGTTTTCTAGAGCTTTCAATTTCAGATCCCAAGCCAATTACAATCCTCTAGTCGATTTGCCAGTACGGTACGGTCTAGAAGTTTCTGAGAGATTGTAATCAGAAGGCTTGATTGAAGAATACCTCTTCACATTTGAAGTTGGATGAGTTCTTCGTATCAAAGCTCACGTTGTAGAAGTTGTAAGGACTTCGTAAGAAAACTTACGGTTTTTCCAATAGTGGATTCAACTGGTAGCAAGAGTTCTACCGATTGGATTAGTCCTCAACAGAGGGAAACCAGTATACATCGCTGTCTTTGCGGTTGCTCTCTTAACTCTGTCTTTACTTTATTTCAGTTGTGATTAATATTCTGTGATTGTGCTGCTAACATTGTTTTAATTAGCATTATTCCGCTGCCAACTCTATTCACCTCCCTCTAGAGTATTACGCTTTATTATTTCGTTCCTACAATTGGTATCAGAGCGGGTGTTACAGGTAAAGCAAAGGTAACAGTACAATTATTTATTCATTTTAATTAACTGTTATATAGATCACAGCACAATACATGGCAACTGTAAAATTCACAAGTGAAGGCCAGGCCACAAACAGACCCCTACTGTTTGATGGTACGAACTATACCTATTAGAAAATATAGATGAGTTTCTTCCTGAAATCACTTGACTTTGATTTATGGTCCATTGTTCTTGATGGCTATCAAAAGCCACCTCGTATAAATGTTGATGGAGTTTTAGTTGAAAAACCCCACAGCAGATATACAGAGGAAGAAAAGAAAAGGGCCAGTCTTGACGTACGTGCCATTAATGCTCTCTTTTATGCTTTAGACAGAACTGAATTTAACAGGGTGTCAATCTGCACAACGGCTAATGAAGTGTGGAAGCTACTTGAGGTCACACATGAAGGCACGACTCAAGTCAAAGAATCTAAAGTCAGCAGACTTACTCAAGAGTACGAGGCGTTCAAGATGAAGCCCAACGAAACAGTTACACAAATGTTCGAGAGATTCCTGGATATTGTAAATCCTTTGTCCTCATTAGACAAAGATTACAGTAACCATGAAAAGATTCACAAACTCTTGCGAGCACTTACCAAGAACTGGATTCCGAAGGCTACTGCAATCATTAAAGGGAACGACCTCACAACTATGTCCCTCGAAGTACTCATGGGTAAGCTACTCACTCATGAACTGGAGTTATAAGATTTTGAAGAGCCTGTACCAAAGGAGACGATGATCGCTCTCAAGGCTCAGCACAGAAAAGCTGCTGAAGGTGACTCAGACAGTAATGGATCTGACGCTGAAGATCAAGCACTCCTAGCAAAGAAGTTCAAAAGATTCATGAGACATGAGAAGAGAGTCAAAGAGAACAACAGCAACAACTAGTATCAAGAAGATGCTGTCTGCTATGGTTGCAAGAAGAAGGGACACATAAAGAAGGATTGTCCCACAAACTCATCATCAAGCAAGAAGAGCAACATGTATGAAAAAAGGAACCTGAAGAAATCAACATCTAGGAGATATGCCAATACCAGCATATGGCATGAAAGTGAAGCCAGCGACTCAGAAGACGAACAATCAGAAGACGCTTCAAACGTATGCTTTGTGGCATCCAATCAGGTACCTACTGAACCTGTAGTTGATACTTATGATGACTTCACCTTTGAGCAATTAGGAGATGCCTTCAGTGACCTGATGACTGATTACAGGAAACTGCGTAGCAAGTATCAGACCGCTAAGAAGGTACTCAAAGAGTATAAAGGTGAAATAGGTAGACTTACCGACCTACTAGCTGAGGTTAGAAATAATGTTAGTGAGTCTGGTGAGCTTTCTTCAACAAAGCTCTTATTACACGAGACTACCAAGTCATCTGAAGAGAAAGACAAATTGACCAACTCAAGGAAGAACTTTCTATAGAGAAGAAAAGTCTTCGATGTGCACAAATCAGAATGGAATCACTCACCTCTGATTATACTAAGTCGTATGACACTTCCAAAAGATTGGAAATTAGGTTAGGAAAACAGCCTGAGCCTGCTGCTTCCTTTCCTAACACGTGTCACTTACCGAAAAATCGGAACATTCCCAAGCCAAACACTGTCAGACCTAACCATATAAAAACTTTACCCCAAAAGGTTAAGCCCAAACAAGATTATAGGTATGTTTTCTTCTATACTAGAAAACCTAAACCTACCAACCATGCACACCACTCAGCTTTCAACACTCGACATGCACAAAGTCATTATTGTGGCCTCATTGGTCATATTTCATCTGCATGTAGAATGAGAAAGCTTGTTGATTTAAATGTTTATGCTTGGATACCTAAAGCTAACAATTCAGGACCCTACAAGAAATGGGTACCAAAATTTTCATCTGCAAACTGTTTTATAGGTGGAACACCCTTCACATGCTAGAAGCAAATGGATCCTCGACAGCGGTTGCTCACGGCATATGACCGGTGACGCTACCCTATTTGCAACACTGTCGAAAAAAAAGAAGGAAGGCTATGTCTCCTTCGGTAATAACTTGAAAGGGTATATTATTGGTGTCGGTGATGTTGGTAAGTCTCCCTATCCTGTGATTAAGGATGTCTGTCTGGTTACCGAGTTGAAACATAATCTACTCACCCTAAGTCATCTAGCTGATCATGGTTATGGCATCAACTTTGGCAAAGACAAATGTACTATAGTTGATAGCTCAACTGGTAGTACTATCTTTGAAGGTATCAGGGAAGACAATATATATGTTTTCTATTTGTTAGAAGAAACTAACATTTCAGGTAGATGCTTAATGGCCAAGAGTGATGAGAGTCATCTGTGGCATATGAGACTCGGTCACGCTAATATGGATACGATCTCAAGATTATCCACAAAGAAGCTAGTACGCAGTTTACCGGACATTACATTCAAGTAGGACTCGGTATGCAGCCAATATGAAAAGAACAAAGCTACCAGATCCATATTCAAGTCAGTAAACGCAGTATGTACTACTAGACCTCTACAATTGCTTCATATGGACTTATTTGGTCCTAGCAGAGTTGCTAGCCTCGGAGGTAAACTTTATGCTTTCGTAATTGTAGATGATTTCTCTAGATACACGTGGGTATATTTCTTGACACGCAAGAATGATGCATTATCCAAATTTGTCACCTTTTACAAGAAAGTACAAAATGAAAAAGGTTACATGATCACTCGCATAAGAAGCGATCATGGAGGCGAATTCGAAAATGCTGATTTTAAGCAATTTTGTGACACACACGGTTTTGTACACGAGTTCTCCTGCCCTAGAACTCCGTAATAAAATGGAGTTGTGGAACGTAAGAACAGAACTCTAACCGAAATGGCCATAGTGATGTTAAACCAATTTAGTCTACCCAAATATTTCTGGGCTGAAGCTGTCAACACAGCTTGCTATGTACTCAATAGAGTTCTAATTCGACCCAAATCGAAGAAGACTCCATTTGAGTTGTGGTTTGATAGAATTCCATCTGTTTCATACTTTAGAATATTTGGCTGTAAATGTTTTATTCTTAATACAAAAGACAATTTGGGAAAATTTGATGAAAAGGCCGATGAAGGTATATTTTTAGGTTATGCGGCCAAGAACAAAGGATACAGAGTCTTCAACAAAAGAACCATGATCATCGAAGAGTCAATCAACGTCACCTTTGATGAACTAAATCGGATGACGATCGATGACAATGACGAAGATCTAACTGTACCAAGCTCAACATCAGCTGATCCTCAACCAAGCTCTGCACTAGCTGAACCTCCTAGAGAAGATCCAGGAACCAGCTATCTTCAGAATCTTCCAAAAAGGTTGAAATTTACAGCTGATCATCCAAAAGATTTGGTAATTGGTGATATTACCAAAGGAGTAAGTACTCGTACATCCAGTAGAGATATTGTTTCTAGTGTTGCATTTATTTCACAGCTAGAACCCAAAACTATTGATGAAGCATGTAGTGATAGTTTTTGGATAGATGCTATACAAGAGGAATTAAACCAATTTGAACGGAATCAAGTTTGGGAACTTGTTTCTAAGCCTATTGATCATCCGGACATTGGCACCCGTTGGGTATTCCGAAATAAACTAAATGAGAATGGTTTAGTGACTCGTAATAAGGCTCGACTCGTAGCTCAAGGATACAATCAAGAAGAAGGTATCGACTACGATGAGACTTATGCCCCAGTTGCGAGATTAGAATCCATTCGCATGTTATGTGTATTTGCATGTTTTCATGATTTCAAACTATTTCAAATGGATGTCAAGAGTGCTTTTTTAAATGGTTTTATAAAAGAAGAAGTTTTTGTAGCACAACCTCCAGGTTTCACGGATTTCAAAAACCCTGATCATGTTTTCAAGTTGAAGAAAGCCTTATACGGTTTAAAACAAGCCCCTCGTGCTTGGTATGATCGTCTAAGCTCTTTTCTACTTGACAACAGTTTTTCAAAAGGTAAGGTTGACACTACACTATTTATTAAGTCTTTTAATGGCAAACTTCTTTTAATTCAAATCTATGTTGATGATATTATATTTGGATCTACTGATGAATATCTGTGTCAAGAATTTTCTAAGTGTATGCAGAATGAGTTTGAGATGAGCATGATGGGAGAGCTGAAATTCTTTCTCGGATTGCAAATCAAACAAACTGATAATGGGACATTTATAAATCAAGCCAAGTATACAAAAGACCTGCTAAAGAAGTTTGATCTAGACAATGTCAAACCTATTGGCACTCCAATGGCAACTTCAACAAAGCTTGATTCAGATGAACAAGGTAAGCCAGTCGACACACGTAAGTATCGAGGTATGATTGGTAGTTTACTTTATTTAACTGCTAGTCGTCCAGATACAATGTTTAGTGTTTGCCTGTGTGCACGTTTTCAAGCTAACCCAAAGGAATCACATCTGTCCGCAGTTAAGCGTATCTTTCGATACCTTAAGGGCACTTCTTCTGTTGGCTTGTGGTATCCCAAAACTATGTCCTTTGACCTTATTGGTTATTCGAATGCAGATTTTGCTGGATGTAAAGTTGATAGAAAAAGTACCAGTGGCACATGTCATTTCTTAGGCAAGGCTTTAGTCTCATAGTTTAATAAAAAGCAAAATTCTGTAGCCCTATCAACAACAGAGGCTAAGTACATCGCCGCAGGACGTTGTTGTGCTCAGATTTTGTGGATAAAACAAACCCTATAAGACTATGATTTATTTTTCACACATATTCCCATTTTCTGTGATAACACGAGCACTATTAATTTGACTAAGAATCCAGTATGTCACTCTCGTACTAAACATATCGAGATTCGACATCACTTTCTTAGAGATCATCATCAAAATGGAGATATAAATCTTGTGTACATAGATACTGAAAATCAACTAGCTGACATCTTCACTAAACCTCTAGCGGAAGATCGTTTCAATTATTTACGTCGAGAATTAGGAATTTTGGACGTCATTAATATTAATTAATTTTGTTTTATGATTATATATCATTATACAAAAACAGTGTTAGAGACAAGCCAATAAAGAGTCTATCTGTCACCACAACTACGGTTGAAGCGAAGCGGTACTTAAGAGTTCCCCGGTGAACCTCCGCCAGCTGGGACAGTACTCCTACAGCTAATCTGAAACAGTCGCTGTGTAACGACATTTAATCTATAAAATATTATTAATTATGTTAATTGAAGTTGAAATGACTAATCTTTGAATTAAATATTTGAAATGAGACAATGAAAAAGAATGGCAAAAATCAACTTTAAAGAACCCTAGGCAAATTCGGCCAGAGCTCTGACCGAATTCGGCCCGAGTTCGGTTGAGGGTATCAGGTTATATATACAGAACCCGAGCAGCCCTTCTTCTTCATTGCTTCCAAACTAATCACAACAGCAGCAGCAGCCGCGAAGGAGCTCCGAACCCTAGCTTTTCACCATCCTCATTCTTTCCATCCAAGTGGTGAAATCAATCCAAAATTTGGATTCGTGCGGAGTTCGTCGTTCTCTTCGACATACTTTGATTTCGGGAGGTATAACCCCATCTTTCTCCACTTTTCAATTAGTGCATTTTTATTTCAATTTGCATAAATGGCACCCAAATTCAATCCTTCAAAGAGGAAGAAGACAAACCCTAGTGAGGAAGGGTCATCTTCGCATCCGCATACGGATTCCCTCTTCTCGTCGGTCCAAACGAGCGACGGTACGTTCGACGAGTTTTTCTTTCAAACCCTAGACCAAGCCCTACTGTGGTATGGAGACTTCTCCATGAGATCCATATGCACAGGCGCTCCAGTCAAATGGACTGTATTTCCTGATCATCGTCATTTCTTTGAGGCATTAGGGTTACATCTTTTTGTTAAAATCTGCTTCCTTATAGCAACTAATGCCATTAGATTATTTTATTGCAATCTCATATTAAACACTTTTGATGTGAGCACTCGTGTTGGAGGTATTGATATCAATTTCAATGATGACCTCTTAGCGGAGATCCTTGGTATCCCTAACGAAGGTGCACCACTAGTTGACATCACTGAATTTGATTTTCCAGAAGGCACGACACTCGCCAGTTTTATAGCGGAACTCTGTGTACCTGAAATAGTACGCTCTGGAAAGTTCAAGGCTAACAACCTGAACTTGTTTAACTATGAATTGCATCGCATCATCTATTCCACTATCCTTCCAAAATCTACTTCAAAAGATGATGTGACTTCTCTTGAGCTGTCCGCCATGTACCACATTCTTAAGGGGATTCCATTTTCAGCCCCTAAGACCATGATTCAGATGATGGGTCGTTGTCGTGCAAGAGATAGAAATCTCTCTTACGCGATGATTCTTCCATGCATCTTTCAGCGCTTCGATATCGATCTGTTGACTTTTACTCAGGACCCTGAGCCCAAGTTTCTTCAGTTATCTCGTCGTAGCATGACTGCTTCAGCTCCACCTCCTGCTCCTCCTACTGCACCTCCTCCACCACCTCATCAGTATGCCATGACATTTGAGGGCATACATCAACATTTATCTGCTTTGCACGTCTAGATGACGGACATGGCTCGCGAGCGTGAGTTTCGCGATGTCATCCGCTATCAGGCGCTTGCAAACTCCTTAGCTGATCTTGTTTCGCCCAGACTGGTCATCCAGCCGGTTCCATCCCTACAGATTCAGCTTTCTCTGGTTACCGCTGTGAGGATGAGGCTGTTCATGCCTACTTCCAGCCCGGTAACGCCTATGATTGGTACCGTCCTGACCGTGCTCCACATCGTGATTATGTTGGTGAGTTCTATGCTGGCGCCCCTCCACATCCTTCTGGCGCTGGTACCTCTGGAGCTGGTACTTCAGGACATGCTGGTCGACCTGCTGATGATGATGATGAGGATGATGATGAGGAGATGTGACTATATGATTTTGAGTGATATTTTATGATGCACTTGGAAATGCTCCGACATTCCAAGTTATTATCAATACTTTTTGATTATTATTAGCACTTTTTAGTTTGCTTCAGTACACTTTTCTTTTATGGACATGTTTATTATGCCTCAGTTTATGGCATTCAGTTTATTTCAGCACTATGTTTCAGTTTCAGTTTATGATAGCACTATTTCTTATATTGCTTCATTCTTTATAACTTCCTGTGAAATTACATGCCTGTGATGATTTTTTTACAATACATGCCTGTGATATTTCTCCAGTTTTATGCCTTATTTCTTTTATATATGTTTTCTCACTATTTGTTACTTATGCATTTGATTGCGGGGGAGCTTTATCTTTTGCAATTATTTTGCTAAGTGACAAAGGGGGAGAAAATTAAAGATCTAACATTTTTTTTGAAATAATACAGGATATGAACAATTTCTACTTTTTGATATTTTTGAACAAGCTTAATGTTATATCATTCATAGTTTGTCAATTATCAAAATGGGGGAGATTGTTGGCCCATTTGGTCATATGGTCAAACCTGATTTTAATAATTGAATAAACTCTGTCTGGATATACAAAGCTAATCGGGACATCTCGGACTCTTGAACATGATCAAGAATGGCTATCCAATGAATTCAAGACCGAAGATCTGTTTGCCTACTCGAGTCTGTAATTCCTTATGCAATGTATTTTCATTTTATTTGAGTCTAGGAATATGTCGTACACCGAGTCGTACTGGCAAATAGGCTACCCTTAAATGAGTTCAAAATGTTTTTTAAAATATTCTCTTAAAAAGGTTTACAAAAAGGTTTTTTCAAAAAGGTTTTCAAAAATCACCAAAAAGCTTTTTCAAAACCCTAACTAAACCCTGACTTAACCCTGACAGAACTCGGACCGAGTTCGGCCAGAGTTCGGCCAGAGTTCAGTTAGTGGCCGTTGTGATTTTGAATCCTTGGAACTTGGTCCTCCTGCAGTTGCAGATTTGACCGAGATTTGCTCATAGAGTTCTGTCCGAATTCTGTCAGAAGTCTGCCTTTGAAATTCCTATAAATAGAGAAAGATTTCGATCATTTCAACTCACTCATTCACTTTCAATCTTCTCTCTATCTAAAGCTTTCAGTCTTTCAAAGAGTTTTCTAGAGCTTTCAATTTCAGATCCCAAGCCAATTACAATCCTCTAGTCGATTTGCCAGTGCGGTACGGTCTAGAAGTTTCTGAGAGATTGTAATCAGAAGGCTTGATTGAAGAATACCTCTTCACATTTGAAGTTGGACGAGTTCTTCGTATCAAAGCTCGCGTTGTAGAAGTTACAAGGACTTCGTAAGAAAACTTGCGGTTTTTCCAATAGTGGATTCAACTGGTAGCAAGAGTTCTACCGACTGGATTAGTCCTCAACAGAGGGAAACCAGTATACATCGATGCCTTTGCGTTTGCTCTCTTAACTCTGTCTTTACTTTATTTAAGTTGTGATTAATATTCTTTGATTGTGCTGCTAACATTGTTTTAATTAGCATTATTCTGCTGCCAACTCTATTCACCCTCCTCTAGAGTATTACGCTTTACTATTTCGTTCCTACATTCCTAACCCGAAGCTTCCACCATTTCTTAACTGAAAAAGCATCCATCATATGCTTCAGTCGATGAAGACCGAAGCCGCCTTCATCTGTAGGCCAAGCAGTGGAAATCGAGCTCGTCCATTTTTTTTATGCTTAGTCTCTGACCCCACAAGAAACTGTTAAACAAAATTCTATATATATATATATATATTTTAAACATATATATATATATATATATATATATATATATATATATATATATATATATATATATATATATATATATATATATATATATATATATGACACCCTTGTGCAAGATACATAATATAAAAGTTGCATAAACTGAAATAAAAATCATAGAGTATGCAAGGGTGTCTCTAACCTCCTAAATGTGCAATTTAGAGAAGAATTTTTACACGCATATGTGGGATTCAAGCTAACTCAAACAACCCACATAGCTCAAGGCTAGTGGTGTACAAATACTGTCACTAGTCATCTGTATCCGTCCGTAACGATCCATGAACATTAGAGGGCATCTACAGACTCGTCAATTTCTATAGTTCCACCTGGAGACTATGGTGTTCCAATTTGTCTATTTCTTACGCACTAATGATTGTCATCCCCCACAATCCCCACCGACGAAGTCATGTCTATAACATGTCTAGTTTGTAACTACTTGAGTCTCTAAAACACTAATCATAGCAGTTATATTTCTTACCATCACACATCATGTATGTATCGATGATCATCCGTGTACAATGGCATGTATCCTATCATGAATATCATATCATATAGGTGTGTGCCATGGTCATAGAGATATGAGAATATCCCACAAGTATAAGGTAGGCTCGTAGCAACTAAGTTGATATGTATAAAATAACATGAATACAATAAATCGATGAACACCGTTGGTCGCAACAAAGTCTATCTTGGACGCATATTTCATATTAATACAAGTAATCATGATCATGTAACATTACTAAATCATAAAAATAAATATGAAATAAATAGTAATACAACAAGGTATAATTGTTTGGAGGTGGTATGGAGATTTGATGACGTCTAGTCAACAAACTCATCAAGTTAACAGTAGCAGACAATAAGGAATCATAACTAATATCTCCAGATGTAAAAATAAAAACATCACCAACATTTCTGAAATGAGCGAGAAAGCTAAAATAGCCTACCCATAAGTCCAATTTGGACACATGGACAAAACCGACAGTTTGGGCCAAAACGAGATCCACAAGTAGGTCCACTTTGCACCAAAAAATGTGCCAAAATTAAAGTTCTTTAAATACATCAAACTATATATCTAAGGAGACTAAAATGACAATAAGAACTCAAAGGTATATCCAGAATTGGATTCCTATGAGTCGATACCAAAATTGCTCTTTGAATTGGATCGTGGGGCTTGTGAAACGGTGATCCGATCGACTGTCTCAAAATTGAATCAAACTTGGGTCACAGGACCAGTGTAATTATATAAGTCCAATGGCACAAGTTTTGTTGCGGTAAGATGAGCATGCACAAAGTAATTAAGAAATTTTGGAAGAGGTTGATACAATAATTTTCGATGGATATGGGTCAAATTCGTCGCACACACGACCAATTTGAATTTCGTCAAAACCCACAAGTCCATGAATACCGCATACACCTTTTGATCTAATTAGTATGCAAAAGGTTGTCCGATTTGATGACACCAACTTCGTATTGCAAAAAAATAAGTTTTGAAAATTTAAATTTTTTTTGTGATTTCAAACTGAAATAACCTGGAATTGCAATAGAAATAAATAATCTATTTGAAGGGTAATAAAACTGGTTATATGGCTATGTAATTTAAAAAGGAAATCCTAGTTTGATTTGCAGGATTGGGAGATATTGGCCTCGAAATATGGTTACTTGGGACAGTTTTTATGTGGTCTAGGATTCATGTTTTTTCTCGAATTGAAACAAAATAAACTATTTGAAGATAATTTAAGAGGGTTAGGTGTTCTAAATGATGGTGAAATTGGTTTAGCATTTGTCCAATTATGGAGGAAGGTACAGGTCTTCCAAAAAGGGTGTTAGGATTGATTTTTATACACAGATTACGGACAATTTTTCCTTGACTTTGAGTCGATTAAATTAGTTAGAAAAATCTAATTGAAGGGATATAAAGAGGGTTATATTGTGTACCAAACCAAACCAACAGATTGAAAAACGTATGAGAGATCAGGAAGAAAATTGACTGTGAACATGGCTCGTTGGATACACACCTACTGTGACGTCCAGGTGCACGAGTGATGAAGCGACGTTCGAGCGACAATCGTGGGAATCTAACGGTGGGATGGGTGGTTGCTTGAAGGTAGGTGAAGAGTTCAAATCGGTGTGGACTAAGTTTTTAAGAAATTTTGGTGAAATATCGATGGGTCTTATTTTACCTTATTTCAAGAAATGGTATTCTGAATATGGAAAGTTTTACTTAGATTGATGAGGACTTAATAATGGATGGATTTGGAATGAGTTAAAATCATTTGAATTCAAAATATTTAAGAAACACATAGCCGAAGACAAAAAAGAAAGTTTTTTAATTGGAATTAATTGGGAATTAGTGAGACTTGATAGAGAATAGATTAGGAAAGGTTGAAAAGAAGATTGAAAATACAAATTTAACTCACCATGTCTTCTAATATGAGAAGCTGGTCGCAATATTTGGAGTTTATTGTTCAGAGGAAAAGTAAACTAAAAAAAATAATCGAAAGAAATAAAACTGAATACTAAGCCAACCTTATATATACATAAATATAAATTCTAAAAATTTGTTAAATAATTTTAAAATAAACTAGTTCTATCCATACAAATATATATGTGGAAAATTTAATGTATATAATTAAAAATTATATTTGTAAGCGATTAATATAGAAGAGAATATATTCTAACTAAGTGAATAAGCAATAGTACAATAAACAACTAGTACATAGTTAAAATAATAACAAAATAATAGTACTTTGAGAGGGTTTACATTCTACCCAACTTATAAAAATTTCGTACTCAAAACTAAAATCAAAACACGATTTATATATCAATAAAAAATACGACGGTAGAAAAGAATTTAATTACACATGGTCGTACCTTGAGTCTTGAGCAGAATGGGAAAAAGGGGTTAACAGTAGGTTTCGGTCGAAGTCGCATACTAAGAGCTAGAGAACACTTAGTTCAAGACACTACCCAACTTATAAAAATTAAGATGGTAGTAAAAACTCTAGTAATGTTCCAATTTATGTAAAAGTCTAATTCCAAGAAAAATTATACAAAAATATTAGTCACTTGTGACCATAATCACAAACTCTCAAAAGAACTTTGATGCTACCATGGTATTATTGGGTCAATAACTCTATAAGGAAGATTATTACCATTGATGCTACCATGGTATTATTGGGTCAATAACTCTATAAGGAAGATTATTACCAATTCAACATTGCTCTCATATAGGTTATATCCTCAACAAGATTGAGGGAAATGACTTTGTGGATATAACTGGCAAGGAGGTACAAAGAAATTCAATTATCGCATGGTTGGGTGACGATGAGACAAGATCGAAGAAATCACGAAAAAGAACAAAATTGCCGAATAAAATAAGGGAGGAATATAGTAAGTTCAAGAAATAATTTTACATGATTGGATTTCAAAGATAGACATGATTAGGGACGAAAGAAGGTCTTCTCAATCACATAATTTGTAAACCCCCTAAATTTTTGTGATTTTTTTATTTAAAATAACTATGGTATATACTGAGTATATATATACAGTATATGTATATATGGTCATACTTTTATCTATACACTAATATAAAAATTTATTCGTATATATATATATATATATATATATATATAAAATACAGGAGAGTCGTGGTGGCGGACGCCTTCATTAAAAGAACGGGAAAAGAGAAAAAGGGGGAATGGAGTAGGGAGAAGGCCCTTGCTCCTATAGGTGTGGGGGTGTGCCCCAAAATACTTAGCCAACCAGGACTAAGTCAAAAGTACAAGACTCCCTACTACCTGTTACTTTTTACTGCTTAAACGGGGGGATCGACGTGGTGTGGGCATGTCGCACCTTTCGTAAGCAAAATAAACGAAAACTTTATGGACGTTCGGGAGGGATGCCAAGGCTGCGTCCGATTTCTGCACCCTATTTCGGAAGGCTTGTTTGGATCTGAGAGCAAGGGCAGTAAGAAGGCTGACCTATTTAACGTCTTCATCCGCAGGGGTGGAGTCCACTATCTTGTACAAAAAGACCATCAGCCTGTTCTTGGTCTCTTCGTATGACACCGTTTCTTCATCTGAATCTTCTTCAGCGTCTGAGGTGTCTTCCGGCTCATCGTCAGGGGCGGGTCCAAACAATTTGTCCTCCAAAGCTGCTTCATCGACCTTTTGAAGAACTTCGGGATGCATCTCATCAAAAACATCGGTGTGGGGACGATTGATACTGTAAGTAGGAGAAGTGGTGATTGATTTATCTGTGAGAGACAAGATCTCCATGGGAGCATATATATATATATATATATATATATATATATATATATATATAGTCTACATGGACGTGCTTTGCACGTATTTCAATTAGAATATCATAAGATCAGCTACCATTTTTTCCATGTGACTATTTATGTGTATATGCTTTCTTTTTACAGTGCTAAGGAATTCGAAGTACAAATTTTATTTTATTTTATTTTTAAATTTTCTATTCAGAATAATAACCTTTGGAAAATCGTAAGTAAAGAAAAATTTATTACCATTGGAACATAGAGAGTTCTATGGCAGAGGAGACTTTATAGAATGCAAACTTTATCGCTTTAACTAAACATAAATGGCTTGCAAGTTGACATAATAACATCATGTTTATAAAACTCAAGGGTATTTTAGGAATTCAGAAGTTTTACCACAAGTTTTCTTATTATATAGCAGAATAGATTTTCTATTCAGAATAATAACCATTGAAAAATGGTAAGGAAAGAAAAATTTATTACCATTGGACATGAAGAGTTGTATGGAAGGAGGCTTTATAGCATGCAAACTTTATTGCTTTGACTCTTAAACATAAATGACACGCAAGTTGACATAATAACATCATGTTTATAAAACTCAAGGGTATTTTAGGAATTCAAAAGTTTCACCACAAGTTTTCTTATTATATAGTAGAATATATATATATTTTTTTTTTTTATATAGTAGAATATATATATATATATATATATATATATATATATATATATATATATATATATATATTTTACATATATATTATTTTATTTATTTATTTCTAAATACGGTATTGGAAAATAAATTTTTCTTTGAACTTTTATAACATAGTATTTTTTTCAATAAAATGATTTACCAAATTTATTTTTAAATAAGATTTAGTTAGATGCAATTATGCTTTAGATTATTTGATAATGTTGAATATTATTTTAAAATCTATTATTTTTAATCAATTATTGGGTTTGTTAGCCCAATAATTGTATCATATTTTTGAATAAGTTTAACATAATAATGTCACTAATATTCATGTAATCATTATTATGTTGCTACATAAACTTAGCATTGTCCTTGTCATGACCCGTACCCGCTTTTCAGGATACGAGTGCGTGTCCAAGCCAGCCTACACCGCAGTATAGGTGGTAGAACGCTGTCAAGGCCATGATGCTCAAAATCACATAATATAATAATTTTCTGCTCATTCATAATAACTAAATTAATTTATAATATTCACAAGTTTTACATTTGAAAAAAATATACTCTTACAAATATTGAAAACTGCCAACACATTTAACTAGTCTTCTATGGTTGACCTTAGCATATACCCATGTCTCTTCCAATGGTCCAAGCACAATATAGCAGATGATTATCTAAAAATGTTGGTTTTCAGCCAGAATGGAACGAGTACAATTCATTGAGTGCAGTTCCAATATATGATAACGACTATAAAACAGAGGTTAGCCATAAGATATATGATGAAAGAAAATACCATAACATGGTAATACAATGAACTAGAGAGAAAAAAATTATATGGAACATATAAAGGGTAGAATGAGGAACATAGCTATCTAAGTATGTTGAACTACTCCTTTCGATGTGTGATCGACTAGGGCACTACACTGCACGGTCTACAATGTCTAAATATCAATAAAAATAAAGCACTGTCTACGAGGTCTACATTGCATAAAATAAAATACGGTCTACGAGGTCTACATTGCATGAAATAAAACATAATCTACGAGGTCTACATTGCATGAAATAAAATATGGTCTATGGTTAGATCACACATCTACTTGGTACTTCCCCTTCCCGACACGACAGGTAAGAAAAATGACAAGATATAAAAAAGACAAAATATGGTATCCGTATGACGAGTGTATCGAGAATCAAATATTAAATGACTAACAATGAACTATAGTAATTAATAATATCGAAAACAAACAACAAACATACTCGCTTGGGGTCCTTTGCTGGTGAAACCGATAAATACCAACCACTCAGTGTACCACACCAAAAATCAAAGTCGCGCAACAGTCTCCAAATACTGAAACAGACATCAGCAATACATTTGGTATGAAAGAAATGTCTAAGAATACCTACCCAAAATTTTAATTCTGGACACAGGAACAAATCATAATTTTGGATCAAAACGATGTCCGCCATTGGACCCTCTCTGTACCGAAAAGTATGTCAGTACCTACGGTCTCTAAAATTGTCAAACTATATGTCTACAGATTTTGATGATACAAACCAAACCGTATGTCCAAAGTTTGGATTCCGATGGACTGTGCACAATTTTGCCCGTTAGATCGGTCACGGGCCCGCCAAAATAGCATTCCCGTCGACCTTCTCAGAATCGAGCCAAACATGGCATACATGACCAGCAAAATAATACGGTCCTGTTGGCACAAGTTTCGTCTCGAGATGATGAATGTGCATGAAGTTATGCGCTAGTTTGCAAAAGGCTGGTACGGGATATCTTGACCGATACGTCTCGATTTCGTCGTGCACACCTAACAAAATCGAGTTCTGTCGAATCCATACGTCGACAACATGCATACGAGTCTTTCGATGCTCATGGGTTACAACCACATTGCCCAGTTTCCCGAAGCGCACGGCGTATCGGTGATTTTCATAAGGTTTTTTTTGTTTTGAAAATAGGTTTTTGACAATTTTGAAAATCGGTTTTCTTGGCATATAAGTGATCAATTTCGAAAATGCAAAAAGGGTCCTAGAGTCCTATAGGTTGTCTTTCACTATGTTTAATTAGAATCTCAATACTGCTAACAGTTTCCTAATCATTAGTCTTCTAAAACAGTCCCTCACCAAAAAAATTATCATTTTACAGAATAATAGGTTCAACAAATTTTTGAGATTTTCTAGAGATTTCTACTAATAGTATGTTGCAATTAGACCAAAAATTATTTATAGAAATGGTAGGGGGTCATCCCGGCTATACATCGGAATCACTAGATCGAGAACCGATTAACTATAAGGGATGAAATTGAGTTGCAAACAAGGGTACATTGCAGTTCTGTCCGAGAACAGGGCACCTTCCTGACGGTGATCCGACGACTACGGTGATAGACGACGGTCTTCAAGCTTCTTGTGATTGTCATAAGGGTGATTGGGACGCGTGCACTTGGTTGCTCGTGATGCGGGATGATTTCTCTAGGGTTTTTCCAGAGAATTCCTACCGAGGGTTCGCTATATAAGCTGACTACGAAAATTCGATTTTAATTAGATTCATATCCATTTGAATCTCGATTTGATTCAATCTAGGAGAGAACGGGATTAGGATTGGTCTGCAAAAGATTGGATCAAATTTTGGTTTGAGATTTGATTAGCTCAGATCTCTCTGTCGATTGTTTTTGCTCGAGCAAAGGAAAATAGGGGGGAGGTCGGGGGTCTCAGTCTATTGTTCCTTCGAGAACGGTAGCTGCCTCATTCTTCTTTTTTCTTCTACTATTAAAACTTATATATGTATATAAGTATATGTAGATAGGCATACATACACCTATTTATGACTACTAAAATCAAATAAAATCCTAAGAAATTTCCACACAAAATTTACTTATCTATATATATACTTATATATTAAATTTTGTGTAAAAATACAACTTGTACAATTACTTAAATATTTATTTTTATGATATCAACTACTAGCTAGTTTTACTATAAATAAAAATACATACAATTATTTACTAACTATTAGTAAGTGTAAAAATGCCAAAGTATATTAAAATAAAATATATAAAGGGGGGGTTTACAGTCCTATTGTTCATTAAAATTATCATATTGGTATATTGCTTTGTTCGCCTAACATGTACTTGCAGACAAACAGTAAGCATGATCAAACTAGGACATATGCAATGAAGAATTAATGATGGGCCAAAGACGGCATTACATAAGAAAAATTTTCTGAACTGCCCAACGACCTATCTGGCGTCTCGTACTCGGGGGTTCTGTTATGAATCTTTGGACAACTGTCATCAAGGAAAATGCGTCTTTAAGTCTGCTCAAATATCAGAAAAAGACGTTATCAAAGGACTTTTGGTTTTATTTCTGTATTTTATCTTTATTTGAGTCAAGAAAAGTATGTAAGATTGATCGGATCGGTATTGGCTTAGCAATTTTTAGTCCACAAAATACAGCCTTCCTATCCACAAAATTTATATTCAAAGTCCACACACAAAAAAGCTCAAAACCCACCAAATGGCCCAAATCAGTTCTGTTCTGACCCTGACATAACTTGGCCATAACTCGGCCTGAATTAAGTCAAGGTTGTTTCAACCTAATTTTGAATTTCCTGAATATCTGTATCCAACGGTCGAATGTGAGATTTTTGCATCAGAATTCTACCCGGATTTTGTTCATAAAAATACTATAAATAGAGGGAAACTTTTGCCTTTCTATATCATACAATCTCTTTCTCTTCTCTATTCTCTAAGTGTTTTCTACGAGCTACACATTCAAATCTAGCATATTCTACTCTTAGTCAAGGTAATATCAGTTTTGTTCAATGTAGAGTTTGATTTTGAAGAGTTGTATTAGAGGCTATTTCAGAAAACGTTCCAGTTTTTAATCGCCTTCTATAGTCGGTCGTGCAATCATCGTCAAGTACGGTGTTGTTAAAGTTGGTCGTGTACTTATCCCCAAGCACGACATTGTAAAAGTTGCAAGCACTCAGCTATGTGCCATAGTGGATTAACATCGAGTAGGAGTACTCGAGACTGGATTAGTCCTCTACGAGCAAAACCAATATATGTCATCGTGTCACTGAGTTTGATCTTCTTAACTCTTACTTTTCTGCAATTTATTTACTGTTATATCATTTGCTCTTGTTTGCCATATGACATAATTTTTAATTATGATATTTTTTTGCTTCACATGCTCACACTCTATTTACCCCCTCTAGAGGTGCTCAACGGTCATGTAGGATTGTGATTAGATGGATTTAGTTTTAGAATTTATTTGACTTAATTAATGGTTAAGGTTGGATTATTTTTTACTTAATTTTTTTAAAATTAAATTTATGTAAAGATTTATATTGGGGTTCTAGGATTCTTGATCCTCATCCAACTGGAAATCTACTCCATCTATTTAAGGAGAGTTTTTCCCTTTTTTTTACCATAATAAATTCCAACTACATTTACAAATTATCCACCACCATTTGTGACGTGCACCGTGTCCATATGCATCCATCTCTATGTCAGCCGTGATGGCCTCGGGTCCAACCCTTGGGTCTATCCATTATTTGTGTAGTTTACAATTCAACTCCACCAACATGTTCCCTTCTTGTCCAACATACCGGACATGGTTCCACCTACATAAACCCGACACATCTAATCTCCGACCTATCATCTTTGTGTCCAAACACTAGGACATGATTACAGACACCAAAAATTAAGCAAAACCCTGACCCTAATCCTAACCTAGCTGTCCCCACCTGCCGGGGACATCTCTACCGCCCATCTCCACCAGAGCTTTCTACCACTAGCACCTACCTCATAGACGACCGACCAGGCAACACCCTAAATCACTACCATCTTGTTTCATCACCATCGCCATCCCACCGCCGATTTATCACCACCAATCTTCTTGATCGAAGGTTTTTCCACCAACAACCAGCTGAACCCCCTGTCTTCTCCGACCAAACTAGCCACCTTACGCAACCCTGGGCTTGCCTCGATCCTTCTCCCTTCTCCTTAGCGGACCCCGGTATAGCTCTGGATCCCGCCTCCGGTGGTCAAGCGGCGCCCCCCGACCCAGTCGAATCTCGCACCCAACGCCGTAACTTCATCGCCAAGCAGGGCCTCACCCGCGGTACAACACCGCCAATGCCTAAATAAGAGCGCCGAGCTTCACCATCTCTTGGCTGAACCCGGGTGAGTTTCTCTAACTCTTCTCCTCTCTCGAACTGATTTTTGTCTCACTTTTTTTTCTTTCTTTCTTTTTATTTGTTTTTTAATATATATATAAATTTGAGATGTTCGACGATATGCATGGGACTTTGTGTATGTTGTATTGCATGCTAGTTGGGCCCACTGTCCCCCAACTCCAACCAAATAAACGGATGGAATAATACATTCTGTTGGCTTGTTCCACTGATCTAACCATAAGAGGCACTCGAGTTTGGTATATATATATATATATATATATATATATATATATATATATATATATATATTGGATTTATATTTTAAATGATTAGATTACTTGCCTTGACCCTAGTCTGTGGTGAGTAGCTTAGCCTATGTGTCCCATGCGCCAATGTAATCTTATGCATCTATGTATTCTTATGCGCCTACATATTCTTATGCGCCTATGAATTCTTATGCGCTTATGTGACCTAAGTGCCAAGAGATTTCTATGCGCCTACTTGGCTTGACCATGTTCCTGACATGATTACGTGTATAAGTGTTGGCATATTCTATGTTTGTACTGAGGTACAATTTTATGTGAGCACTGTGGTGCTAATCTACGTGCTAAGTGATCCTACGCGATATATGTCAATACATCCATATATCCAGCATAGTCATGGCAATGGTCAGGAATATTGGCGTGGTACGATGATTGCTTGATTGACACATTAGACTAAGGATGGATCCAGATTCGGGACTCTACGAGCCGTTGTGGATGCATACTTAGGGTAGTCGTACCAAGGTACGATATCTAGAGGATGACCATGTGACCATGGCATGTGATTCTAAGACCAACTTAGGGCTAAACTAAGTAACTTAAATTGATAGAAGCATTGGCTGGAAATGAAATCCCGATGTCGTGTTATACTAGCTACCTCCCCGACATCAGTCATGGCGTGACGGCTGGCTGCCACGGATATGATTTAACATCCTCCATTAGGGTATGGTGATATCCGACTACTATGTGCTATGTGTTATATGTTTCATACGGTAGCCTTGCAAGGGACCGGTGTGTATTCTATGTGCTAAGCATTATTATTGGACCGGCTAGCCCTACTGGGACTGACACAATCTGAGGATTCCTATATATAAACATTATTGGGATAACCCAAAAAAATCATAAAAAATTGTAGGAATGATTGGCCGCCTGTAATTGACTTGCTTGTGATTTGTTCCTTTTATTAGTAGTCGAGAAACTTGGACTGTCATGGTAGTGGTCCAATCCATATCCTTGTTTGGTTGTTAGGTTGGACTATTGTGCTGTGATAGACTATATGGACCAAAGTTGCCACACATAAGCCCTTAACTTGACCATGGTTATAGGATGTAACTTAGCTCGTAGCGGTTTGGCACCCTTTGTCCTTGTTTGGTTGTAACGGTGTCGTATTGCCTCGATGATAGATTATAAGCATATAATCCTCGGCCAGGTCCTACTCTAATTACTTGGGTTTTGTCTCAATCATATGTACTCCCTTGTGGTACTTGTTATTCAGGGCTAACCCCGTTGGTTTTATTTGGCCAGATCTCGTAGAATCGCTTGAGGATCCAACTTTCTTTCCTGAAGATGGTACATACTAGAAGGATGGTCGTCGGAGGATAAGAGGGTTTCTTCTTTGCCACCCTAATATCATCATTTTGTACTATGGCATTTTGTCACTGGCATCTGTTTAGCCGACAGTTCTGGACATTTAAATTTTTACATAATTATAATAAATTAGACTGCAGCTGACTATGGTTATGTACTACTTGCTCTCTGTGCTAGCTAGTATTTTGCACATCTAGTTCTTATGATCATTTTGATGAAGCGTTGAGGACGCCTTACTGCTTTATATTATATGCTCATTAGTTATTGATTCTTGATTGAAAGATTGAGACATAGTTCTTATGTGTGACCTAAGAGAGCTTGCACCCCCAAATCTAGTAACAGCCTTAATTGTCGTATGACATCTTCATACCTTATACGGGGTACCTAGCCATGTCCGTCTCCGTATTTCGGTACTGGAGCTTGACAAAGTTTTAGTAGTGGCCCATGCAGGTCATTTTTTTGACTTATAGGGTGTTGTTATTATAGGAAGTCTTAATCAAAACGTATTTCCTTGATCTCCTTCTTTGTCATTCCTTTCCCCACCTTGTTTGTTAACTTGAATTTTTTCTCCTCGTTCTATCTCGTACTATCTTTTGATATCTTGTATTTTCCTCTAGGATGCATCATTCTCAGCAGTTAGTGGGGCCGGCATGGAAGAGAATCCTGTGGAGCAAGGACAGGATGTCAATATGAGGCAGTACCTTCTCCTAGTCAGATTCGTGTAGAGGTGATGACAGAGCTGGCTGTGCCGCAGGTTCCAGAGTTTTCTGTACCCCCAGCGATGTCGACATTGGCAGTGATATCAGATTCTACAGCACTTCTGGAGATTATTAAAGGATTGCTAGTGACGCAACAACATCAGATGGCAGTCCAGCAGCATCAGCAAACTCGACAGCAAGAGCAGAATATTTTACTGAACCAGGCTTTACAGACCGCCTTAGAAAGGGGTAGGAGGACTGACTTAGGTACATCAGGAAGGTTTTGTCGGCTCAACCCGAGGTACTTTAATGGCACAGAGGACTCCATTATGGAGGATGCTTGGTTTTAGGACATCAAGGCTATTTTGTACCGAAAAAGGTTCCGGCTGTGGAATAAGTTGATCAGGTCCGGTTGTTGCTTCACTACCTTGCCAGTGATTGTTGGACATCAGTGAAGATGGGTTTGAGGCATCCTATTTCTTGGGACGACTTCAGGACCATATTTAAGACCAAATATTTTGTTGTTATAGTGCGATATGAGCATTATCAGAGGTTTATTGGTCTCAAGCAGGCCGATAGGACTGTATACAATTATATAGCGGAGTTTTGTAGACTGTGTCAGTTTGCCCTAATGATGGTGGCTACAGAGCCAGAGAGGGCTATGAGGTTCTAACAGGACTTCATTTGGAGATTCTATAGCTGATAGATGGGCACGACTACCAGACTTTTGAAACAATTTTGACAGCAGCTCGAAAGCTCGAGCTCAGTAGAGGTTAGCGACTAGAACTGGAGGGCAGAAGAGGTCTCATATCCAGAGTGGAGCGGATGAGTAGTTCAGCGAACATCGTCACCCGCACCCGATGTTCACATCCATAAGACAGGAGCGCCACGGAGGCTGACAATATCAGTGATAATAACATCAGTTCGACAGTAGTAGCCGAGGCACCAGCAACGGCACCGGGGAGTGCCGGTGGGATATATATATTATGGCAAAGAAGGGCACACTAGGGACGTGTGACTAGTAGAAAATGGATTGTGTATGAGATGTGGTAGTCCAGACCACAAGATAGCTAATTGCCTAATGATGCAAGGGCCAGCAGGGCCAGTTCAGCAGTTACCAACATTGCCAGCTCCAGGGACTGCACCATACCGAGGGCCAGTGCAAGCAGTGAGTCCATTAGCCCAACGTCCATTGCCAATGCAGGCCCAGATGTTTTATCAAGTGCAAAATCAGAGAGGTCAACAGAGGCCGCAGTAGCACCATGGTCAGTAAAGATAACAACAGGGATTTTAGTAGGGTCAAGGTCAAGCATTTACCTTGTCTCTCGATGAGGCATTGGCATCGGGCGATGTGATTGCAAGTAATATTTCTGTTGCATCTTTTCTTCTATAGCATTATTTGATTCGGGGGCTTCTCATTCTTTTTTATTTGTACGATTTTTGACACGTATTGGATTGGAGTTTGAGATATTGCCAGAGAAGGTGAATATACTCACTAGTAATGGGCTCGTAGGAGATAGCAGAGTATGCTTAGCGTGTCCAATCGTAGTGTGTGGGCATTTATTACCTGCAAGGTGTTGTGTCACGACCCGCACCCGCTTTTCGGATACGAAGCGTGTCCAAGCCCAGCCTACGCCGCAGTGTCAGTGGTAGTACGCTGTCTATGCATAAGTCACGGCAATCTAGAATCACATGGTAACTATATCTCATCCACAGAATAATCGAATCAACCAAGATCAATGAAATACCAAAGAAACTGAATAACATGACTGAATATATCCAAGATTCAATATCACGTCCGGTGGACACAAATCCACTACCAATAGACGGAAGAAGAAATAAATACATGAAATACACTAACTGAATACAACATGCAAATCAAAGTAACCCCAACTGCAAAGCTCCGCGGTCTGGTGCTGACTCAACTGGCTCAACTGCTCCTAACTCAACTCGGCTAAACCTGAAGAGATCATCAGGTCCTCAGAGGACTAGCAAGATACATAAAATCGAGCCTTTCTAACAGTTTATTATGCATGGAGAAAAAATACAGAATAAACAAGTAAAACTGAGCAATGACTAAACACGAATCTGTACACAGTCTACACATAAATGAACTGCTAAACAAGGACGAATGAATTCATGTCAAGATGTCAACGGATGACCAAATCGAATACTCAAACCCTAGTCCCTAGTGCGGACTCACAGGTTTGAACAAATAACTACTAACCCTCGTCCCTAGTGGGGACTCGCAGGTTAGCATCACCCTCGTCCCTAGTGTGGACTCGCAGGCGTAAACATATACCACTAACCCTCGTCCCTAGCATGGACTCGCAGGCTAGCATCACCCTCGTCCCTAGTGTGGACTCGCAGGCGTGGACCAATAACTACTAACCCTCGTCCCTAGTGTGGACTCGCAGGTTAGCTTAAGACACGGATAACTACTAACCCTCGTCCCTATTGTGGACTTAAGGTTAGCTTCAAGATTTCAAGACAAGGAGGTAAATCAGTTCAGTTCACGACTTCTCGACCCATGGCACGATTCAATCAAGGCACAAGTAAACACGACCAATAAGACGCAAAGCTAACTGTGAACACGGTCTACAAAGCAATGATACAAATACACAAGCAGGATATGAAAGATACATGTCAATAATATGAGAAGACTGGATAATAGTAAAAAGACAGTGCATGTAAGTAAAGCTGTGTAGAAAGGCAAGGTATACTTGCCTATGGTCCTGCGCTGCTGGCACGGGTCAAAAGCTGAGTCAAAACCCAATAAACCTGTTTTATTAATTAATAGGATCAAAATACAATTTGAGAGTACAAAATTGTCTAACTATTTGATTATTAGCTTTCTAGGTTGATTTGTATTTTTGTGAGTAGGTGGCTACACTAAGTTTGCCCTCTTTAACCATTGTTCAATCATTCTACTTATATGATTTATTTACCCTTTACACCTACTTTACAATCTAACTCAACACATAACCTATTTTAAGCCAACTTAAACCTAACCACCATAGCAGCATATACATATATTGTCATGTGTAGGCCAAAAACACAGGGAATACATCGAAACATATTAAAACTAAAGTGATCCTAAATCCAAGTGGAGCAAAGAAGATGCAGTATGATGAAATCAATAAATTTTGAAACATCCCACATACTGCAAAAGCACAGAATCAATTACAGCTTCATTTGCCAAATGAATACTTGACATCAGTATACAAAGCTTCCAGTTTCCATTAATGCATTTGCAATTTCTGACTAACAGGAAGAATAAGTGAAATAACTACCCAATGATATCTGTTTTTTCCCTATTTGGGTCACTCGTTTGTCCAACACAATCAAGTGTACCCGGATACCTCATGTATCAATTGACACTTCATAAGATATAATTTCTAGTATCCAATTTCTGTTCACCTGGGCTGATACATGATATGCAATTGGCATATGATGTGGAAATTTACCTCACTTGACCGATACCCCTATTTTCCAGTACATGAGGGCACCTTCCTGATGCCAACAGGCATTCAGTAGTACTACCTGCTTCCTGGAATGTCTAAGTTAACACCCATTACTGCCATTTATCAAGACCCAACGGCCTACCTGCCACCGTTGGTACTTGATACCCCATACATTGAACAACAGGACTGAAATGATTATGAAGGCAGAATTGAGAACACAATCTTGATGAAGTCCTACAACTGGATGGAAATAAATTTGGCAAAGATTACACACTAAACTAGAAGGAGGCACAACGAGAACAATTTATGTTTTTGATGCAATGGAGGATGCAATTCCTCATGAAGAGGTCACTGGTACATCCTTTAGTATAGCCCCAGGTCCTTCCATTGGACACAAGTTCTAACAACTATCATCCCCAAAACTTATGCACAGGTAACTCTTGACACCCCATATGTGATAGACATACTATGCCTAGACTCCATCTATATACGGAGGCAACAAGCTCTGATACATTGATATGCATCAGTGAAGTATTACCATGAACATGTACAGTATAATATGGTCATGCGCAGGGCATAAAGGATGATCAGTCAAAGTTTACAGAGGGGGCAGTCCAAACAAACTCTGGACAGAGCAATTGGATGTTCAAGTCCTGAGCAATCAGACATTTTAATTGGTTAATGGTGACAACAGGGAAACATAACAAAAATGAGCCCACTGCACAAGATAATCCCTGAATGATACTTGGGCTGCACTTGCATATTCGACAGCATCCCATTGCAGGACACTAGTGCTAGGGACTGGAAAGTAAAGACTGATACTTGGAAATGCAGGAAATATAATCCTAGTAGCAGTTTAGAATATAGTGAACAACAAGAATTGGTCTTGACAATGCAATGTAAATTATCTGGACAGTAAGTAATTAGATATGGACTGAAGTATACAATACAGACTGAACTTGTTATGATGTGGACAGGACATAGAGGAACAGGGGACTGTCATGGATATAAATATGGACTAACCATCAAGATAATGTGGACTGAACCAAAGACTCCCTCCATGTTTCTCCTGTTCAGCCACCCATGTATCAAAACTTTACTGTGACTGAACCAGAAAGGTAAATCCCAACTGAAACACATATCCCTGTGACTATAGACTGATACAAATGTTTAAAAGAGACTGCAAAGTGAATGGCCATCCAATTTTCCCTCACCTATATGAACTGGACTTATGATGACAGTGGACTGATTGGAAGGCCAAACCTAGGACAGAAATTGTTAGGCTCAGATGACAGAACATAAATACGGGGAAATGCTTAGTACTAGAGGGATTTGTCTCCAAGGTGATGAATTGGCTGAACAAGATGAATAAAATCTGATAGATGCACATGTTATTGAATGAACAGATGCCTAAAACTAACATGGATGGCCTGAAAATCCATGAGATGTACAGGCCAAACATCACACAGGAACTAATCATTTGGGTAACAGAACATGGAGTGTTTTGGACCATGTGTTCCATACCATGCTCTTGCATTCCCATTGCCTATGGCCCATGACCAGACTGATATCAATTGATATCAAAAATCCTTCTCTATTACCTATTGGTACAAACCTAATACTACATACATATACTCCAAACAACCATACCCATGTACTCTTAATTGATGCAATTTGTGAATTGATATAACCAGGTATCATACAGGATCAGACACGAAAAAGACCTACTATACTAGCATTAATCAGATACTCTATTCTCGAGATAAATCAACACACACATAAACCAACCACCTTAAACCCAAGTGGTACAGGTACCCAGACTTTTATTTATATATAAAAATTAGTTTACTCGACTACTGCCTACTCTGGGTCCTCTCAGGATTTTTGACAAACACCTAAATTTCCATTAGAACAAGGTAAAATTAGAGGAACGCATGATCTGGGATGTCGAGGAAAAAGATTTACCAGTCGAAGGATTTGAATATTCTTCTTCACAGGTTCCCGAGTTAGTCCCGACTTGGAGGAGAACATGGAGGTGGCACAGCTTCTAGGGTTTATAATAGATAGTTTTGGGAAGGAGAATTTGATTGATCCCTTATATAACCACTTCGCGAGTGGTTCGAAATTATGCTTCGATAGAACTTCGGGATTTAAATTTTTTAGAAAGATAAGGGAAGGGACTCCAATATTCGAGTTTATCAACTATTTAAGCCGTTAAGAAGTTTGAATTTGGGAAGAATGCAAAAAAGCCCCTCAACATTCTGGTTTTACAACCCCTTTCTATCATAATAATCCTCTTGATGTTTATTGTAAAACAAAACATAACAATATCCATGAGACAAATATAAATTTAATAAATTCGAAATAATTTGGTCAAGGGGTTGACAACTCTACCCCCCTTAAACAAATTTTGTCCTCGAAATTTAAGGAGCAGTGATCTGTTAGAATGAATAATCCAGAGTAAATTGCTATGGCAGAAATTCAATCAAAGTCTAATATGGCCTATCTATACTACTGCCGATATCTATTGAAAGTTCTCGCCAGCTGCTCCATGCGGTGTTGTTCCTGTCTTGAGAGTCCATCTTAACTGTAACAAGGATAACACTTTAACCTATGAAGAGAATTTCAAGTAAGATGTAAATCAAGGATTCAATGAAATCAAGGACTAGAGGCCAATAATGAGTCAAGACATGTGGATGAGATCCTAAGTGTCTATTCCTATTTGCAGGCTCACGACGGTACAATGACGTAACCGAAGTGATTAACCTAGACCTGCATGGGCCACCAAAAAAACTTGTCACGACCCGCACCCGCTTTTTGGATACGAAGTGTGTCCAAGCCCAGCCTACGCCGCAGTGTCGGCGGTAGTACGTTGTCTATGCACAAGTCACGGCAATCTAGAATCACATGGTAACTATATCTCATCCACAGAATAATCGAATCAACCAAGATCAATGAAATACCTAAGAAACTGAATAACATGACTGAATATATCCAAGATTCAATATTACGTCCGGTGGACACAAATCTACTACGAATAGACGGAAGAAGAAATAAATACATGAAATACACTAACTGAATACAACCTGCAAATCAAAGTAACCCCAACTGCAAAGCTCCGCGGTCTAGTGCTGACTCAACCTGCTCAACTGCTCCTAACTCAACTCGGCTAAACCTGAAGAGATCATCAGGTCCTCAGAGGACTAGCAAGATACATAAAATCGAGCCTTTCTAATAGTTTATTATGCATGGAGAAAAAAATACAGAATAAACAAGTAAAATTGAGCAATGAATAAACACGAATTTGTACACTGTCTACACATAAATGAACTGCTGAACGAGGATGAATGAACTCATGTCAAGATGCCAACGGATGACCAAATCGAATACTCAAACCCTCGTCCCTAGTGTGGACTCGCAGGTATGAACAAATAACTACTAACCCTCATCCCTAGTGTGGACTCGCAGGTTAGCATCACCCTCGTCCCTAGTGTGGACTCGCAGGCGTAAACATATACCACTAACCCTCGTCCCTAGCGTGGACTCGCAGGCTAGCATCACCCTCGTCCCTAGTGTGGACTCGCAGGCGTGGACCAATAACTACTAACCCTCGTCCCTAGTGTGGACTCGCAGGTTAGCTTAAGACACGGATAACTACTAACCCTCGTTCCTATTGTGGACTCAAGGTTAGCTTCAAGATTTCAAGACAAGGAGGTAAAGCAGTTCAGTTCATGACCTCTCGACCCATGGCACGATTCAATCAAGGCACAAGTAAACACGACCAATAAGACGCAAAGCTAACTGTGAACACGGTCTACAAAGCAATAATACAAATACACAAGCAGGATATGAAAGATACATGTCAATAATATGAGAAGACTGGATAATAGTAAAAAGACAGTACATGTAAGTAAAGCTGTGTAGAAAGGCAAGGTATACTTGTCTGTGGTCCTGTACTGCTGGCACGGGTCAAAAGCTGAGTCAAAACCCAATAAACCTGTTTTATTAATTAATAGGATCAAAATACAATTTGAGAGTACAAAATTGTCTAATTATTTGATTATTAGCTTTTTAGGTTGATTTGTATTTTTGTGAGTAGGTGGCTACACTAAGTTTGCCCTCTTTAACCATTGTTCAATCATTCTACTTATATGATTTATCTACCCTTTATACCTACTTTACAATCTAACTCAACACATAACCTATTTTAAGCCAACTTAAACCTAACCACCATAGCAGCATATATATATACTGTCATGTGTAGGCCAAAACCACAGGGAATACAACGAAACATATTAAAACTAAAGTGATCCTAAATCCAAGTGGAGCAAAGAAGATGCAGTATGATGAAATCAATGAATTTTGAAACATCCCACATACTGCAAAAGCACAGAATCAATTACAGCTTCATTTGCCAAATGAATACTTGACATCAGTATACAAAGCTTCTAGTTTCCATTAATGCATTTGCAATTTCTGACTAACAGGAAGAATAAGTGAAATAACTACCCAATGATATCAGTTTTTTTTCTATTTGGGTCACTCGTTTGTCCAACACAATCAAGTATACCCGGATACCTCATGTATCAATTGACACTTCATAAGATACAATTTCTGGTATCAAATTTCTGTTCACCTAGGCTGATACATGATATGCAATTGGCATATGATGTGGAAATTTACCTCACTTGACCGATACCCCTATTTTCTAGTGCATGAGGGCACCTTCCTGATGCCCACAGGCATTCAGTAGTACTACCTGCTTCCTGGAATGTCTAAGTTAACACCCATTACTGCCATTTATCAAGACCCCATGGCCTACCTGCCACCATTGGTGCTTGATACCCCATACATTGAACAACAGGACTGAAATGATTTTGAAGGCAGAATTGAGAACACAATCTTGATGAAGTCCTGCAACTGGATGGAAATGAATTTGGCAAAGATTCCACATTGAACTAGAAGGAGGCACAACGAGAACAATTTATGTTTTTGATGCAATGGAGGATGCAATTCCTCATGAAGAGGTCACTGGTACATCCTTTAGTATAGCCCCAGGTCCTTCCATTGGACACAAGTTCTAACAACTATCATCCCTAAAACTTATGCACAGGTAACTCTTGACACCCCATATGTGATAGACATACTATGCCTAGACTCCATCTATATGCGGAGGCAACAAGCTCTGATACATTGATATGCATCAGTGAAGTATTACCATGAACATGTATAGTATAATATGGTCATGCGCAGGGCATAAAGGATGATCAGTCAAAGTTTACAGAGGGGGCAGTCCAAACAAACTCTGGACAGAGCAATTGGATGTTCAAGTCCTGAGCAATCAGACATTTTAATTGGTTAATGGGGACAACAGGGAAACATAACAAAGATGAGCCCACTGCACAAGATAATCCTTGAACGATACTTGGGCTGCACTTGCATACTCGACAGCATCCCATTGCAGGACACTAGTGCTAGGGACTGGAAAGTAATGACTGATACTTAGAAATATAGGAAATGTAATCCTAGTGGCAGTTTAGAATATAGTGAACAACAAGAATTGGTCTTGACAATGCAATGTGAATTATCTGGACAGTAAGTAATTAGATATGGACTGAAGTATACAATGCAGGCTGAACATGTTATGATGTGGACAGGACATAGAGGAACAGGGGACTGTCATGGATATAAATATGGACTAACCATCAAGATAATGTGGACTGAACCAAAGACTCCCTCCATGTTTCTCCTGTTCAGCCACCCATGTATCAAAACTTTACTGTGACTGAACCAGAAAGGTAAATCCCAACTGAAACACATATCCCTGTGACTATGGACTGATACAAATGTTTAAGAGAGATTGCAAAGTGAATGGCCATCCAATTTTCCCTCACCTATACGAACTGGACTTATGATGACAGTGGACTGATTGGAAGGCCAAACCCAGGACAGAAATTGTTAGGCTCAGATGACAGAACATAAATAAGGGGAAATGCTTAGTACTAGAGGGATTTGTCTCCAAGGTGATGAATTGGCTGAACAAGGTGAATGAAATCTGATAGATACACATGTTATTGAATGAACAGATGCCTAAAACTAACATGGATGGCCTGAAAATCAAGGAGATGTACAGGCCAAACATCACACAGGAACTAATCATTTGGGTAACAGAACATGGAGTGTTTTGGACCATGTGTTCCATACCATGCTCTTGCATTCCCATTGCCTATGGCCCATGACCAGACTGATATCAATTGATATCAAAAATCCTTCTCTATTACCTATTGGTACAAACCTAATACTGCATACATATACTCCAAACAACCATACACATGTACTCTTAATTGATATAATTTGTGAATTGATATAACCAGGTATCATACAGGATCAGACACCAAAAAGACCTACTATACTAGCATTAATCAGATACTCTATTCTCGAGATAAATCAACACACACATAAACCAACCACCTTAAACCCAAGTGGTACAGGTTCCCAGACTTTTATTCTATATATAAAAATTAGTTTACTCGACTACTGCCTACTCTGGGTCCTCTCAGGATTTATGACAAACACCTAAATTTCCATTAGAACAAGGTGAAATTAGAGGAACGCATGATCTGGGATGTCGAGGAAAAAGATTTACCAGTCGACGGATTTGAATATTCTTCTTCACAGGTTCCCGAGTTAGTCCCGACTTGGAGGAGAACAGGGAGGTGGCACAGCTTCTAGGGTTTACAATAGATGGTTTTGGGAAGGAGAATTTGATTGATCCCTTACATAACCACTTCGGGAGTGGATCGAAATTATGCTTCGATAGAACTTCAGGATTTAAATTTTTCAGAAAGATAAGGTAAGGGACTCAAATCCAATATTCGAGTCTATCAGCTATTTAAGCCGTTGAGAAGTTTGAATTTGGGAAGAATGCAAATAAGCCCCTCAACATTCTGGTTTTACAACCCCTTTCTATCATAATAATCCTCTTGATGTTTATTGTAAAACAAAACATAACAATATCCATGAGACAAATATAAATTTAATAAATTCAAAAAAATTTGGTTAAGGGGTTGACATGTTGGCCCAATGATTGTATCATGTTTTTGAATATGGTTAATATGTTAAGTTCAGCATTTCATTATCACTAATCTTCATACTATCGCTATAGCATTTCTACTTATACTTATACCTTTGGTGATATGTGCCTATTGGTTTACATTTTAGTGATATGAGCTTATCTATCTTAAATTTAATCAGGTTGCCAAAATTAAAACTATGTTTTTGATTGTGGTCATTCAATTAAGTTTAATCATTATGATATCACTAACATTTATACTCTCACCTTAGCACTTATACTTAAACTCAGCATTGTCCTAATGTGCATTAAGCTTATCATACTTGCTACTATGTATATTGTTTTGTTCATCTAACATGTACAAGCAGAAAAGCAATAAGCAAGATCAATGTGGACATATGCAATAAAGAAATCATGGTAGGCCAAAGACGACGGATCCTACAAGATTTCTCTAAACCACCCGACGACATCTCCGGAGCCATGCACTCGGGGGTTCAGTTTTCACAAATTGGATATCTTTGGACAGTTGGCGCCAAGGGAAAAAGCCAACATCTGTCAAGGAAAGAAGCCATGCCATGCCATCATCATTTCAAGACTCTGAAGAAGCCTGCACCTGCTACGGTATTTCTGGAGTCTGTAATGAGTCTTAGGAATAATTGTAAACACAAGAAATGGATGGTAAAATCGAAAGCTAGGGTAGAAATTAGCCTAGGATCATTTTCGGATGGAAATCGACATACCGACGGTATACCGGTCTATACCGACGGTATACCGATTTTGTTCACAGAAAGTTTCTGTCTACAAAATCGGCATACCGACGGAATACCGATCTATATCGACGGTATACCGATTCAGTAACGTTGAAATTCTAATAGTCAAATTTTGAGCATTTAATGATCCCAACAGCTATATTTCTAGCCGTTGCATTCCAGATCGACATACCGATAGTATACCGACAGTATACCTACGGTATACCGATTATTGACTAAAAATTTGCCTTTGAGCTCTTTTCAATGCTTTTGTTATAAATAGCCTTGAACTCCTTCATTCAAGGTTGATGATTTGAGCCTAAAAATTTCTAAACCACTAAAGCCTATCCACAAACAACTCTACAAAGCTTTCATTTGCCATCCACAAATTGTGTTAGAGTTATTGAGTTGAAAAGTAAGATCTTTATCTTGTTGTATTAGGAGATCAAAACCTATTATGAAAGGTTGAAGTTGGAGAGTCTTCGGATCCAAACTCTCGGTTGAAGTTGGAGAGTCTTCGTATCCAAACTCTCGGTTAAAGTTGGAGAGTCTTTATATCCAAACTCTCGGTTGAAGTCGGAGAGGCCTTCGGACTAAAGCTCTGGTGTAAGAAGTTGGCGAGTTCTTCGGATCCAAACTCGTGTGTAACTATTTACTCAAATAGTGGATTAAAGCCAGAGAGAGTTCCGGGACTGGAGTGCCCCTTGGAAGGATACCAGGATATATCGTGTGTCGGTATTGTTATTGCTTCTTCTCTTGTACTTATATTTTTAAATTGTCCATTAGCTTGTGCTAAGTGCTTGATTAGTTAGCTTGACCCTATTCACCTCCCCTCTAGGGTTTCTACAATTGGTATCAGAGCAAGGACTCCATTGTTAGGCTTAACATCCTTAGAGTAGATCCTTGTTAATTTTTTTATGGCATCATATTCCTCTTCCTCCTCCAATAAAGAGGATTTTACTTCTTGTAGCATGGACAATCATGTTTCTTCTAAATGCAAAAAATACAAGAAATGCTCTAAGTGGAAAGCCATGGCTAACCAATCCTTAGAGATTCTTGATGACCTTCATTCTACAAATGAAGAACTTTCAGAAAAGGTTATTCATTTAGAAGAATCTAATAAGTTTTTGAGAAATAAAAATAATGATTTATTATCTAGACTTGATCCTAAAAACTTATCTTGTATTTCTTTGAAGAGTTTGAATGAGGCTTTAATTTTAAAAATTAAATCTCTTTCCTCATCAATAAAAGATCTTAAGAGGCAAACACATGAGCTAAATCATTTGCATGATTCTTCTATTGACTCTTTAAAGAAACAAAATGATGATTTTATTTCTAGAATTGCTTTATTTGAAAAAGAGAATTATGCTTTTAAATGCTAAATTTGATTCTCTTACTTGTTTGCATAATGATTTGCTATTAGAACGTGATATTCTTAAGACCAAATGCATGCATGCTCACTCTAGAGATATTCATCATTCTAGTGTGTCATATGTTCATAATCATACTCATTCCGATACATGTTCTCACACTAGTATTAGGTGCTTCTATTGCTCTCGCATTAGACACATGAGCTTAACTTGTCCTATTCGTAGGAGTTTTTCTACCAATGCTAGAGTAAATAGTATATGGGTCCCCAAAGCTAACAAATGTGGATCCAAGTTTATTTGGATACCAAAGTCTTCGCCTAATGTTGTAGGTGGAGCTTCTTATATCGGGACATAGCACCAAGGAGCGTGTTGGTGGTTGCAATGCTCAAAGGTCATCTTCCAAGCAATTACACCAACACAAGCGTGGCCACTAGAGCCACTTTGGTAACATGCTAAATGATTCTCTTTAAATTGTTTATATTTGTAGAATCTAGCATGTTTCACTTGATGTCTTGCTACTAGCTCACATTGATATCCTTTAGTTGCCTTTTATATAAATCAATGTGAGATATAATACTAGCATGCTTAGTTAATTTTCTTATTAATTCTTTTATCTAGCATGACTAGTTACTCGGCTTAAATGATTAGTTCATACTATGTAGTTTATCACTCATTTTCTATTAGTGTGACACATTTATATATGCATGCTCGCTATTCTTAATCTTTATTTATAAAGCATGCATATCACTCTAGTCCATAGGAGCTTGGTTTTGATTTGAGTTAATATGATTTTAACTCTCTGTCTTTAAAGTTTTTGAGATAGTTATTTATTTTTGTCGATTTGTTTTTAATATGTCATATTTACATTAATCGGTATTTGTGAATATATGTGTTTAGCACAAGCTTCTTATCACTTGACAAGTATACACTTATACTTCCATTTTAACCTTGTGCTTATATAATATATTCATTATTGATTCTCATATTTTATTTTGATTAAACCTCTTATGAATCAATTATGTCTTTGCCTAATAAAGATTATTTATATGTGTTTTGAATTTGTGAAAGTTTTTCAAACATTCATTAATGATACATGATTATATTCATTAAATTTTCATTTACATGTAGATCATGTAATTCTTATGTTGATATATATTTTTGTATAAATATCTTTATGTGGGCATATGAGTTAAGTTGAAGTTTTATATTGACTTGAAGAGTATTTAGTTATACTTGTTATCTTCAAACTTGTGCTTATATCATACTTTAGCTATTGATTCTTTTGACCAAATTTGTGTATCTCTTCTTGAATCAGTTAGCTTCTTTCGTAAAGCTTTATTTTGATGATATCCTCTTGGCTTTTTGGTTGACATTATGGGTACATGTTTTTTTTGTTTAATTTATTTTTGATCTTTCCATGTATGCCTATTTGTGATATATATATATATATATATTTTTATATATATATATATATATATATATATATATATATATATATATATATATATTTATATATATATATATATATATATATATATATATATATAAGATTACTACCTTTTGATATTTATTTGTTTTATATCTTTAAGTTGGGATGGTGAGAGAAAATATTTATTTATGTCTTGCACTTGACTCTTTATGGAAGTTCTTTTAAGAATCACATGGTTTTGTGCTTTGTCTTATTTTTATATTTACCTCCGTTTTTAGTGCACATTTTCAAATCTATATCTTCTATATATTTCTATAGTGCACTATGAAAGCTTTTTCGTAAAATATAATTCTTACTATCTTTAGCACATTTAGCTTTCTTGATCTTAATAATCTTTCTTTGCTCATTCCTTGGGTACTATGCTTTCTTAGAATTATTGTTGCACAAAGATGCTTTTCTAGCACATAAGAATATATGCAATTGATACATCATATTTCTTATGACTTTAGCCACTATGGTTTGAGCTTTTATGTTGAGATTTTCTATTCCTAGAGAATACATTTATTTCACAATGGCTATAATACTTTGCATTCTCTAGATCGATCTATTATTTCATTATCTTAGACTAATCTCAATACTTGGCAAAGAGATTTGTTTTATTATTATTATTATTTTTGGATATCTCTTTGGCCATATTTTGATAAGAGTCTAATTAATTTTTTTTTACTATCTTCTTGCTCTTATACTTGCTTAGTAAAGAGTCTATAAATCATTTTGATCATTCAAAACGTATGCCCTTAATTGTGAACTCTATGCTTAAGCAAGTATCTTTAGTGTTTGTGACTTAAGATTTAATGAGCACTTTTATCTTGTTAATGACTTAATTCATTAATCTTAAATTAGTTATGTAGCTCGCTTATTTATGATGTATTTTGAGCTACATAATCTATGTTCACGTTCACTCTTCTAGCTATTGTTTTTCGTTTCAATCTATATATGATATGCTAGTTTCCAAAAACAAGTTGTGTGAATTGTCTTGATGTGATTTGTATTCTATTTTAGATACATATTTCTTATTCTCAAAAACTAGTTTGACAAACATTTGATTGATCTTGTTTTTCAAAAGAGATTTGTGATTCCATAATTTAACTTCCTTCCATACTAGTCATCGGTATCTCTTAAATTTTTCTTATTTTGAGTCATGATTTTATCGTATTATTACTTACATCTCTTTTTGATAGAATTTGTAATTATTTAAATTAGATTGACTCTTTCCCATATTTTCTATTGATTTGTGAGATTTTTTTTTGGATTTTTGATTTTCTCTTGATAAGATTCATTGGATCATATTTATTTATTTGTTTTCTTTATGAATGATCCTAATGATTGAGTAGTCCTAAACTATCTAATTTTATAAATTTTAAGTTAATTTACTACTCTACTTTGACTACTCATGGATTATCACACAATGTCTTTGCTATTTGAACTTTATTGGTCTTTCATTTAGAAGTAGCAAAGTTTGGATATTACCCGGTTGATGGGTACATATGTGATAAAACATACCTAGTCCATGCAAAGCATTAAATTGGTTGATTCTTTCTTAATTAGATAATCATGGACATGATATTTGTGTCTTATTTTTACTTTGTTTTTTTGTGCTATATTTGTTTATCATCATGATTTTTCTTAATTGACTTTATTCTTTTTCATGATGACATTTTCTCAAAAGATAACATACATTGATCTTCATATTTAAATATGAGATCCTTCTATATAGACTAATGTATGCCATCTTTTGATTATATGTGCTTAATTGGAATATTCTTTTGATTTTTCATCTTTAGCGGCAATTAATTGGATATCTTCTCTTGACTAAAGATGACATTATTCGTCTTTTGACGATATTGTAGCCTTATATGAACTGAGCAAGGGGAAAAAATCCATAGTTAATTTAGCCCCAAATCTTTTAGTTATATATTTTATGCTATAAGTGCTTTGGAACTATATACGCATATTTTGAGGGGGAGCAAATCAATTGATTCAATTTATTTATACCCTTAAATATGTCGTATACCTAGTTCATCATGGATCTATATTTCTTCAATTTAATATCCTATTATTGTGGTCATGATAATTATATTTTGTGAAGGATTTATGAGAGTTTATGCGATTGTTTTTATTATCTTGATTCTCTCTTTTATATGAGTTACATATGTCATCTTTTTAAATATTAACTTTCATATCTTATCTTGATGACTATTGTGCTTTCGTTGATTTGTCTTTCCTTATACGCTTAAATGTTTTAGCTTTTCTTGTTGAGGACCTACCCAAAACTCATGATTTATATCAACATTAGTAGTACTTTGAGGGAGAGCATTCAAGTTGACTGAATTTCTCCTTCTCAAGTATTTTTCTCCTTTACCTTTATGTTTTATCTAAAGGATATTCATATAGCATGATAAGGTAATTGAGTTCAAATGCATGAACTTGGGTAAGCAAACAGAATTTTGCAAATAATGAGATTATTCTATACCAATTCCTTTACCTTCATTGATCATTCTTTTATTTTGTTCCACTATTTATTTGTGGACAGTTGTGACTATAAACGTTTTCTTTGATTAATGTTTAAATTGGTATCAAGTTTACATATGTCAATATCTCAATTGGTATCCTCTTCATTGATATCCTTTTTTTGCAATTATCTAATCCTTATGGCGTTTGATTGAAATCCTTTATTTCATAATTCCCTTCCAAAACTAGAGTGATATTTCATATCATATTATGTTTTGGATTTCTCTCTTGGATTTCATGTTGGTAAACTATCTATTATTTTTTATTCCTTTAGTTTTACCAACTATATTGTGTTTGACAAGCTATTTTTTATTTGGTACTCTAAATTTGGTATGTAGTTTCTATAAAATTGTCATTACACCCTTCTCCCATTATTTTTCATTCGTATATCTTGATCATGATTGTCTATGACTTCCCCATGCTCTGATTTCTATGCTTGAGATTGATTTTATTTTATCTCTTAGTACGGGAGAGCCTATTTTTGATCATGTCAAAGAGGGAGAAGTAAGTTTAAGTATGTATTTATAAGTAATCGAAGTAGTATGCTTTTAGTGATATTGCTTATGTCTTTTGTATATTAGTGATACATGCATCTATTGTGTCCATACTAAACTTAACCGATTTGCCATAATCAAAAAGGGTGCGATTATTAGCCCAATAATTGTATCATGTTTTTGAATATGGTTAATATGTTAAGTTTAGCATTTCATTATCACTAATCTTCATACTATCGCTATAGCATTTCTACTTATACTTATACCTTTGGTGATATGTGCCTATTGGTTTACATTTTAGTGATATGAGCTTATCTATCTTAAATTTAATCGGGTTGCCAAAATCAAAACTATGTTTTTGATTATGGTCATTCAATTAAGTTTAATAATTATGATATCACTAACACTTATGCTATCACCTTAGCACTTATACTTAAACTCAGCATTGTCCTAATGTGCATTAAGCTTATCATACTTGCTACTATGTATATTGCTTTATTCGTCTAACATGTACATGCAGAAAAGCAATAAGCAAGATCAATGTGAACATATACAATAAAGAAATCATGGTGGGCCAAAAACGACGGATCCCACAAGATTTCTCTAAACCACCCGACGACAACTCCGGAGCCACGCACTCGGGGGTTCAGTTTTCACAAACTGGATATCTTTGGACAGCTGCCGCCAAGGGAAAAAGCCAACATCTATCAAGGAAAGAAGCCATGCCATGCCATCATCATTTCAAGACTCCGAAGAAGCCTGCACCTGCTACAGTATTTCTTGAGTCTGTAATGAGTCTTAAGAATAATTGTAAACACAAAAAATGGATGGCAAAATCGAAAGCTAGGGGAGAAATTAGCCCAGGATCTTTTTGGATGGAAATCGGCATACCGACGGTATACTGGTCTATACCGACGGTATACCTATTTTGTTCACCGAAAGTTTCTGTCTACAAAATCGGTATACCGACGGAATATCGATCTATACCGACGGTATACGGATTCAGTAACGTTGAAATTCCAACGGTCGAATTTCGAGCATTTAATGATCCCAACGGCTATATTTCTAGCCGTTGCATTCCAGATTGGCATACCGACGGTATACCGACAGTATACCGACGGTATACCGATTATTGGCTAAAAAGTTGCCTTTAAGCTCTTTTCAATGCTTTTGTTATAAATAGCCTTGAACCCCTTCATTCAAGGTTGATGCTTTGAGCCTAAAAATTCTAAACCACCAAAGCCTATCCACAAACAACTCTACAAAGCTTTCATTTGTCATCCACAAATTGTGTTAGAGTTATTTAGTTGAAAAGTAAGATCTTCATCTTGTTGTATAAGGAGATCAAAACCTATTGTGAAAGGTTGAAGTTGGAGAGTCTTCGGATCTAAATACTCGGTTGGAGTTGGGGAGTCTTCGTATCCAAACTCTCGGTTGAAGTTGGAGAGTCTTCGTATCCAAACTCTCGGTTGAAGTCGGAGAGGCCTTCGGACTAAAGCTCTCGTGTAAGAAGTTAGCGAGTTCTTCGGCTCCAAACTCGTATGTAACTATTTACTCAAATAGTGGATTAAAGCCGGAGAGAGTTCCGGGACTGGAGTGCCCCTTGGGAGGATAGCAGGATATATCGTGTGTCGGTATTGTTATTGCTTCTTCTCTTGCACTTATATTTTTAAATTTTCCATTAGCTTGTGCTAAGTGCTTGATTAGTTAGCTTGACCATATTCACCCCCCTCTAGGGTTCCTACACAAGGTTGATATAGTTTCTTATGGGTAACTTTGCTAGGCAAGGATTGGTTGAGAGATAGTCATGCTACGATAGATTGCCGAAGTGGTAGAGTATTATTTAGTATTCCAGGCATTGAGAAGTTTGTCTTCGTTCGATCATTTGAGGACCATTCCAAGGGTATGGTTGTAGCAATAGTAGCAAAGAATGAGCAGATTCCAAGAGTAGTTAGCATGTTTCTTGATGCCTTTCCAGATGGGCTTCCAGGAATACCACCAGTAAGGGAAGTGAAGTTCAGTATCGAGTTGATCCCAGGGACGAAGCCCATATCTAACAGAGTTTATAGAATGTCACAATCAAAGTTGGACAAGTTGTACCAACAGGTGGAGGAACTGAAGGCTAAGAAGTTCATTCGAGATAGTGAATCACCCTAGGAAGCATTGGTGATTCTAGTACCTAAGAAAGATGGATCGACACGAATGTGCATTGATTATCGACATTTGAATGCAGTGACAGTAAAGAACAAGTACCCGCTACCGAGGGCTGATGACTTGTTTGACCAGTTGAGTAAGGCCAGCGTCTTCTCTAAGATTGATCTTCAATCTAGATATCATCAAGTGAGGGTCTAGGAGGAGGAATACCCAAGTTAGCATTTAGATCGTGATATGGGCATTATTAGTTTCTAGTAATGCCATTTGGATTAACTAATGCCCCAACAGTGTTTATGGATTTGATGAATCGCATCTTCATGCCTTATTTAGATAAGTTTATGGTGGTATTTATAGACAACATCCTCGTCTATTTCAGTTGTGATGTAGAACATGAGATGCATCTTCGGACAGTTTTACAGACCTTGAGGGTGCATCAACTTTATGCCAAGCTTAGTAAATGCAAGTTTTGGTTGGATCGTATTTCATTCTTGGGATACATCATCTCTGGAGCAGGGGTGTCAGTGGATCCAAAAAAGGCTGAGGCTGTGGAGAGTTGCCAGTTCCAAGGACGGTGGCATATGTACGTAGTTTTCTGGGAATGGCATGATACTATAATAGATTTGTAGCGGACTTTGCCAGTATTTCAGCACCCTTGATGCGTTTGACACATAAAGATATAGAGTTTGTTTGGTCAATAGAATATCAGACATCATTTGAAGAACTGAAGAGGAGATTAATTTCAGCGCCGATTCTGACACTTCCCATGGGGTAAGGAGGATTTACAGTATATTATAACGCATCCAGGAAAGGGAACAGGTGTGTATTGATGCAACATGGAAAGGTGATTACATATGCATCTCGACGCTTCGAGATCATGAGTAGAAATACCAACCCACAATTGGAGTTAGCCGCATTAGTGTTTATGCTTAAATTATAGAAGCATTATTTGTATGGAGATTGAGTAGAGATTTACACTGATCATAAGAGCTTGAAGTACGTATTCACCCAGAAGGACCTAAACATGAGGCAGAGAAGATGGTTAAATTTGCTAAAGGATTTTGATGTGGATCTATAATGTCATCCATGCAAGGCGAATGTGGTAGTAGATGCTCTGAGCATGAAGGGTAGTGCGATCTTCTTAACATCACAGAGCCATATTTTGGAAGATCTTTAGGAGATGGAAAATAAGGTAATTTTACCATAGGACACAAGAGTGATGGCCAGTTTACAAATTCAGTCAACATTGGTGGAACGGATTAGAGCAGCTCAGACATAGGACCCGCAGATCCAGAAACTTCGATCCGAATGTGAATTAGGGCTCAGGAAGGAGTTGGTAATTCATGAAGATGGGATACTTTATAATCTCCATTATCCGAAATTTGGTTTTTTTTGAATTTATACATTTTCTATTTTTTCGAATTTTTCTGAATCTTTAACAATCATGAGTTTTAACATCGAGTATATTTTCGATCATGATAAGCTAACGTTATTTGGTTGAATATTTGGTTTTGAGGAAAAAAAACATTGTATGAAATTTGTAATACATATATTTATGTCCCTTTTCTAAAAACATTTCATAAGATATAAATATTCAAATTATATAAGAAATAGATTGCTAAAACATTATTTTTAAACTAAATATGCTTTTATCGCTAATGAATATTTATTTTGAAATAGCTATAATGGTTTAAGTTATTTTCCCCGTATTGGGTAAAATTATTTTGGTCTCACTCCTAGCCTACCAAGCATGGAACTTGGATCGTGGGCTAGGTTCCTGGGTTTAAGTAGTGATAGATAGTGGTAGCTAAATTACAATTAGCTAGTGTTTATTGACTAATTAAATTAGTAGGTAACAATATTGTTAGTGGTTAGTGTTAAGTCAGTATGTTAGTAATTTTACTAAATTCCTATTTTCTATTACATTTACATTTACTTTTTAGGATGACCCCTTTCTACCCTATAAATAGGCACACTTTCCTATATCTTATAAAAAATTTCCTAAACCAAATTTTTTAGCAGCCGCCAATACCCAAGCCAATCCTAATCACCATCCGAACACCCCATCTTGCCTAGCTCAGGCCAACTTCGGCCAATGCCAACCGCAACCACCATCAATACTCCAGCCCCATCATCACCGTCACAGCCATGCTCCGCCCCGACCTTTCCATAAACTACAGCCATCACCACTAGTCTGCCATTACTCCATCATAGACACCTCCACAACATTCAACCACAACCACCGCCCTCATCTCGACTGCCTACCTCCGGCCACTCCGGCCGTACCCAACAACCATAGCCGATACCACTACAAACACCACCATCAACCACCCACCGCCCTCTCAAAACTGACCACCCCGACCATGCCATGGCCGATACCACTACCAACACCACCATCAACCACCCATCGCCCTCTCAAAACTGACCACCCGACCACGCCATACAACCCACCACCATCAAAACCAAGCACCATCAAGAGAGTAAGAGAAAGAGAGTGAGACCCTCACCGGTCTTCTACCGCGCTACCTCTCCAGCATCGCCCGCCTCTGGCGTTAGATCCGTCGTCACGGAAGAAACGCTGGCACCGCCCGAGTCCGGCACCTCCGTGCCGGTGAGCCGCCCAGGTCAGATTCGTCGACCCGCCACCGCCTAGATCCATGGGGTGCCCTGCTTGGTCGCCAGTTTTCCTCGAGTTCCTTCGACCCAGCCTTGCCGCCCCGACCTTCGTCTCCCAGGCTACCTCCGTGCGCTACCACTCGAAGCCGGTGCTCCTCCACACGCCACCTGCAGGCCTGTGCCGACGACATTGTTGAGACCCTCGATGAGCAGATCCTCGCCCCTTCCTCTCTCGAGTGCCTGTGGTTCTCGCCCCTTCTCTCTTTGTTAAATTTTGTGAGAATTGGAATGAATTGAGTCCCCAACATTTCAACTCCCCCCTTAGAGCATCTCCAACCCTATTGTGAGTTTGAAAAAAATGGTTGCCACATAGGAATGACAACCATTTTTTCCAAAAGTACTTCTCCAATGCAAATTTGAAATAAAGTGTGGAGTTGACATGGCAATGACATGACAAAGACAATGTGAAGTTGGTTGTCTAGATCTAGACAATGCACTTCACAATGTCTTTATGTCCACATCATCATTTGTGAATAAAAATGTTTATAAAAATAAGTAGAAGAGTAAAAGTTGTTTTGGAAGTTGTAAAAAATTACTTTGTATTGTCTTCTCAATACTTTTGCATTGGAGATGACTTTTTAAACTCATTGTCATTTGTGAATATAATCTTGCCACCTATACAAGACATTGTCTTGTGTCCCATGCCACCTAAGATTCACAACACAAAATAAGACAATAGGGTTGGAGATGCTCTTAAATTTGTTAATATAGATTAATTTTCATTAATTATTATTATTGATTAAGTAGGGATAAGTGATGGGCAGGCCCCAGTTGTTAGGGCTGTTGTTTTAGTAAAAAAAAAGAAAATAAAAAAATGATATGTGTTGTAACTCATGGCTTTTCACCTTTTATCTCCTTGTAACCTACATATTACCTTTGGCCCTTCATTTCATCATAACCCCCAACCTCTCTCCCTATATAAAGAGAGGTTGGGATAGCTTGTATGTGGCACTTGAGTGATTTATATTATACGAGTATACTTTGTCACATCTCTGGCGTGTTTGAGTTTTTGCCTTACAATACGTTATCAGCACGATTCGATCACTTCTCCAATACTGCGGTTAGATATTAACCGACAGTCATCTATTGGAGAAAACATACACCACATTTCCTTCCACTGACAACTTGCTCCAGAAGCAATACCGTCAGTCTAAGTTCACCAAGTTTCCCGAGCTCATCACCCAGCTTTTACTAGACGAGAAGAACAGTCTCATTTTAATGAGAAACAATAATTCTCGTCCTGCTGGAACAAAGGCAATTCCAATGCCTGATGTAAACGCTCTCCATGGACCAAATCTACGGTGGAAACGAGACAAGGGCCAGTTGTCCCAGCCAAGAACAGAGGCGAGTTTAAGTCTCGTCACCCAAAGCGAGGTTCTAACAAGAACCAAGGACCATTGACTCCTAGACAGTCTCATGGTAAGAACCAACGGGCCAGTCGTCCCAAAGCGAGAGTGGAAGGCCAAGCGCCTACTCTCTGCTACAAATGTGGTGCTTATGGTCATATACAACGGACTTGTAGGGCAACCCCCCAAGAAGTTGATAATTATCACAAGGGGCGCCGGGCCGAAGCAAATCTGGTCAACGAGTGCGAAAATCTAAATCTTGAGACCCCCGATTTTGTAGCAGAAATGGAAGAATGAATCTCTATTTTCTCTCTATATTTGATTTAAGTCATGAAACTTTTGGTGGTTTGTATTTTCTGTTTTCTTGATAAATTAAAGTTCTATTTCGAGCACTTTCCTCAAACGTGTGACAAACTTTAATTTTCTTTACTTATAGGCATGGACCACGGGGCAGTAGATTGTCTGGTTGATAGTGGAACGACTCACACTATCTTGAGAAATAAATCATACTTTATCTCCTATACGCCTAAAGTAACCTCAGTGACAACCATTTCGGGACCCTCAACCCTTGTTCAAGGTTTTGGCAAAGCCCGTTTTTTGTTGTCCAATGGTACTCCCGTTGAAGTATCAGAGGCCTTATATTCTCCAAGGTCTAGTCGTACCTTACTGAGTTTTAAGGATATTCGAGAAAACAGATTTCATGTTGAAACTGTTCGAGAACATGGCTTTGAGTATCTTTTTATTACCTCCACTCAGTATGACCAAAAGTGTATCATGGAGAAGTTGAAAAGTCTTTCAAGTGGTTTGTATCTCACTACGATACAACACATCGAGAGTAATCTCATCATTCGTCGAGCGCCAGTTGATGAGAGCATTTTTATGCTATGGCATGACCGGCTGGGTCATCCGGGTCAAAATACGATGCTTCGCACTATGAATGCATCGTATGGGCATCCTCTTGGAGGAAAGAATTTTGTTATAAATTCGAAAAGCCTTTGCCAAGCTTGCTCGATTGGGAAGACGAATCTCAAGCTGCTCCATGTGAAACCTACGATATTGGTTTCTCAATTCCTTGAAAGAATTTACGGAGATATTTGTGGACCAATCCAACCAACATGCGGACCATTTAAATACTTCATGGTTTTGGTTGATGCGTCGACTAGATGGTCACACGTAGTGTTGTTGTCCACCCGAAATGCAGCGTTTCCTAAACTCCTCGCCCAGATCATTAAGTTAAGGACTCACCATCCGGATTATCCGATAAAGTCTATTAGACTTGATAATGCCGCGGAGTTTACATCAAAGACTTTCGATGATTATTGCATGACTTTGGGAATAAATCTTGAACACCCTGTTGCGTATGTTCATACCCAAAATGGCCTAGCGGAAGCTTTTATAAAGCGACTGCAAGTGATAGCGCGGACCTTGGTTATACGCACCAAACTCCCACTATCTGCATGGGGCTATGCAATTTTGCACGCTGCAAATTTGGTCCGTCTGAGGCCCATGGCCACCCAACCACTTTTTGCGTACCAGCTGGTTACTGGATGTGAGCCTGACGTCTCACATTTACGTGTGTTTGGGTGCCTAGTCAATGTTCCAATTGAGCCGATAAGGCGTTCAAAATTTGGACCTCAGAAGCGACGAGGAATATATGTCGGTTATAACTCCCCGTCCATCATTCGCTATTTAGAGCCCTTGACAAACGATCTCTTTACCGCGAGACACGCGGATTGTGACTTTGATGAAGCAATCTTCCCGTCGTTAGGGGGAGAATGCACGCTAACGTTGATGAGGAACAACATGAATTAGCATGGCATGTGCCCGCTTTTGCTCATCATGATCCCCCCTCTGCACATAGTGATAAGGAAGTGCAGAGGATTCTAGGTCTGCAAGATATTACAAATCAAATGCCAGACGCATTTAGCGACCTAGCAAAAGTCACGAGATCAATTATACATGCTGTAAATGTGCCTACAAGGATAGACGTCCCTGAGAGACGCCATGTTCCTGTGAAACATGTTGCTCCGGTCGAACCCGCCGAGTAAAGGACGCTGTCATCGGCCGTCCAGTCCGCCGCTATTCCCAAGAAGAAGGGAAGACCGGTTGGTTCCAAAGATGTTCTGCCCCGGAAGCGGAGAAATCTTGTTGAAAGCGTTTTGCCACATGAGATCATTAAGGATCACGGTGATGTATTAGAAGAGCGCGTTCCAGATGAAACGCCTATTCCTAATCATGCCGATAACCTCGAAATATCCGTCGAGTATGCTAGCATTAGACGATATTTTCAAGCGAAATAAAACTGTCATCAATGATGTGTTCATATACTCAGTGGCCACTGACATTATGAACAATGATGACATGGAACCTCGCAGCGGTACCGAGTGTCAACGACGAACGGACTGGCCACAATGGAAACAAGCAATCCAGGCTGAATTAGATTCCTTAGCGAAAAGAAGCGTGTTTGGATCTATAGCTCCAACACCACCTAATGTTAAACCAGCTGGTCACAAATAGGATTTTCTAAGGAAGCGTAATGAGAGAAATGAGATTGTACGATACAAGGCTCATCTTGTGGTGCAAGGCTTCTCACAACGCCCTGGAATTGATTACGAGAAGACGTATTCTCCCGTAATGGACGTCATAACGTTCCGCTACTTAATCAGTTTAGTAGTTTCCAAAAAACTGAATATGCAGCTCATAGATGTGGTCACAGCCTATCTCTACGGGGATCTGGACACAGAGATATACATGAGAGTCCCTGAATGACTAAAGATGCCTGAATCAAGTAGTTCCCAACCACGGAACGCGTTCTCGATTAGACTGAGGCGTTCGCTATATGGATTGAAACAATCTGGGTGAATGTGGTATAACCGCCTAAGCGAATAATTGATCGGTTTGGGATACATTAATAATAAACTTTGCCCATGTGTGTTCATAAAGAAATCTACTTCAGGATACGCAATCATCGCGGTCTATGTAGATGACATGAATCTCATAGGAACCAAAAAAGACTTGTCAGAAACTGCTGATATCCTGAAGAGGAAATTCGAGATGAAGGATCTTGGAAAGACACGGTTTTGCCTCGGCCTGCAGATCGAGCACCGTAAAGATAGAATTTTTGTCCATCAAGCGAACTACACCCAAAAGATGTTGAGACGCTTTAGTCATTTTGACGTTAAGCCGTCCGCTACTTCCATGATCGTCCGCTCTCTAGACATTACTAAGGACCCATTCCGTCCAAAGGAGGACGACGAAGAGATATTGAGTCCTGAGTGCTCTTATCTGGGTGCAATAGGCACTTTATTGTACTTAGCCCAATATACTAGACAGGACATCTCGTTTGCTGTGAATTGTCTAGCTCGACACAACACCGCGCCAACACGCCGCCATTGGAATGGCATAAAAGACATTTTCAACTACCTTAAGGGTACTATGGACTTGGGCTTATTCTATCCCTACGTGATTTTGAGTGAGTCCAACGCTCTTGGCACTCGAAGCAACGCGACCCTTGTTGGCTACGCCGATGCAGGATACTTATCTGATTCGCACAAGGGCGTTCCCAATCTGGTTATGTCTTTACCATTGGAAATACGGCGATTTCTTGGAGGTCTCGTAAACAGACCTTAGTGGCTACTTCAACGAACCACTCTGAGCTACTCGTGCTCTATGAGGCGACTAGAGATTATGTATGGCTTCGAGCTATTATTGGTCATATTCAAAGTACATGTGATCTTCCATATGATCCAGATGAACCTGTTATCGTCTATGAGGACAATACCGCCGTTATTGATCAAGCGAAACATGGTTACATCAAAGGGGATGCTACCAAGCACATATCGCCCAAGTTGTTCTTTACACATGAACAACAAGCGCTTCAGAAGATTGAAGTGCAACACATTGGATCGAAGAATAATCGTGCAGACTTGTTCACCAAGTCACTGCCGAAACACTCGTTCCAGAAACATGTCAGAGCAATTAGACTTAGAAAACTTTCAGAGCTAGCCTAAGTGAAACATGTTTTCTGCACCCTGTTGTGTGCATGTGAGGTGGAGCGCCCCAACGAGCGCCTCCAAACGCCCTGTTGTGCGTATATCCCGCGCCCTGTCGAGTGCGAGTGAAAAGGGGAGCATCTTGATGTATGCTTGTGTACTCTTTTTTCCCTTAGACCAAGTTTTTTTCCATTGGGTTTTGTCACGACCCGCTACCCAAATTATTGGGCCAGGCCGAGGCATGCCCAGCCTACGTTGAGATAAAACGTAGTAAGCTGTTCTAAAGACAACAGGATAAGACTAAATGTGCTAACAGTTCTATAAGTGAAGAAGAATCATAAATGCTCCAAACACAAAAGTCGTCGTATACAGTAAAATGTCCAAGTACAAGTGAACTGTAAAGTAAAACTGGATACATGTCCAGTTACAAAAAGATATAGTCTAATACAAGTCTACTCTCAAAAGTCTAAGTAAACAAAAAGACAACTAGGCGAAGTTTCCCGCAGGAACATCCTCGTAAAGCAGAGCCGGGTCCTCGGCAGTATCTCCATAGTATGTGTCACAGAGTAACTCCTCCTCAGTAAGGATACCTACAACGTTATCCTGTCAGGACGGGAGCAAGTACTAAATCTAACAAACATATAATACTGATCATGTGATGAAAAGGAAATGACATATTATGTTGGTTCAGTTTTAGGTATATTTTATCATGGCGATAGATATACATTTTAAAGCTTAAAACTGTAGTAGGTGAGTGATCAGTCAATAGGTAATCAGGATGTACAGCGGTACATATCAATTTTCTGATGTGCACATACGTACACATAACGGCATCGGTGTATATCCATACACAAATGCGGGACCAGACATACGACACAGATACATATAGAATGTAACGGTGCTCGGTAAATACATACGGTGAAGGGGGTCATGATCACGTACACTACTAGCAGTTTCCCCTTAACCCGTTATTTAAGCATGTGAGAGAGACTATGAGATACAGTATAAAGATGGTAGAGACTGAAAGTAATACAACATGTAAAGTTCTGACTTGCTACCCTAAGGATCAGCATTTAACATGGTTGGTGATTCACAGTTTTATGGTTTATAGCAGTATGTAAAGTTCGTAGAAAGTACTTGCCTCTAGTAAAGCAAAACAAAACAAGCTGCGATAACAATGCTATGGATGTCCGGTAACTCGTCGCTGTAGAAGTAAAAACAATAACTTAGTTTTTACACTAAGCTAAAACACTAGGACACTAATTGGTGAAACATGACTTATGATTGGGCACCTAGCCAAAATAATGACTTTGGCATAGGAGACCAATATGGGGTGACACATTATGTTAACTAACTTTCTAGGGTCTTTACACTAGTGAGGGATGGGGTTTAACACGGCTAAAACTCAAAATAACACAAAAAGCTACAAGTCGTAATTAATCAATAAATAAATCAAAAGACCATTGTGTTCTAACAATTTTAGAGATAGACAAAAAGCCTAGGGGCAAAACAGAAAATGATTTTATAAAAATTAGTTTTCCTAAGTATACAGAAAATGAGTTTTGGTTTCGTATGCCAAACTAGGGGCAAAACAGTAAATTAAATACTACAAAAATTATACTAAATTAGCCAACTTAACATAGTATCTAAATACTATTTTTCCATAATTTTAGCAGTACTTTAAGTATTTTTAGAAAATCAAAAACAGCATTTGCACACAATAATTAATTATCTGCGTATTTTGTCCATGTATATAATTTGAACCAAAGTTCAAATACAGGACCCAAGGCCATGAATCAAGTCCAATATGACTTGTACAGGTCTTGAATGTGTGAAAACACATTTGAGCCCAAATACCCATGCTAGGCTTGGACACCAAATGGTTGCAGTAATTTAAATATACAGAAAATACTAAGGGGTAGAAATACAAAATATATATTAATATTTTAATAAGGTAAAGTTATGCATAGTAACTATAAAAGTATGAATATTATCTTATAAAGATAATTTATACTAAGCTAAGTAAAATACATACATAAAATAGTGTATATATATATATGAAAATATATATACACAAATATAGGGATGTTTACATATTGGATATATATATACATAAAAATTACATATATGTATATATATATATATATATATATATATATATATATATATATATATATATATATATATATATATATATATATATATATTATATTACAAATATCTATATATATATATGTACATATATATATAGATATATATATATATAAGAAAATACTTATCTATATAACATATATATATACAAAATTAATGTATACATATATATATATATATATAAAAATAGTAAAAATATATATATACAAAATTATAGTATATATAGAATAATACATATATATATACAAATATATGTATATACATATATATATATAAATATATATATAATAGAAAAAGAAAAAGAAAAAGAAAAAGGAAAAGGAAAAGAAAAGAAACAACAGCAATGACAGCTCGAACCCGAGCCAACACAGCGCGCGCGGGGGGGGGGGGGGTTGGGTTTAGATTAGGATGGGCTGGCCAGGGGGTCAGTCCATCAGTTGTGTTAGGGAAAGGGTTGTGTTTAATTTATTTAGGTTCAAAATAATTAACATAAAAAAAATATATAAACCATCCTGTGTCCTGACAGTTAAGGACACAGGTATCAGCGTGTCCTCGCTTAGTACGACACGCACGAAGCGACTTGGCCGTGTCCAAGCCAACCCTAGTATTGTCCGTGTCCTGGCGAGTCTCATATGTGAAGACTCGCACGACATAAATCGAAGCTGACACTTACGTGTCGACTTCTCCACGAAGTTTCGAAGGCTGAGACGGCGGCTTGGGGCGTCGGGACGGTGGCGGAAAGGTGGCGACGTGTTCGCCTCACTGCGGCGAACCTTATGATGGTGGTGGACGGTGGTGGCGTGCGTCGTAGGGACGGCGCTCGGGTCTAGCCGGAGCTAGGGTTTCGACGGAGGGAAAATAGGGAAGAACAGGGCGGTGGTTGGTCGTAGGGGAAATTTAGGGTTAGGGTTTAGGTCTGGGGAGTGTGGGGGGTTTAAATAGGGTCTTTGGAGGCGGTGGGGGCAGCCGGATTCGGCGGGGGCAGCGGTCGTGGTCGGTCGGGGCAGGGGTCAATGGGAGCGGGTGAGAGCTGGAGGAGAGAGAGTGAGAGAGCTGTCGTGGGGGGGGGGGTTTGGGTAGAATTGCAATTAGGTTTTCCTAGATTAGGAAATTGCACACAGGAATTATTAGTGAGTAAATGTAAAACAAAATTTGTATTTCCTAATTAAAACATTTCTTTTTATTACAAACTGATATAAATCATTTCAAAAAATTGCAAAACCTATTTAATTAATTTCAAATAATTTGTAAAGTGATATTTTTATATATAAAACTCATTTAGAAATTATAAAAAATTCTTAAAAATCCTAACAAAATATTTTAAGGCCAAAACTAATATTAAAAATTAATTAGCACTAATAAAACTAAAATTTGAATAACAGGGGCTTACAAGTCTTTCCTCCTTGAAAAATTTCGTCCTCGAAATTCACATGGATTGAAGACCCAACAATATTCTAACATAGCAAGCAATGCAACAAAATGACTAAGGCTGCGATCGAAACTAACCTCTAAGGTATCAAGCGGGAACGGGTGGTTCCCTCGCAGCGGTTGGATCGAACAAGTAGAGGTATCTCTCCCTCATTTTCGACTTCCTCTCCCAAGTAGATTCACCTGGGGAGTGACGGCTCCAAGCTACTCGCACTAGGGGTATAACCTTGTTCCTCAGCCTCTTCTCTCTCCGGTCTAATATCTCCACTGGCTGCTCAGAAACTGTAAGGCTCGGTCCGACCTCCAACTCTGAATGATCTAGCACATGACTGGGGTCTGGAACATATCTCCTCAACTGAGATACGTGAAAGACATCGTGAACTCCTGCTAGGTTGGGTGGAAGTGCAACCCTGTAAGCTACCTCTCCGATCCTGCCAAGTATCTCGAATGGCCCGATGTATCTGGGGCTCAGCTTCCTCCTCGTCCGAACCGGATCGTCCCTCTAGTAGGTGATATCTTCACTAACACCATATCACCGTCTGCGAACTCCATCGGCCTGCGACTAGCATCAGCCCAGTGTTTCTGCCTATCCTGAGCTACTCTGAGCCTGTCTCTGATCATACCGACTTTCTCTGCTGCATCTGTGATCATCTCTGGCCCAAGCGTAACTCTGTCTCCGACATCATCCCAAAAGAGCGGTGTGCGACATCGTCGCCCATATAGCGCCTCGAAAGAAGATATACCAATACTGGCCTGGTAGCTGTTGTTGTATGAAAACTCTACCAAGTGCAGATGGCTCTCCCATGATCCTCCGAAGTCCAGCACGCAGGTCCTCAGCATATCCTCCAGTGTCTGTATCGTCCTCTCGGACTGCCCATCTGTCTGCGGGTGGTACGCCGTACTGAACTTGAGCCTACTGCCCAACTCCTCCTACAAGCTCCTCCAGTAGTGGGATGTGAATCTGCTGTCTCTGTCTGACACGATGCTCACCGGCACTCCGTGTAGGCGAACTATCTGCTGCATGTATAGCTCTGCCAACTTCTCGGTGGAAAGCCCCACCTTGAAGGGTATGAAGTGCGCACACTTCGTCAGCCTGTCTACGATGACCCAGATGGCATCCTTCCCTCCTTGGAAACGAGGAAGCCCTGAAACGAAGTCTATCGTAATATGTTCCCACTTCCACTCGGGAATGGGTAACGGCTGCAACAAACCAGCTGGCCTCTGGCGCTCCGCCTTGACCTGCTGGCAAACTAGGCATCTCGAAATGAAACGTGATACATCCCTCTTCATCCCGTGCCACCAAAGATGTTCCCGCAAGTCACGGTACATCTTGTTAGCACCAGGGTGAATAGAATATCTCGATCGGTGCACCTCCTGCAAAACTGCCTCTATCAGCTCTCCCTTCGGCACGCACAATCGGCTGCCATGCCTCAGGGATCCATCCTCTGCTATAGTGAAGTCATCCAGCAATCTGGCTAATGCCTGGGGTCGAAGTCTGCGAAGGCTCTCATCTGTAGACTGTGCCTCCCTGATCTGCTCCATCAAACCTGACTGAATGTCAAGCGCCATCATCTGTATCACTGATCCTGGCCGAACTAGCTCGATACCGAGCTTCTCCAGATCCTCCCACAAATGTCGATCAATCATCAGATACCATGCCATCGGATGCCTGCTCAGCGCATCCGCCACCACATTTGCCTTCTCGGGGTGATATTGTAAATCGATGTCGAAGTCCTTCATCAACTCCAACCATCATCTTTGCCTCATATTCAGCTCTTTCTGCGTGAACACATACTTCAAGCTTTTGTGGTCAATAAAGATTTCCACACGCTCTCCGTATAAGTAATGTTTCCATAACTTGAGTGCAAAGATCACCGCAGCTAACTCTAGGTCATGGGTAGGATAATTCCTCTCATGAGTTCGCAACTGCCTAGATGCATAAGCAATTACTTTCCCATGCTGCTGTAGAACACATCCTAGCCCCTTCCCAGAAGCATCACTGTATATGGTGAAACCTCCAGAACCTGAAGGTAAAGTCAGAACTGGAGCGGTCGTCAGTCTCCTCTTCAGCTCCTCAAATGCTGTCTGGCAGTCCTCAGACCAAATGTACTCTGCGTCCTTCCGCGTCAGCTTCGTCATGGGTTCCGCTATCCTAGCAAAGTCCTGGACGAACTTTCTATAATAGCCTGCTAAACCCAGAAAACTCCTGATCTCTGAAACTGACGTCGGAGCCTTCCACGTCTCAACTGCAATAATCTTCCTGGGATCCACCGAGATTCCATCTCCAGTGACTACATGGCCGAGAAACTCCACTCGGTCTAAAAAGAACTCGCACTTCGGCAATTTGGCAAACAATCTCTCTTGCCTCAGAATCCCCAAAACTATCCGCAAGTGCTCTGCATGCTCCTCCGGCGTCTTCGAGTATATCAGGATGTCGTCGATAAACACTACGACGAACTTATCCAGATACTGGTGAAATGTCTTATTCATCAAGTTCATAAAGACAGCTGGCGCATTTGTGAGACCAAATGGCATCACTAGAAACTCGTACTGCCCGTACTTCGTGTTGAACGCCGTCTTCTGGATGTCTGCTGGCCTAACCTTCACCTGGTGGTACCCGGATCTCAAGTCTATCCTGGAAAACACCTTCGCCCCGCTCAACTGGTCGAACAAATCATCTATCCTGGGCAGAAGATATTTGTTCTTGATGGTGATGGCATTCAAAGCCCGGTAGTCAATACACAACCGGACTGTACCATCCTTCTTAGGCACAAAGAGCACTGGCGCTCCCCATGGAGAAGCACTGGATCGAATGAAACCCTTTTTTAACAGGTCATCAATCTGCTCTTTCATCTCTATGGCCTCCTTGGGATTCACTCTATAGCAAGCCCGGGATTCTGGTGATGAACCCGGCACTAAATCTATAGTGAACTCCACATCTCTGTCAGGCGGAAGTCCTGGAAGATCCTCTGGGAATACATCCATAAACTCCCTAATAATAGGGTGTGGCGGTGCAGCATCCCCAACTGTCACACAACAGTTCGGCTCTAGGCTGATCTCCGGCCCTGTCCTCCTGACACTGAATGGTGCTGTGCCTGGGAGACTGAACAAAATACTACCCTCATGACAATCTATAGATGCATGGGCATAGCTAAGCCAGTCCATCCCCAATATGATATCATAACCGGGGAGTGGCATCACAAAGAATCGCCCCTCGAACTCTCTCCCGGCTATCATAATAGAGAATCTATAGCTAGCTCTAATAGGCACTAGTCCTCTTCCCGTCATTACTCTACTAATCTCTGCAGTAGGTGTAGATACCAAATGATGTTCTTGCATAAACTCTAATGATAGGAAGCTATGAGATGCACCAGAATCAAACAAACATAAAGCTAGAAAAGTATGCAAATAAACATGACCTGTAATGACGTCAGCTAAGTAATCCGGCTCCGAAACCTGCTCCGGCTCCGGCTCAATGGCTAGACTATAAACCCTCCCCTGAGGTCCCTTCTGCTGCAGATGCTGCCCGAACCTCTGCTGCTGAGTCGGGAGCGGTCCTCTAGTCTTCGCTACTGGGCACTCTCGAAGCTGATGGGTGGCAGACCCACAAGCCAAACACTGCCCCAACTTCTTCCTGCAGATGGAAGCGTCCTGGCCTACCCTCTTGCAGAATGCACAAAAACCTCCCTTCGGCTGCTGTCGGGGTCCCGGGGCTCTAACTGGTGGGGTCTGATGATGTAGTGTAGGGGGACGGTAAGTCTGCTGGAGTGGCGTCGGTGCTCTCTGCTGGAAAGCCTGACGCTTGGACGGTCCCTCATGATGTACAGAAGCCGGCCTCTTGCATGACAGAAGACGCTCCTCGATGCTCCGAGCTAACTCTAGGCTCTGGTAGTAGTCAGTCGTACCGTTCGCCACTATAAGAATGCCAATGTCTGGAACTAGACCATAGCAAAACCTACGGGTCATCTCCTCTGGATCAGCAACCAGACTAGGAGCAAAACGGCTCAGGCGACTAAACTCTGCCGTATAATCATCAACAGAACGGTTCCCCTGCTGGATGTTCTGGAATCGTAGCCCCATGGCTACTCTAGCAGTGGTCGAGAAGAACTTTTTCTTGAACTGGGTCTTGAACTGGTCCCAGGTGGCTCTACCTCTCGCGAACAACGGCTCATTCCGGAACCAGACTCCTGCTAAGTCTATCAGCAGAAATCCCGCTGCCTCGACCTGAAGGTCATCCGGCATCCTAACTCCCAGAAGCTTTTTCTCTACCAAATCTAGCCAGTCATCAGCTACTACTATGCCCTCAGTCCCTGAGAACTCCTTGGGATTCAGACCCATGAAGTCCTTGATCGTCCCCGCTCTCTGTCGTGGCTCTACATGTGGTGGGACCACGGGACGTCCCTCAGAACGCTCTACGCTCTGGCGGAGTAGGGTAGTCTGCTCCTGATGGGTTGTTAGGAACCCCTGGATCAGTGTGAGCAGCTGGGTCCCGTCGAGTGTGACGGAAGCCTGGGTGGGTATAGTGATAGGGGGTGGTGGAAGTATCGGGGCCTGCTGGGACTGGGATGTGGAAGGTGGTATCTGGGTCTGTGGATCTATGGAGTGGGGGAATGTGGTAGGTGGAGGTGTATCAGTCAACTGGTCAGCTGACTGGATATGGAGGGCCCCATTCTCGGGGGTAACATACTGGGATGAACGAGTAAGCACCATCTAAATTATACATAAAAAGACTTATAAGGACTTTTAAAGTAAGTAATCATATGCAAGAAAATCTAATTATAATAGCAAACATGTGACATATTTCCTATGTTGCAATCCTAGCATTCCTCTAGGTGTTCTAAGCGTCTTTCCTAATGTTGTCTAATTACCTTAAGTTCCTAATTGCAGGCATGCTTGGTACAATAACGTAACCAAACAGTTTAGTCAGGACCTGCATGGGCCACCACTAAAAACATGTCACGACCCGCTACCCAAATTGTTGGGCCAGGCCGAGGCATGCCCAGCCTACGTTGAGATAAAACGTAGTAAGCTGTTCTAAAGACAACAGGATAAGACTAAATGTGCTAACAATTCTATAAGTGAAGAAGAATCATAAATGCTCCAAACATAAAAGTCATCGTATACAGTAAAATGTCCAAGTACAAGTGAACTGTAAAGTAAAACTGGATACATGTCCAGTTACAAAAAGATATAGTCTAATACATGTCTACTCTCAAAAGTCTAAGTAAACAAAAAGACAACTAGGCGAGGTTCCCCGCAGGAACATCCTCGTAAAGCAGAGCCGGGTCCTCGGCAGTATCTCCATAGTATGTGTCACAGAGTAACTCCTCCTCAGTAAGGATACCTACAACGTTATCCTGTCAGGACGGGAGCAAGTACTAAATCTAACAAACATATAATACTGATCATGTGATGAAAAGGAAATGACATATCATGTTGGTTCAGTTTTAGGTATATTTTATCATGGCGATAGATATACATTTTAAAGTTTAAAACTGTAGTAGGTGAGTGATCAGTCAATAGGTAATCAGGATGTACAGCGGTACATATCAATTTTCTGATGTACACATACGTACACATAATGGCATCGGTGTATATCCATACACAAACGCGGGACCAGACATACGACACAGATACATATAGAATGTGACGGTGCTCAGTAAATACATACGGAGAAGGGGGTCATGATCACGTACACTACTAGCAGTTTCCCCTTAACCCGTTATTTAAGCATGTGAGAGAGACTATGAGATACGGTATAAACATAGTAGAGACTGAAAGTAATACAACATGTAAAGTTCTGACTTGCTACCCCAAGGATCAGCATTTAACATGGTTGGTGATTCACAGTTTTATGGTTTATAGCAGTATGTAAAATTCGTAGAAAGTACTTGCCTCTAGCAAAGCAAAACAAAACAAGCTACAATAACAATGCTATGGATGTCCGGTAACTCGTCGCTGTAGAAGTAAAAACAATAACTTAGTTTTTACACTAAGCTAAAACACTAGGACACTAATTGGTGAAACATGACTTGTGATTGGGCACCTAGCCAAAATAATGACTTTGGCATAGGAGACCAATGTGGGGTGACACATTATGTTAACTAACTTTCTAGGGTCTTTACACTAGTAAGGGATGGGGTTTAACACGGCTAAAACTCAAAATAACACAAAAAGCTACAAGTCGTAATTAATCAATAAATAAATCAAAAGACCATTGTGTTCTAACAATTTTAGAGATAGACAAAAAGCCTAGTTTTGTTTAAAGTAAAGTATCAAAGTGATCCTTGTTAATCATAGAAATTTATTATAATTTTTCTAGAATTTATTAACCAGTACAAATATTTTATAAAAATCAGTTTTCCTAAGTATACAGAAAATAAGTTTTGGTTTCGTATGCCAAACTAGGGGCAAAACAGTAAATTAAATACTACAAAAATTATACTAAATTAGCCAACTTAACATAGTATCTAAATACTACTTTTCCATAATTTTAGCAGTACTTTAAGTATTTTTAGAAAATCAAAAACAGCATTTGCACACAATAATTAATTATCTGCATATTTTGTCCATGTATATAATTTGAACCAAAGTTCAAATACAGGACCCAAGGCTATGAATCAAGTCCAATATGACTTGTACAGGTCTTGAATGTGTGAAAACACATTTGAGCCCAAATACCCATGCTAGGCTTGGACACCAAATGGTTGCAGTAATTTAAATATACAAAAAATACTAAGGGGTAGAAATACAAAATATATATTAATATTTTAATAAGGTAAAGTTATGCATAGTAACTATAAAAGTATGAATATTATCTTATAAAGATAATTTATACTAAGCTAAGTAAAATACATACATAAAATAGTGTATATATATATATATGAAAATATATATACACAAATATAGGGATGTTTACATATTGGATATATATATATATATATATATATATATATATATATATATATATATATATAAATTACATATATGTATATATATATAGATATATATATATGTAAGAAAATACTTATCTATATAACATATATATATATACAAAATTAATGTATACATATATATATATATAAAAACAGTAAAAATATATATATACAAAATTATAGTATATATAGAATAATACATATATATACAAATATATGTATATACATATATATATAAATATATATATAATAGAAAAAGAAAAATAAAAAGAAAAAGGAAAAGAAAAGAAACAACAGCAGTGGCAGCTCGAACCCGAGCCAACACAGCGCGCGGGGGGGGAGGGGTTTAGATTAGGATGGACTGGCCAGGGGGTCAGCCCATCAGTTGTGTTCGGGAAAGGGTTGTGTTTAATTTATTTAGGTTCAAAATAATTAACATAAAAAAAATATATAAACCATCCTGTGTCCTGACAGTTAAGGACACAGGTATCAGCGTGTCCTCGCTTAGCACGACATGCACGAAGTGACTTGGCCGTGTCCAAGCTAACCCTAGTATTTCCCGTGTCCTGGCGAGTCTCATATGTGAAGACGAGACTTGCACGACACGAATCGAAGCTGACACTTACGTGTCCGACTTCTCCACGAAGTTTCGAAGGCGGAGGCGGCGGCTTGGGACGTCGGGACGGTGGCGGAGAGGTGGCGACGTGTTCGCCTCACTGCGGCGAACCTTATGATGGTGGTGGACGGTGGTGGCATGCGTCGTAGGGACGGCGCTCGGGTCTAGCCGGAGCTAGGGTTTCGATGGAGGAAAAATGGGGAAGAACAGGGTGGTGGTTGGTCGTGGGGGAAATTTAGGGTTAGGGTTTAGGTCTGGGGAGTGTGGGGGGTTTAAATAGGGTCTTTGGAGGCGGTGGGGGCAGCCGGATTCGGCGGGGGCAGCGGTCGTGGTCGGTCGGGGCAGGGGTCAACGGGAGCGGGTGAGAGCTGGAGGAGAGAGAGTGAGAGAGCTGTCGTGGGGGGGTCGGGTAGAATTGCAATTAGGTTTTCCTAGATTAGGAAATTGCACACAGGAATTATTAGTGAGTAAATGTAAAACTAAATTTGCATTTCCTAATTAAAACATTTCCTTTTATTACAAACTGATATAAAATCATTTCAAAAAATTGCAAAACCTATTTAATTAATTTCAAATAATTTGCAAAGTGATATTTTTATATATAAAACTCATTTAGAAATTATAGAAAATTCCTAAAAATCCTAATAAAATATTTTAAGGCCAAAACTAATATTAAAAATTAATTAGCACTAATAAAACTAAAATTTGAAAAACAGGGGCTTACAGGTTTTCCTTGGCAAGGTTTTTTTAACGAGACACAGTTCAAATCCCTTATTCACCAAGGATTATTATGATCAGGGGGAGTATCCAGTTGTATACTTCTAAACCATTGTGTACTCTTTTGTCCTTCGATCAGCAGTTTTTTTTCTACTGGGTTTTCCCTGACAAGGTTTTGATAAGGCACCTTTGCAATGGTTAGTTTACCCCCATCACACTGACCTGTGTGTACTCTTTTGTCCTTCGACCAAAGTTTTTCCCACTGGGTTTTTTTTGGCAAGGTTTTGACGAGGCACAAGTAGGTGGTCAAATTTGAAGGTGCAAGCTACAGACAGACGAAGAAACTCAGAGGTGTTTACAAGAAGAATTTCTGGAGATCCAAGGGAGAGTATTGTAACTCATGGCTTTTCACCTTTCATCTCCTTGTAACCTACATATGACCTTTGGTCCTTTATTTCTTCATAACCCCAACCTCTCTCCCTATATAAAGAGAGGTTGGGATAGCTTGTATGTGGCACTTGAGTGATTTATATTATACGAGTATACTTCGTCACATCTCTGGCATGTTTGAGTTTTTGCCTTACAACAATATGGTTATTATTGTGGACTGGTGGATTAGTATTACTTGGTTGGGTCTGCTGGTCCAGCCCCGATTTATTAATGGTTTAAAATAAAACTGGAATATATATACATAAGTATTTTGGGTTTGAACCCTATAAATATTTTCAATTATTTTGGACTTTAAGTCCTATATGACAATTCACAAGTTTATTAGGATATGACTTGGGCTTAAGTCCATGTGTATTTTACCTATACATAACCTACGTATATGTATATAAGTGTTGCACATATACGCATAATAATTTTGTATAAATATAAATAATCATATAGATTTATAAATAAAATATTTGTTTTACTAATAATACCACGGGTACTAATGGTGTTATCATTAGGATTAATGTATACTTTGGACCAAGATATATAATTGGTATTATAATTACATTTTGGGCTTTAAAAACTATTTACCATTAGATTTAATTTTTGTATGAACCTTTATAAATCAATTTTGCAAATACTTTCTAAAAGATTAGATATCATTTTAAATGGATATAAATAATTTCCAAAATCAGTATTCTCAAATATAGCTTTAAATATATATATAAATAATTTTAGCCTCGTGACTAATCTCTTAATCAGATCCCTTTGATCAATTACTTTAATCACCTCATAGTCACGACTATAATAATCGTTTTCTATTTCTTGATTCGATTATCATACTGAACTCTGATTTTCAGCTTCTATATATCAAACTAGGCTATTTGGACTATTCTGGACTGAATGGAACTGCCTGTGTCATTATTTGGGACCATCTTATGGAGCAAAGCATCGATACCTCTTCTATGTCGATACGTCCGTGTTATGCATGTCGACTCCAACTAAATTAAGGTGAGTACATTCCCTGATAATTTTTTGTTTATGGTATTTTCTATGTTTCGTGTATTAGTGTAGATATCCTTGATTTCTTGACACGTTGGTCACACGGATTGGTATTTGTCTGTATAGACACGATTCCTTGTTCTTGTGCAAATCTTCACCTTCTCAGAGAATCCATGTCATAACGTGTCATGATTGGATCCACTGTATCAGTCGGAGACGGAGAGTAGTAGTGTAGATATGTGGTCAATACCCTCTTTGTGTATGTTTACTTCCTTGTGAGTGTTAATCATACACCTCATGTATGATTAACCAGGCCAGTAGACCTTGTGCAAGTTCCCAAGCCGGCCGCATGTCAAAGCTAATACTTACTCACATAGCTAGTATAGATTCTTGACTCTTGTACATGATATAACCTGCTTTACTCTTCCTTGCTCTAGTTTACAATTTACTATGCTATGCTACTTTCACGCACACTTTACCTATTCTTGTATATTTTCTCTATTTATTGTTACATAGTCTTTATCATTTACTGGAAACTATTGTTAGTGATGTGCTCGTTCCAATCCTGACTTGATGACTATTTTTTAGGTAATCTTATGCCCCATACTTTGGACTTCATGATGACAGATCTCTATGTTCGTTTGGATCGTGAGTTGACCACTTGAGAGCTCTAGGCCATATTCTTTTCTAGATTTATGTCTTGTCCATCGGATATGTCTTCGATACATTTCTTCATATATATGATCACTTTATAGATTCCATTGTTGTCTTTCTTTCATATCTTCCTTAGCTGTATGTGATTTGAGTACATGATGTTTTAGTGGATCATAGAACTGTTTAGTTATTTTGTTGGGTACGTGATATCGTTCTATCGCCGATACTGCGACGTAGGCTGGGCGTGGCCCACGTACTTGTGCCCAGATATTCGGGTGCGAGTCGTGACACATTTTTATGGTGGCTTATGCAGTGTAGTCTTCGCAACTAACACGAAGTCGTGGTAGTAATTAAGCTTAGTCGTACTACCGTAAGCCTGCTCTAGGATTAGGATTTGAGTCATAGAATATTTTAGGATTTTGGTACTCAATCACATATTAGGATCTCTTGATAGATTTCAAGGATGACCCCTGGGAATCTTATTTTGAAACTCTGTTGAGTCTATTTTCACTTACTTTTGCTCATCCTAATTTTAAAAATCTGTCCGTTGTCGAACCCAGTTCTTGCATAAGAGATGAATTTTGTGGACTCTAGAAGGAACAAGAAAATGGAAGTTAAACTTATAACCATTCAGGTTGAGAAAAGGATTAGCAAGATATTAAACATGAGGGATGAGAATTACTTTAGGTTACCTTCGAAAGGCTTGAATTTGACCAAGAACAACCTGAAAGATATTAAACACAAGGATTGCATGAACAACCTGAAAATTACTTATATGTGTATTATAATTGAGAGGATAGTATTGTATGGACTTGTGACAAAGAAACCATTGAGGAGGAGTTCTATATAGCTGTTACACTAGTAAGAGCCATTAAGAGAGAGATTAAAATTAACTTTTTTTCTTGAGTAGCCAAGAAAGTGGCAGTAAATACAAATATTCTACAAGAAAGGAATTCCAAAATTAAAAGAAATAATTGAGACAAAATGGTGGAAGTATAGGTATAGATTTATAGGAGTGATGACAATGAATTGGATTAGGAATAATTGAGGGTTATCATTTATTTGAAAATTTTGACAAAGCAAGAGTATCATACAAGACGCGAGACTAATTATAACACAAGTAATTTTATGAATAATTATGGAAAGATAATGCGACAAGAAACCTTAAGCTTTATGAACAAAATAGAAGTTGCTTGTCTTTATGATCTCATTAGGAAATATCAGAAACGTGGAGTTAAAAATAGTGGATGATATGAGTAATGAATTTTTTTTTATATTAGAGGACTGACAATTTAGACGTAAAAGCCTAGAAGAATCTACGTGGATACAAATGGGATAAAGAACGTTAGGGATGAAGATTAGGCAACAAATTTACCAATAGTTGATAGTTAGTGACTTAGAGTCACGGGATTGGTGAGTGAGAGTTGATATTTAAGACAAAAGTGAACAACTTGGAGGTTAAAAATTTATTTTGTTGAATATAGACAAGTGCAAGAAAAAATGAGGACTACGACTTTGTTTATGACTAAATGAGAAAGTGCAAATTCTTAATTTCATTATCTTCATTTTGATATTTCTGTCTGACTTACATCCATCAAACTACCTCATATCTAAACCCGTTAGCTACACTTTTATCTATCTCTATCTATCTTAAATTTTTATCTCTTTACTTGAGAAAGGCTGAGGAAGTATCCTAATCATCTCGTTCAGAAAGGACATAAGTTATCACGTAGTGATCCTGGTAAAAATATGGAATGTTGGACATTGAGATAGAATTAGTGGGAGAAGGATATGACTAAGATTGGTAACAAAAATCAAGTGATTGGTAGTATCTATTTGGAAATGATTACCCTTAGGGAATTATTTAGAGTATGGGTTACTTCATGTAAGAGGAAACTTAGAAGGATTTCATGAAGGAATAACGAAAGATTATACAAAAATGGTAAGAACTATATATACCGGAGTGTATTCTTAAAACTGATGAGGAAATTCAAAGACGGTTTGATTATGAGAAAACTTAGATATTTTATAGTTACTAACTCTCAAGATATTCATTATTGAATTAAGGCTAGGATACTGAATTTAAGAGTCCAAGCATATTAAAGAAGAGGTTATAACTGCATGTAGTAATGATACGAAATTGAATAAAGGGTTTGCAGGAGAATGATTAGGAATTGGTAGGACATGAAAATATGGAATTATAGGAGGGGAAAAAATATTTAGAGACTTGGTGGGACTTTATTTTTTTTGAAATGAAAATATGAAGGTAATCATGGTATGGTAGTGGCATTAATACGAGGTGTATAAATTTGAATGGTGTTCAAGGATTTTATAAACCCTGATTCATGATTTCGGATCCAAACCAAAGACAAGGTGAAAGACTTAGACTTTTTTAGATGTTCAAGTTGACAATGGAAGTAAAAGGAATTAAGGAGTTTTATAAAGTATGTTTCATGAGTGGTGTCTTTGAATGAATGTCAAGCCTATAGTATTTACATAGGAGTTTAATTTTCATGACGAAAGATTATAATTCATGTAGTAGTATAACTGGACTTCGGATGACCTTGGTAGTAGTCGAAGTAGAATGAGATGATTACCTTAACTTTTCCTTTAAAAAAATCCTATCTTTGATGTCCTATCCTAGTAAAAGGAATTTGATTTTTCCCTTGAATCATCCTTTAAGTTTCAATGTCACTAAATTCTAATTCCCTTTGATCATCACCAATCGACTTCGGTCATCTTTTTTATCGTACCAATATTCTTAATCCTTGATCATATTCAATTGATTTGAATTCAATCATGACCTTAATTTCTATCAGTTTTTTCTCGTGCTTGGACAATGATTATATTCTTCATCATATCTAAATATCGTTTGACCAAGGTTAGACTGACCTTGTCTATGATCGTGTCGAATTTCGATTATGATCATGTTTGGATTTTAACAATCGTACCTTAACTCTTTTCTGACCATGATTTGATTTCCTGATTATATCGAAAATTCTCATATTTAGTCATGCATAGATGACCTCGCATGACTACATGACTTTGATTTCCGCAATCGTAAATATAAATATTGTGACTATACCTATTAAATTTTACCCTTAAATCATGCATGTAATTTGATCTTCACGATTATCTACGAACTTAGTCGTGTCAAATTTGATCATGACTGCATAAATTTTCCATCGTGCCTAAATTTCGATCCTCTAGTCACCGTGCTCCTATTTCGTTCCTAGTCATGACTAGGTCTTAAATTTTTTGTCGCCCCATCCTAAATCGTGCCTAAGCGATTGATTCATTCCGAAATAATCAGCACATCCGAACCTTGATTTCACTCGTGACCAGATGGTTTGATCCTTGGTCAATGATCGTGCCGAACATTTGATTATTCCTAACGATGCCCAATTGCGTTGTTTTCGTATTTGATTGTGCCTATATAACCTTAAATCTAACTTAATCGAGCCTAGATCCTATTAATTAATATTTTGGTCTGATTATTACTTGATCGTAATTGAACGATTTTGATGTTTCCTAGTCGCGACTTCACGCTTAAATAACTTGAATTTATTTCTAAATCGTGTCAGAACAACATTATTCATACTATGTTCTATCGTGCCAAAAATTATTAGTCGTGCCTAGATAATTTTGAATTGATTATCTTGATCATGTCTAAACCATTGTTCTTTGATCGTGCCTAAGTTATTAACTAAACTCTCTATCGTTTTGATTTTCTCCTGCCAACCTTAAATTTTAAGCATGATATTTCTTTAAGGGGGATAGATTTGTAACTTCCATTATCCGAATTTTGTTTTTTTTTCAAATTTATATATTTTCTATTTTTTGAATTTTTCTGAATCTTTAAAAATCGTGAGTTTCAACATCAAGTATATTTTCGATCATGAATAGCTAACGTTATTTGGATGAATCTTTGGTTTTGAGGAAAACTATATTGTATGAAATTTGTTTTTATATATATATATATATATATTTTATTTTTTTTTTGTTTTTTTTTGTTTTTTGTTTTTTGTTTATATATATATATATATATATATATATATATATATATATATATATATATATATATATATATATATATATATATATATATATATATAAATATATATATATAAAAAGAAAAAAAATAAATATATATATATATATATATATATATATATATATATATATATATAAATATATATATATATATATATATATATATATATATATATATATATATATATATATATATGTCCTTTTTCTAAAAAAAAATTCATAAGATATAAATTATATAAGAAATAGTTTGCCAAAACATTATTTTTAAACTAAATATGCTTTTATTGCTAGTGAATATTTATTTTTGAAATCTTATATCTATAACGATTTAAGTTATTTTTCCCGAATCGGGTTAAATTATTTCGGTCTCACTCCTAGCCTACCAAGTTTGGAACTTGGATCGTTGGCTAGGTTCTTGGGTTTAAGTGGTGATAGATAGTGGTATCTATATTGCAATTAGCTAGTATTTATTGACTGATTAAATTACTGTATAACAATATTGTTAGTGGTTAGTGTTAAGTCAGTATGTTAGTATTTTCCACTAAATTCCTATTTTCTATCAAATTTTTATTTAGTTCTTAGGGTTTCCCCTTCCCACCCTATAAATAGGCATACTTTCCTATTTCTTACAACAAATTTCCTAAGCCAAATTTCTTAGCAGTCGCCATTACCCAAGCCAATCCCAATCACCATCCAACCACCCCATTCTCGCCTAGCTTAGGCCAACTTCGGCCAATACCAACCGCAACCACCATCGACACTCTAGACCCATCATCACCGTCACAACCATGCTCCGCCCAGACCTCCCCATACACCACAACCTGTTGGAGTGGGTGGGGTTCCCAACCTATGTGGAGAAGACCCCGGAGTGCGACGAGCGCCATTCGTGTGTCGAAGAAGCTCGGGAAGTAGGCAACTAGGAGTTGCTACTATTGCTTCTGCTCCTAAGGGAGGTTCTGGACTGGGTATGCCGAGTTCGGCCCGAACTCGGTCCCAGACCGAGTTCTGGCCGAACTCGGTCTGGCTGTTCCAAAATTTGGCGAATAGGTTATGTTTGCCCGACACAGAGTTCTGGCCGAACTCTGTGTCGTCGGGGCTGATGCGGGAATTTGGGTGACTTTTTACCACTGGATCTAATCCAACGGTCCAGGTTGGTTGCGGGATTAGGGAGTTAAGTTGAGTTTTCTCAACCCTGATTCACAACGCAACGTAACACAACTTGGAGAGAGGAAGGAGGCAAGAGTGCCATTGCAACTTCGGAGAAGAAGACGGAGGATTGAAGGTCGCTATTTGAAGGAGATCGTGTTCGGGTAATCTCTACTCGTCGTTCTCGCTCTTCGTAGCCTTGTAATCATTGTTCTTATTTCTGAGTGTTGTGGGGATCCGATTTGGATCGGGAGGAGTTTGTAGAGGGTGTAATTCTTTTATTCCATTAGTGGAGGCTTCTCAGGGTTGGACTCCGATTGTCCCATGGTTTTTCCCGCAAGGGTTTTCCACGTCAAAAATTCTCTGTGTCTGCATGGATTGTTTTGTGTGTTTGTTTTTGGGTTCGTGCATTGTATTTCTCGGTCCTCTCGCTGGTACTCTCCGGTTTGGGGAAAGGTTTCTGCGCTTCTTTTCCAACAGAGTGGTATCAAAGCCAGGTTCTAGAATTCAGAAGGAGTGTCAGTAGTTGACAGAGAAACCAGAGAGGAGAGATGAACGCGAAGTCGGTGCGCATGGTGAATCTTAATGGCACAAACTATCACTATTAGCGGAGCAAGATGAAGGATTTGCTGTTTGTCAAGAAGCTGCATCTACCCGTGTTTGCTTCCGAGAAGCCCAGTGATAAATCCGAGGAGGACTGGACATTCGAGCATATACAAGTATGTGGGTACATACGGCAGTTTGTGGACGAGAACGTGTACAACCCCGTTGCCAATATTGAGCACGCAAAGACGTTGTGGGATAAGCTGGAATCCTTGTATGCGAAGAAGACCGGGGTAAACAAGTTGTTCCTGATCCGAACGATGATGGGTCTACGATACAAGGATGGAGCGTCTATTTCGGACCACTTGAGTGAGTTCCAGGGCGTGGTTGACCAGCTATCTTCTATGGAAGTCAAGTTCGACGACGAAGTTCAGGGACTATGGCTGCTGTGTACTTTGCCAGACTCGTGGGAGACCGTACGAGTATCTATGATCGCTTCTGCTCGAGAGGGCGTGGTCATTATAGAGTTTGCCAAGAGCGGGGTGTTGAATGAAGAGATACAGAGATGTTCTCAGGGCACTTCATCCATATCCCACCACTCAGAGGTACTTGTTTCAGAGAGCCGCGAAAGGGGCAAAAGCAGGGGTCCAGGTGGTGGCAGAGACAAGAGCAAGGGGAAGTCCAAGGGTCGTTACGAGGACTCAGAGTGTTACCATTGTGGTAAGAAGGGCCATATCAAGCGGAATTATTTCGCTTGGAAGAGAGAGAAGAAGGGCGACAAGGGAAAGCAAGAAGAGAACACTACAGCGACGGCCTCAATGCATGGAGGCGATGTGATCATCGTAGGTGATGAGGTCATTACTAGCCTCGCCTGCGATGACAATTCTTGGCTGGTGGACTCAGGGGCTTCAGCACATGTATCTCACAACAGGGCACTGTTTGCCACTTACACGACAGGCGACTGTGGCGTGTTGAAGATGGGCAACGGAGATGTGTCGAAGGCGGTTGCCGTTGGAGATGTGCATTTGAGAACGAAGACGGTGCGGTTCTTGTTCTCAAGGATGTTCGTTATGTCTTTGATATCCGTTTCAACCTGGTGTCGGTTGGAAGGTTGGATGACGAGGGATTCTTCAGTCTCTTCGGGAACAGTCAGTGGAAGCTTTCCAGGGGTTCGATTGTGATTGCCAGAGGAAGCAAGAAGTCCGATCTCTACTATATGGAGGAGAGCGCACAGGGGGCACAGAAGGTGAACGCAGTCAGTGATGCGTCTACCGAGTTGTGGCACAGGCGGCTCGGCCATATCAGCGAGAAGGGGATGAGCTACTTGGTGAACAGGAAGGTGATTCTGGGGCTCAAGTCTACAAAGTTGGAGAAGTGCACGCACTGTTTAGCTGGGAAGCAAAATAGGGTGTCTTTCCAAAGTCACCCAAGTTCAAGGAAGCCGGCGTTGCTCGAGTTGATTCACTCGGATGTCTGCGGTCCTATAAAGGTAAAATCTCTTGGTGGTGCTTCTTACTTTGTAACTTTTATTGATGACTGTTCCAGGAAGATTTGGGTCTAAGCCTTAAAGACCAAGGATCAGGTGCTGCCTACTTTCAAGGAGTTTCAGGCCTCTGTTGAAAGAGAGACGGGCAAGAAGTTATTGTGTGTTCGGTCCGACAATGGCGGCAAATACATCGGTCCCTTTGATGCGTATTGCAGAGAGCAGGGGATACAACACCAGAAGACTCTGCCAAAGACACCTCAGCTTAATGGTGTAGCGGAGCGCATGAACAGGATACTGATGGAGAGGATGCGGTGTTTGCTGTCAGAAGCAAACTTGCCGGGCAATTATTGGGTTGAGGCTCTTCTCACAGCTGCTTATATTATTAATTTGTCTCCTAGTGCTCCTTTGCAGGGTGATGTGCCTGACAAAGTATGGTACGGCAAAGAGCCGTCATACAATCACCTGCGGGCGTTTGGTTGTAAGGCCTTCGTGCATGTACCGAAGGACGAGAGAACCAAACTTGAGCCGAAGACGAAGCGATACGTCTTTGTCGGCTACGGTCGGGATGAGTTTGGCTATAGACTTTACGACCCAGTGGAAGAAAAGCTCTACAGAAGCAGGGACGTGGTGTTCGTCGAGGATCAGACCATGACCAACACTCAGGATTCTGAGACGCCTTCTGAGGCTGAGGAATTGCCTGAGTTAGAGTCATTTCGCTTCGAGCAGTTTTCAGAGGACATCGCAGAGGATCCAGTTATGGGGGAGCCGGTACATAGAGTTGCTCCCAACCTTGATCATCAGCCTGCTGATGGTGGTCAGGGTGTCCCTCAGGAGGATAAGCATACCGGGGAGGCAGTTCCTGAAGGGGAGGAGGTTGTCGGTATACAGCCAGCACCAGTGGCTCTACTGAGAAGGAGCGACAGAGATCGTCGACCATCTACGAGATACTCACCGGATGAGTATATGCTATTGACTGACGGGGAAGAGCCCGAAAGTTTTGCAGAGGCTATGGAAGACGAACACAGGCAGGAGTGGATGGAGGCTATGCAGGAGGAGATGAGTTCCTTGCACACCAATTCTACTTATGATCTGGTGCGGTTGCCAAAGGGCAAGAAGGCTTTGAAGAATCGATGGGTGTTCAGAGTGAAGCAGACGGAAGATGCTACTCGCCCTTGATACAAAGCGAGGCTGGTAGTCAAAGGCTACGGTCAGCGGAAAGGCGTGGATTATGATGAGATCTTTTCGTCTGTTGTCAAGCATTCGTCTATTCGGGTGGTGCTAGCATTAGCAGCCAGTCTCGACTTGGAGGTCGAGCAGATGGATGTGAAGACGACATTCCTCCACGGTGATCTTGAGGAGGAGTTGTACATGGAGCAGCCGAAGGAATTTTGTGAGAAGGGCAAGTCACATTTGGTCTGCCGGTTGAGGAAGAGCTTGTATGGTCTGAAGCAGGCTCTGAGGTAGTGGTACAGAAAGTTCGAGTCGTTTATGGGGGAACATGGTTATGCACGGACGACGTCGGATCACTGTGTATTTGTGAGATATTTTGCCGATGATGATTTCATTATTTTATTGCTCTATGTTGATGATATGCTATTAGTGGGTCGGAATGCCACTAGGATAGCGGAGCTGAAGTGCCAACTTGGCACGGCCTTCTCTATGAAGGATTTGGGCGCAGCAAAGACTATTCTTGGGATGGAGATCAGCCGAGAGAGAGAGTCCAAGCTGCTACACTTGTCCCAAACGAAGTACATTCACCGGGTACTTCAGCGTTTCGGTATGGACGGGTCGAAGAAAGTGAGTTCCCCTCTTGTGGCTCACTTTAAGCTCACTGAGGAGCAGTGTCCATCTACCGAAGACGAAAAGGAAGATATGGAGCGGGTTCCATATGCCTCAGCTGTGGGAAACCTGATGTATGCCATGGTGTGTACGAGGCCAAATATTGCTCATGCAGTTGGTACGGTTAGCAGGTATCTTTCAAATCCTGGAAGGGTACATTGGAGTGCGGTCAAGTAGATTCTACGATATCTTCAGGGACTGCTGGTTGGAGACTTTCCTTTGGTGGTGACGAGCCGAAGCTGGTTGGGTATACTGACGCTGATATGGCTGGAGATGTAGACACAAGGCGATCGACTTCGGGCTATGTGATGATGTTTGCGGGAGGAGCAGTGTCGTGGCAGTCGCGGTTGTAGAAGTGTGTTGCCTTGTCGACGACAGAGGCAGAATACATTACGGCGACGGAGGCTTACAAGGAGTTGCTGTGGATGAAGAAGCTGCTGCAGGAAATGTGACTGAAGCAAGAGCAGTATACTTTGCTTTGCGACAATCAGAGTGCTATCCACCTTGTAAAGAATCAGACGTTTCATAGCCGGTCTAAACACATCGAGACTCGGTATCATTGGATACGGGATATGGTTGAGAAGAAAGACGCAGAGCTTGAGAAGGTTCATACAGATGACAACGGAGCTGATATGCTCACGAAGATTCTACCAAGAGGGAAGTTTGAGTACTGTAGGCAGATCGTCGGGATGACGACATCCTCCCCATAGTTGTGAAGGGGGAGATTTGTTGGAGTGGGTTGGGTTCCCAACCTATGTGGAGAAGACCCCGGAGTGCGACGAGCGCCATTCGTGTGTCGAAGAAGCTCGGGAAGTAGGCAACTAGGAGTTGCTACTGCTGATGCTGCTCCTAAGGGAGGTTCTGGACTGGGTATGTCGAGTTCGGCCCGAACTCGGTCCCAGGCCGAGTTCTGGCCGAACTCGGTCTGGCTGTTCCAGAATTTGGCGAATAGGTTCTGTTTGCCCGACACAGAGTTCTGGCCGAACTCTGTGTCGTCGGGGCTGAAGCGGGAATTTGGGTGACTTTTTACCACTGGATCTAATCCAACGGTCCAGGTTGGTTGCGGGATTAGGGAGTTAAGTTGAGTTTTCTCAACCCTAATTCACAACGCAACGTAACACAACTTGGAGAGAGGAAGGAGGCAAGAGTGCCATTGCAACTTCGGAGAAGAAGACGGAGGATTGAAGGTCGCTATTCGAAGGAGATCGTGTTCGGGTAATCTCTACTCGTCGTTCTCGCTCTTCGTAGCCTTGTAATTATTATTCTTATTTCTGAGTGTTGTGGGGATCCGATTTGGATCGGGAGGAGTTTGTAGAGGGTGTAATTCTTCTATTCTATTAGTGGAGGCTTCTCAGGGTTGGACTCCGATCGTCCCGTGGTTTTTCCTGCAAGGGTTTTCCACGTCAAAAATTCTCTGTGTCTGCGTGGATTGTTTTGTGTGTTTGTTTTTGGGTTCGTGCGTTGTATTGCTCGGTCCTCTCGCAGGTACTCTCCGGTTTGGGGAAAGGTTTCCGCGCTTCTTTTCCAACACAACCATCACCACCAGTCCGCCATTACTCCATCATCGACACCTCCACAAAATTCAACCACAACCACCGCCCTCATGCCGACAGCCCACCTCTGGCAACTTCGGCCGTCCCCAACAACCATGGCCGATACCACCACCAACACCACCATTATCCACCCACCGCCCTCTCAAAATCGACCACCCCGACCACGCCACATCCCACCACCACCAAAACCAAGCGCCATCAAGAGAGTAAGAGAAAGAGAGTGAGACACTCACCGGTCTTCCGCCATGCTACCTCTCCAGCGCTGCCCGCCTCTAGCGTTAGATCCGTCATCGCGGGAGAAACGATGGCACCGCCCGAGTCTGGTGCCTCCGTGCCAGTGAGCCGCTCAGGTCAGATCCACCGACCCACCATCGCCCAGATCCGGGGGGTGCCCTACTTCGTCACCAATTTTCCTCTAGTTCTTTCAACCAAGCCTTGCCGTCCCGGCCGTCGTCTCCCAAGCTACCTCAGTGCGCTACCTCTCCGCACTGGCGCTCCTCCGTATGCCACCTACTAGCCAACGTCGGCGACATCGTTGAGACCCTAAGTGAGCAGATCCTCGCCACCCTTCCTCTCTCGAGTGCCTGTGCCTTTCGCCCTTTCTCTCTTTGTTAAATTTTTTGAGAATTGGAATAAATTGAGTCCCCAACAGTTCAACTCCCCCTTTAAATTCGTTAATATAGATTAATTTTCATTAATTATTACTAATGATTAAGCAGTGATGAGTGCTGGGCCAGGCCCTAATTGTTTAGGTTGTTGTTTTAATAAATAAAAAAGAATAGAAAAGAAAAAGATGATATGGTTATTATTGTAGACTGGTGGATTAGTATTACTGGGTTGGGTCTGCTGGGCCAGACCCGATTTATTAATGGCTTAAAATAAAACTGAAATATGTATATATAAGTATTTTGGGCTTAAGCCCTACAAATATTTTCAGTTATTTTTGACTTTTAAGTCCTATATGACAATTCACAAGTTTATTAGGATATGACTTGGGCTTAAGCCCATGTGTATTTTACCTATACATAACCGACTTATATGTATATAAGCATTGTATATATATGCATAATAATTTTGTATAAATATCAATAATCATATATATTTATAAATAAAACATTTGTTTTACTAGTAATACCATGGGTATTAATGGTGTTATCATTACGATTAATGCATACTTTGGACCAAGATATATAATTGGTATTATAATTATATTTTGGGCTTTAAAAATTATTTACCGTTAGATTTAATTTTTATATGAACCTTTATAAATCAATTATTTCTTTAATTGCAAATACTTTCTAAAAGATTAGATAACATTTTAAATGGATCTAAATATTTTCCAAATCAGTATTCCCAAATATAGCTTTAAATATATAAAAATAATTTTAGCCTCGTGATTAACCTCTTAATCAGATCCTTTTGATCAATTTCTTTAATTACCTCATCGTCGCAACTATAATAGTCGTTTTCTATTTCTTGATTCGATTATCATACCAAACTCTAATTTTTGGCTTCTATATACCAAACTAGGCTATTTGGACTATTCTAGACTCAATGGTACTTCTTGTGTTATTATTTGGGACCATCTTGTGGAGCATAGCATCGGTACCTATTCCGTGTCGACACGTTCGTGTCGTGCACGTCGACGCCAACTAAATTGAGGCGACTACATTCTCTGATAATTTTTTATTTATGGTATTTTCTATATTCATGTATTTAGTGTAGATATCCTTGATTTCTTGACACGTTGGTCACACAGATTGATATTTGTCTGGATCCCGTCATGAGACATTATTTTTTGTATTTCTCGGTATATCTTGTGCAAGTCTTGTCCTTGTTCTTGTACATTGTATAGACACGATTCTTGTGAAGGCTCACGACCTTCTCAGAAAATTTGTATCATAACGTGTCATTGTTGGATCCAATGTATCAGTCAGGGGTGGAGAGTAGTAATGTAGATATGTGGCCAATACCCTTCTTGTGCACGTATAGTTCCTTGTGAGTGTTAATCATACAACTCACGTATGATTAACTAGGCCCGTAGACCTTGTGCAAGTTCTCAAGCCGGCCACATATCGAAGCTAGTACTTACTTACATAGCTACTATAGATTTTTGACTCTTGTACATGATATAACCTACTTTATTCTTTATTGCTATAGTTTACAGTTTTACTATGCCATGCTACTTTCATGTACATTTTACTTATTCTCATATATTCCCTCTATTTAGTGTTACATGGTCTTTATCATTTACTGGAAACAGTTGTTAGTGATGTGCTCGTTCCAATCCTGACTGGATAACTATTTTTTAGGTAATGTTATGCCCCACACTTTGGACTTCATGATTACAGATCTTGACGTTCTTTTAGATCTTGAGTTGACCTCTTGAGAGCTCTAGGCCATATTCTTTTCTAGATTTTTGTATTGTCCATCGGACATGTCTCCGGTATATTTCTTGATATGTATAATCACTTTATATATTCTATTGTTGTCTTCCTTTCATATCTTCCTTAGCTGTATGTGATTTGAGTACATAATATTTTAGTAGATCATAGAACTGTTTAGATATTTTGTGGGTACTTGACAGCGTTCTACCGCCGATATTATGACATAGGATGGGCATGGCCCATGTACCCGTGCCCAAATATCTGCGTGTGGGTTGTGACATACTTCGATTTGGAAACCGTCTTTGTGTGTCGAGTGGAGACTTTAGACAGGAAGTCATGGAAGAATCTTATAGTTCTCCATGTTCCATCTATCCTAGTGGAATAAAGTTGTATCAAGATATAAAGCAGCACTTATGGTGGAATGTTATAAAGAGAGAGATAGTAAGGTTCGTTTCCCATTGCTTAATAGTCAGCAAGTAAAGGCAGAGCAACAGAGACCAGTAGGATTATTGTAACCTCTTTCTATTCCAGAGTGGAAGTGGAAGCATATTATGATGGATTTTGTGACCGATTTACCTAGATCCCCTACTAGTAAAAATACGGTCTGAGTACTAGTGAATCGACTCATGAAGGTGGCCCATTTTCTTTCTTATAAAGTCGAACAGTCTACTGAGTAGTTGGCAGATATGTATATGAAGCATATTGTGAGACATCATGGAATTCCAGTGAGCATAGTATCGGATCGAGACACCCGGTTCACCTTTCATTTTTGGCAAAGCTTATATCGGAGCTTGGGCACCAGACTAAGGTTCAGTACAGCTTATCATCTGCAGATAGACAGGCAGTCAGAGAAGACCATCTAGACCTTGGAAGATATGTTATGAGCTTGTACACTAGATTTCGACAGTTTATGGGAGGACCACCTTCATCTAGTCGAGTTCTCATACAACAACAGTTATCATGCGAATATTCAGATGGCTCCGTTTGAAGAATTATATGAAAGAAAGTGCAGATCTCCTCTATCATGGGACGATATGGGTGAACAAAAATTATTAGGACCAGAGATGATTACGTAGACAGTGTAGATAGTCAGATGATCATAGAGCGACTTCGAGTTTCATAAGATAGGCATCATCATTGGACAGACCAGCATCAGAGACCCCTAGAATTCAGTGTCGGTAACCAAGTGTTTCTACGAATTTTGTCTACTCGGGGAGTCATTAGATTTGGAGCCCGAGGAAATCTTAGCTCGCGATATGTTGGTCCTTTCGATATTCTCGTGCGGCTGGGCAATGTTGCTTATTGTCTTGCCTTTCCACCTTCGCTACATGATGTACATAATGTTTTTTATGTACCTCAGTTGCACAGGCATGCCCCAGATTCGAGCCACGTCCTCGACCATTCTGAGCTAGTCGTTGGTACTGACTTGACTTACGAGGAACAGCCCGTAACTATTTTGGATCGGAGAGAAAAGGTGCTCAAGAACCATACAATTAAGCATGTCTGTGCCAGTTAGAGCCATCGCTCCCGGAAAGAGTCGACACGGGAGCGTAAGAATGAGATTAGATCTCGACATCCGCACTTATTTGACTCGGAAGGTATATTCATTTCTTATACCTTCATGCCTTAATTTTTATGCCTAGTAGCACCATGCAATCGATAATAGTTTCATAATTGCCTGGTTGATTGATATGATTAAACGTGTAGTTAGGCTTATAGATATCTTGCTTGCCCTGATTTCTCTATCTAGTCTTGGTTAAAATTTCGAGGATAAAATTTTTCTAAGAAGCGTAGAGATGTCACTCCCCGTTTTCGGTATACGTATTTTCTTGCACTACTCCTGTACATAGTATATGGTATATGTAACATGAGCACATGTACCCTATATTTATATCTGATCATAGCATGTAACAATATCTCGTCATGGATTAGTGTGCCAACCCTTGTCGTTGTCTGGTTATAGGTGTGCTTCACCGCCTCGATGATGAAATAACTTGACCGTTGTGATCCGGATTATTCTTATAATGTAGCATGACATATAGAATAATTAGTATGGTTAGGGTTAAGGTTTCGTGAAACCACCCCACCTCCATATAAATAATCTTTTCCATTCTCTCTCCTCATTCACTTTCATTTACTCCTTCCAACTAACCCATAGGCAAGTACATCTTGCACTAATTGAGAGATTGTTTGCCATTGAAAAGTACTAAAAAACTTTTACTTTCAAACAAATAAAGAAAAGCACAACTTCGATCCTAGACAGGATCTTTTGGGTACAATTCATTTCCTAAGAACGTGTGGCAATAGAGATCGAAGGCAATAGAGATCGAATGCTGGCTCTGATTTTTTTTACTTTATTGATGACCTGACGACGATAAAGAGGAAATTGCAAGTCTTCGATTGGACAACAATTTGGCTCTCTTGATGAATACTCGGACTCTCTGAATGTCTGGGAGACTGTCTTTGTGTGTGTCTTGAATGAAGGAATGATCCTTCTATTTATAGAGGTTAGAATGATCCATTCATATGCACATGGATTTTTTGGCATGTAGGAACGCTATATGCATGACTTTTTGGGTGAAGGAATGTTGCGTCCAGAAAGCTTGAATTGAATCAGGTGTAACTGCACTGTTGGACTGCGGATGAGCTGACACGTGACAGTTATTGAGATTCGTTTGTTTCTGAGATCTTGGGTGGTTGGCACCTATTCATGATCATGACTGGTTGATTGACACGTGGCACATGTACATTGCTCAAAGATTTCGATATGTGAAAACATGATAAGTTTGATGCACCATCTAGACTCATCGTATGAGAGAACTGAGCACATGGCCATTGGGATGCATGGCGAGTTCTAGGCGCATAACTTTAGGGCACATACGAATGATGGTGAGGTTAGTCACGTGTTTGAGCACAACTATAACCAATAAAACTGGGTAATGATAAAGCCGACATGTACTGACGTAGGTGACTCTTCGTTTTCTGTAAAAACCGTCGTCTGTAATGTCTTCAAGACATATTTTGCTGACATCTGACACTTAGCATTAAATGTTTGATGAGTAGGGAGTCGTGTTGGCGCAGGGCGCATCGATTGATCTTACTGGGGAGACAAATTATTTTTGGTCAACCTCGTGAGCTTTTTTAGTGCTTGAAATAATGATTCTTTAAATTAGTTAAAATCGAGATGGCAGATTCATTGCCATTGTTCATCGCCTTAATCTCTGACAGATTGCCACTTGGCATATGGGTTTGACCATGCTTTGGCCTATAAATAGGTGTGTTCGAAGAGGAAAGAATTTTCTCATTCTCATTCCACCCGACTTCATGTCAAGAACACACTTACCTTTCGATGGCCGGGAGCCTCCTCCTTGGCGAGTTGGTCGGCTGTGGGTTGTAGATCTTTTCGTTCAAAGAAGCTACAATTTTGACGAATAACTCCCCATCAGAGTAATAAGATGCACCGTATTGGCGATTGACATAGCAGTTCGTGCATGTGCAGTTCATCCACGTATTCTCCCCCGAGACAACATCGAGTGCCAAGATGTTGATTACAGGGTTTGGGTTTATTGCCAACCCAAATTTTGCTCAACCAGCGTCTCGTTCAGAAGAGATGCACTGGCCACCAACAACTAATCTATATGGCCGTAGACAAGTTAAAGGCTAAAGTGATGCGCCTGTACTTGCTTTTTGCGTCTACTGTCACCCGCGTTTTCTGTTCTACGTATTTTCAGTATACGTATACGGAATCCTGACATGTATTTTATTTTTCCTGCCTGGCTAGCTAATTTCAGTTTAATCAAGATTAGGTTCATCATGGCATGTAATGGTTTAACTTGGTTTATTTTGGGTTGGCTTGGTTTATTCTTTGGTTCATTATGTTAAACCCACTACCATCCCCCTTTATAACCCACCTAACTTTTCTCTCTCCTCCACTTTTTCATTAACTCTTCTTCCTTCTCCATTAAACCCACCACCAACCAAGAACACCCCTTAGGCAAGTGCAACTTGCTTCCACAAGAGAACCCATTTTTATTGTTCTATTAGCTTCTCCTCATGTTTCTAAGACACATTAGAACTTGTCATTTTCCATTTTGAGGCTTTGATTTTTGTAGATCTAGAAATTAGTCATTTTTAGATTTTGGTGGTTTTGATCTATCAAACTTCTTTGTTTTCAAATTTTGATGGTTCCATGTTGAAGAGAATTTCATTCTATCCAATTTTGACCATTTGAAAGTTGGATTTGGACTTGTTTTGACCAAGTTATAAACTTTTGAAGCTATGGGTTCAAACCATGGAGTTCTTGCTGATTTGGAGAAGACAGTGAGCAGTGTGTGCGAGCTTTTTAGCTTGCGCCACTGAGTTGCGCGCGCTCTTTAGCGCAGCGCAGTCTAGCCTCGTGCGCAGTCTGACTCGTGTGCAGTCTAGCCTCGTACGCAGTCTGACTCGTACGCAGTCTAGCCTCGTGTGCAGTCTGACTCGTGCGTAGTCTGCCTCGTGCGCAGTCTGACTCGTGCTCAGTCTGACTCGTGCGCAGTCTGTCTCGTGCGCAGTCTGACTTATGCGCAGTCTGACTCGTGCGCAGCCTGACTCATGTATAGTCTGACTCATGCGCAACCTGATATATGCACAATCTAGCCTCGCGCAGTCTAGTGCCTGGCGCAACATGACTTGGCCTGACTCTTCCTGGCGCAACTTGACCCGACCTTGTGCATTTTAGTGATTGGCACCCCTAGTGCCTAGGCGCAACTTGATGTTCAGGCGCAACTGGACTTGACCCTACTTGCCTTGGCGCAACCTGTTACCCTGGCGCAACTTGGCTAATGCCACTTGTTGGCCATAGTACCCCTTGCTCCCCCCCTTGGGCGCATTATGTCCCCATATCCCCCTTTTTAGGATTTTTGTACCCATTTTATATCCTTACGCCTTTTTGATGTAAACTCGACATGAACCCGATGTGATCATGACATTATTTATGAATGTTAATCTGAACACGGCTTAGTGATGGAATTGCATGATCAGTGACCCGTTGTGGTGCACTTGCATAAACACGAAATGGCATTATGACCTTACAGGATAATTCTTGATGGTGGTCCGTTGTGACGCACCCTTGCCTTGATAAATAATCTTGATAAGTAACATGACATGATGGTGACCCGCCGTGGTGCACCATTAACAAGTAATCTTGACATGAAAACCTTGATGCGCTGTTACGACAGCTAACCTGACATGCTAAGTAAATTCTTGACATCGTGGGTGATTGTATTGAATATGCTTGTATAAGCAACCAGTCTTGTCTCGCATCATGTCTAGGACATGTATCCCTGGTTACCACGGTCAGGGATTCATACTGAATCTGACTAGGTTAATGACTAGATTGATCAAGTAGAGCATATAGAGTGGTATTCCGGCTACAAGCAATCCCGTTATCTGGGTGCCTTCCTTGATGGACTTGTAGCCTACCGACGAGTAGGGCACATTTCCAGCTCACTGCTATGTGGGGTACTACATGAAACAATTACTATGCACACTGTCATGTGTTGCATCCAAGTCACCTAACAAGGCATGATAACTCTAATCTTGAACCTTGCGTCTGGATAACCTGGATAGTATGCAGGGCTTGTGGCCGTAGGCGTACCTCATTACATCTTGCTAGTAACTAAGCTTGTGATAACCCTAGTTAGTTAAGTATCAAGTCGTACTCTTTGCTTGGCCGTAAATGATGGATGGAGTCCTATCTTGTCTAGTCTTGCCCAGATCCGGTGCATGAATATCTCCGGACATGCTTGTTTATGCTTTACTTTATCGATAATTGGTTCGAGGCTAAGTTCTGTTCATGTGAAGGGTTACAACCCCGGTCCTTGTTTGGTTTACGGGTTGTAACTTGGTTACCGGAATAGTCCTCTAGTTATCTTATCGTTTATCATCCTGTTTTCTTTAACTCATGTCTTATGTTATTTTACCTATGACTTTATGTGCTGACATGCTGATTTTAGTTCTTAAGTGAAGCCTCCTTTATGGCACTTGCTCTTTCTGGGGTCTGACCCAGCTGGTTTTGTATGGCCAGATTTCGGAGCAGCTACCGAGGATCTCCCAACTTTCCTGCCAGATGGTGAACACTAGAAGGAATTTCGGCAACGAGTGGGTTTTTATTTTGCTCTCCCACTCCAGTGTACAAATATTCTTTTGAGGCGTTTAGCCACCGAACAAGTGTTAGCTCGTTACAACTTTACTTATTGTCTGCCTACGGGCTGTAACATGATTGACAAATCCTAGGGTTGATCATGTATGACTTAAACTCTTGCTAGTCTTCGTATTTTGTATGACTAGCTTCATGATCATCTGAATATGTAATATATGGGACGCCTTACCTTGTATGTCTGATGATCTACCATCTTGTTATATCTACTTGTTGCTTGAGATTGAGACACTAGGCTTATTATTGACCTTAAGAGACTGATGGCTTGTAGTAAACCCTCATGCATCTAGACAGCCGTGACCGTATTGCGAGGTGAGATTCACTTCAACGTACGTAGCTGGCTGTGTCTGTCCCCCGCTCTCCAGTATTCTGGTTCTGGGGCGTGACACGGTTTAAGTGGTGGGCCATGCAGGTCTTGTAGATCAAGATATGTGAGGGTTTAACGGATAGATGTCTCAATTAGCACTCGCCCTTGATCTCTACTCGTGCCTTCTGATCCTTCAGAATCCTTGACCTGATCCCATGTTTATATCCTCGATCTATCATGGTCCTTTCTTATTGTTTCCCATGTCGTTTCTTCAGTGGCATTGTTCCTGGTCCTACCGATCAGCAAGGTGGAGCACCTCCAGTGGACCAGCAGCAACCTGGAGACCAAGCCCAGCACTCTGGAGCGGCCTCCCGAGTCATGCATTTCGGGGACCCCGAGCCCCCAGTTCAGCCAGTCCAGCCTGCAGAGCCTGACGATGGCACCTTGGTGGGTCTCATCAGGACATTGCTTGCGTCTCAAGATCGTCGGGGCGATGCCCTGCACCAGGCAGTACAGGATGCTATGGGCCGTGTTGGTTATCAAGGGAAACTCTACGCCTTTGTTATAGTTGATGACTTTTCTTATTATGCTTGGGTATACGTTTATCAAACAAAAGTGATGCTATTTTTATATTTCAAGTATTTTGCAAAAAGATACAAAAGGAAAAATGCTTCATGATTACTCGAATTCGAAGTGATCATGGTAAAAAATTCAAAAATACTTATTTTAAAAAGTTTTATGATGATAATAGATATTACCATGAGCTTTCTTGTCCTAGAATTCCTTAACAAAATGGCATAGTGGAGCGGAAGAATCGCACTCTAAGCGATACGGCTAGAGTCATGCTGAATCAGCATAATCTTTCTAAATATTTTTGGGCAGAAGCTGTACGTACAACCTGTCATGTTTTGAATAGGGTGTTAACTCGGCCTATATCGAAGAAAACCCCCTATGAATTATGGTTTAGAAGAATTCCAAACATTTCATATTTTAAAGGTTTTGGTTGTCACTGTTTTATCCTGAACACCAAGGATAACTTGGGTAAGTTCGACTCGAAGGCGGACGAAGGAATATTCCTCGGGTATGCTGCCAAGAGTAAGGGATATAGAATTTTCAATAAAAGATCTATGTTTGTTGAAGAATCTATTAATGTTACTTTTGTTGAGCTCAATAGTCAGAGATCTAGCGACAGTGATGCCCAAAATGTACAAAGCAAATCCACGGCACCTGAAGATACTGCTACCAACGAGAATTATTTGGAGACTCTGCCGAAAAAGATGAAAGACATGTTAGACCATCCAGAGACACTGGTTATAGGTGATGTATCCAAAGGAGTAGGTACGTGTTCTTCTACTAAGGATATAACAGCAAATGTAGATTTTATTTCTCAAGTAGAGCTTAAGTCAGTAGCGTATACTTTTTCTGATGAGTTTTGGATTGATGTCATGCAAGAGAAACTTAATCAATTTGAGAGAAACCAAGTTTGGGAACTTATTCCTAAACCTATTGGTCAATTGATAATTGGTACCAAATAGGTGTTCCGAAATAAACTGAGTGAGGATGGACATGTTCTACGCAACAAAGCACGTCTAGTTACACAAGATTATAATCAAGAAGAACAAATTTATTATGACGAGACATGCTTCTGTTGATAGACTAGAGTCTATTCGCATGTTTTGTGCATTTGCATATTTTTATAATTTTAAACTTTTTTAAATGGATGTAAAAAGTGTATTTTTGAATGGATTTTTAAAGGAAGAGGTTTTTGTGAAGCGACCCCCTGGATTTGAAGATTTTCAAAAACAAGATCACATTTTCAAGCTTAGAAATACGCTTTATGGACTCGAACAAGCACTGTGTGCTTGGTATGAACGCCTAAGTGCTTTCCTACTTGAAAATAGTTTTTTAAAAGGAAGAGATGATATAACCCTGTTTATTAGATCTTTAGTTGACAGTATTTTACTTATACAAATTTACGTTGATGACATTATTTTCGGTTCTACTAACGAAAAACTTTGTCAAAATTTTGTTATGTGTATGCAGAGCGAGTTTGAAATGAGTATGATGGAACAGCTCAACTACTTCCTAGGAGTCCAGATCAAACAGCACTCGCAGAAAACCTTCATCAATCAAGCTAAGTACACGAAGGACTAAAGAAGTATGACTTCAACAATATAAAGCCTATCGGCACACCAATGACAACATCGACAAGGCTTGATATTGATAAAAGTGACAAACCAGTCGACCAGCATAAGTATCAAGGTATGATTGGTAGTTTACTTTACTTAACTACTAGTCATCCTGATACCATGTTTATTGTTTACATCTGTGCACGATATCATGCTAATCCTACGGAATCACACCTATGCGCCGTTAAGCGTGTCTTTCAATACCTTAAAGGAACTTCTACAGTCGGCTTATGGTATCCCAAAATCACATCGTTTGACCTGATGGTTAATCCGATGCTAATTTTACTGGATGCAAAGTAGACCGCAAAAGTACCAACACTACGTGTTATTTTCTAGGAAAAGGTTTAGTCTCTTGGTTCCGCAAGAAGCAAAACTCTGTAGCGTTATCAACAATTGAGGCTGAGTACATCGTCGCAGGATATTGTTGTGCTCAGATTTTATGGATGAAGCAAACCATAGAAGACTATAATATGTACTACACTAAGATTCCTATTTATTGTGATAGCACTCGTACTATTAGTCTGACTAGGAACCCAGTATGTCACTCACGCACAAAGCACATAGAAATACGTCACTACTTTTTGCGTGACCATCAACAACATGGGGATATCTGCTTAGAGTTTATTGACACAGATCATAAACTGGCAGACATATTCACAAATCCACTAGCTGAAGATCGTTTCAACTATCTGCGTCGAGAGTTGGGCATACTTGAATTTTAGAGTCATAATATGTTATGATTAATAAAAATACTTAAAACTTCATACTCAGTGATTTATTAATTGAAGTTATTTTGGGTACAAGCCGAAATATCCTTCTGTCAACAAGGCAAAAGCCTAAGCGACACGGTTCCAAATGTCTTTAGACTACTGCTAGCTAGGATCCAGCCCCTACAGCTAACCCAGGGTGATGAATATTAATTAAATCAAAGAATACAAGTTTATAGGCTATCTTTATAATTTGTTACTCAAAATATAACCTAAAATACAAGTGGCCTCGGACCAAACTCGGACCAAGTTTTGACCGAGTTCAGGCCGAACTCTATGGAGAGTTTTTTATAAACAAAAGCTCGAACAACAACCCCCTTTCCCTATTCATCTTCTTCTTCCTTCTGAGCCACATCCTCATAAATTAAAAACCTTAACCCTAGTTCCTAGAAATACCACTCCAAGGTCTTCCAAACCTATTTTCTTGGATCTAAAGCTCTAAGAAGGCATTCTCTACCATTTTTGATCTCTTTTAAGGTATATCTCTCACTTTTCTTTCTCAATTTTTTTCATGGCTTTAGAATTCCCAAGAGGAAGAAAACTAGAGACACTGCTTCATCTTCATGTCGAAGTATGAACCTGTCAATGTGTTTGATCTCTCCCATCCCGTTGACCCGACCCTCTTTGTCTCTTCTGAGAGATCAACCCTTTGGTTCGATCAATTTTGTTCCCAAAAATTTGCCCGAGAAAAATGATAAACATTACCATTTTCTCAGAATATGCCACTACATTAAAACATATGACTTCGAGAATTTCTAGTGACTTCCAATTCAATCTATGACAATGATGTCTATATATTTTATTACAACTTACAAGAAGCAGACGATATTATTTATTCTTGTGTCAGCGGCAAAGAATTTGAATTTAATTCTTAAGACTTGAGCGAATATTTTCTAATGCCAGACATTAGTGACACTCTTATTGACATTATGAAGGTTCAATTTTCCAAAGGCATGACACTTGAGTCCTTCATTGTCGTATTGTGTCATCCGAGTTCGGTTCCATGGTCACGGTTGTACACACGTTACCTCAACCAACAAATTTATGAACTTCATCGTATTATCTATTCATTTTTACTTTCTAAGGCGGGATCATTGACGAGATCACGCTCTTATAGTTATCGGCTATGTATCATATCCACTTCAGGACTACATTTTCTTTTTCCAAGATTATGATATCATTTATGATCAACTGTCTGAAGGCATGCCGCAGCAGCATCGATTTAGAGCTTTGTCCTATCTTTGGAACTCCTTCCGAGCTCTTTACGTCTAGGAAGATCCCTCGCCCTCCTGGTGATGCTCCACCTCCACCTGCTCCAGACGCAGCCCCAGCAGCCGCTCCAGTCCCTGTAGCTCTAAGTCATACCTTTGGCAAGCTTTATCAGCGATTCGATGCTTTTGTCACTCTTCAGGGATAGCAGCATCAGGCCTATCTGACTCGCTTTGGTGATGCTGAGTTTCACCACATTTCTTAGGCCTAGGTCTTGACAAATACAATGGCTGATATTCGGTCGACGATGGCTCATCATCTCTCTACAACGACAACCATCCTCCGTCACCCTGGTTTTGACGGACCGAGACTGGAGGATCATCCTACTTTCAGCTTTTTCGATCCGATGACAGCCTACTTTGATCAACAACCTCCTGCTGATGCCCCGGATGGTGCTGATGGTTGATTACTGTTTTGGTATAGTATTTTTTTGGATTTATCTGGTGATGGATGATGATGTAGTGACACTTTACTTTCTGCATTTTGGACCATCTTACTTGTAGTGATGCTTTATTTCATGTACTTTTGACTTATCAGTTGTAGTGGCATCTTCCTATTTTATATTAGTTGTTAGTTGCTTTTCTACTATTGATAATCTAGTACTGCTACTGCTGATGTTTTACTTTATCATACTTGAGTTGTCAACTTGCTATTTCATATCATATTTGGCATTACTCTACTTTTTCTTTGTTTTTGGTTTCTTAAATTGCGGGGGAGCCGCATTTTGAGTACATGGAAAAGAGGGAGAAAGAGCATATATACTAAATTTAAAATCTTTAAGATTCAGAATAAGTCAGGTATATAATTTCAAGTTTACATATTATTTGTTATATTTTGATATAGACTCAAAGTTTGTCAATAATCAAAATGGGAAGATTGTTGGTCTATTGGATAAATGATCACACCTGATTTTGATAATCAACATCAACCTTGATCGATATGCAAAATATATATACTGTTACAGGTTTCAAGTTAGAAGTACATCTGCATCCTAAATCTGCGTCATACTACTACAAAGTGCAAACATCGTATCATCATAAAGAACCCAAAGCAATGGAATCAAGCTCAGGTCTTTTTTATATTTCTTCTGTAATTTTACTTTTATTGAGTCTAGGAAGAATATGTAAGATTGATCAGGATCAGTACTAGCTTAGGTTTTTCTCGGTCCACAAAAATTATAGCCTACCTGTCTACGAATATTTATATCCAAAACTCCACATACTAAAAGCCCAAAACTCAACCAAAATTGGCCTAAATAGTTCTGTTTTGACCCTAGCAGAACTCGGGGCGAGTTCGGTCCAGGTCAATTCAAATTTGCTTTTGAATCTCTTTATATCTGCATCTATCGTTCAAATGCGAGATTTTTGCATCCGAACTCTGTCCGAATTCCGTCTACAAAAATACTATAAATAGAGAAGAACTTTCACATTTTCAAATAACTTATTTATTCAATCTTCTATTCTCTATTCATTTCTAAGTATTTTCTACGAGCTACACTTTCTACTACTCGTAGCCAAGCCAGTACATTTTCTGTTTAATCTATAGTTTGGTGTTAAAAAGTTATATCGGAGGCTGCATTCAGAAAATGTTCCAGTTTTCAAATCGCCCTCTGGAGTCAGTCGTGCGCTCATCGTCAAGCATGGTATTGTAAGAGATTGTAAGCTCTCAATTAGCTTGTGCCATAGTAGATTAATATCGAGCAAAAGTACTCGAGACTTGACTAGTCCTCTTAGAGAAAAACCAGTATGTATCGTTGCGTCACTGAGTTTGATCTTCTTGACTCTTATTTTACTGTAATTCATTTACTGTCAGTTGTTTTTATCTGCCATACTATATAGTTCTGAATTTTTTAATTGGTAACATTTTTTGCTGTACACACACACACTCTATTCACGCCCTCTTTAGTGCCACTATGTCATACGGGCTACCCAGGCTGGTATGGAGATGAACCAACATATGTTTCTGGCTCTTTTCTAGCTATATAATCCTCATATCGGGACGTTTTACACACTCGAAGGAGAACTGGGCCTGGTGCTCCATGAAATGTTTGAAAGTCTCGAAACTCCCCTGGAGTACTAAGCCATATGAGGAGTATTTCTCGACAAATGAGGATCTTTTCAATTTGGATGCGAAGGAGTCCAAGATGATGGCGGTATATAAGGAACTGTTGTGCCACCATCATATATGCCAGCAGAATGATAAGACAAGGGCTTCTTCCATATGACTGCTAGGAGGGATTGCATCTTTATCTAACATCACGATGGTCTGAAGAGGCTTCATATTACTACTCTTCTGGGTTCCTCACTTGATGAGATCGTCGCTTAAATGAAGGAATTGAGCGAGAAGAATGCCCGAGTAGATGTAGAAGGGACCCCCGCAGACAATGTTTACAGTTACGTCTGGCATGACATGCACAAGATGTCTCCGATGGCTGTGCTAGTTGCCTATCTGATGATATGGCTTCGGGATTATGTGTTCCCTGGCGGATCATGATCTGTAGAAAGAGTGACCTGGAATCTTATCTTACCAACTGTAAAATTGGTATTTGGCCATCGTTTGGCCCTGCTTCCCTCCATTGTCTGCATCCTTCAACGTGTTCTATGTGAATTTGTAGAGAAGATCCTCAATATTGAGGAAAGGAATGGGAATTTTTCTCGGACAGAACTGCCCTGCCATTATCTAATGGGATGCTTAATAGTACACCATCCTAATATGATGAGTCCTGGCCTGGAAGAAGTCCATGTCGAGGGTGATGCCCTTATTTGTCGCTACTGCTGAAGGAAGTGGCTGCATATCGGTATCCCTGTTTGTCGGAAGGTTTTGTCCAAACGGGTGGAATATTTTTAAGGTTGCCCCAATTTATTTGGGATTTGAAGATGATAATCACCTGGACAATAAAAACGTATATGCCTCAAGCCTACCAACGTGAGGTTGTATTGGTTGCAGTACATACGATCCTCGTATTTGGTTTATCGGAACAAGAATCACGTCTTCCTTGCACCGTATTTACCAATCCTTGCTCGTCAATTCGGCTTGAGTCAGTTGATGTTGGACAACCTGAGCACCCGCCTGGGTTCATCGAAAGTCTACTATATAGGGCTAGAGCTTGGTAATACAACAATGTTGGGTGTACAGGGGCATGCATTACGGCTCCACTGTTGAATCCCAGACCCCATATCTTATACTCCGCCGTGAAGTTCTACTGTTCAGCGAATACTCTATCTCCCGGTTATAATCGAAAAAAGAGTTTTATCGTCGGGACCGAGTTTGAGGCGTCTACGGCCATGATTATGAGGACCAGACTTATCTTCCGTTGGACACACAAATATCGAAAGGGGTATCGGCTACCCTGGTAGTAGAGACAGAGGAGCCGCTGGAGGAGCCTACGGATACCCAGTTGAAGAGTGTGCTTCAGCGGTAGTGGGTTCATTTGCGCCGAAGAGACCAAGGAAACTATTGGCGTCTAAGTCCACATAATAGCTCCTCCCTTGCCAGCAGAGAGAAAAATAGAGTGTTCTCCCATAAAGGTAAAGAGATTAATATCCATATCTGAGATAAAGTTATCCTCCTTCGTGTCTCGTGTTTCCCTTGTATGCAGCTTGCGAAGAAGAAATTTATGTCTTTGAAGCGAGATCTGGATGAATCATTCCAGAAAGTGGTCATCAGCTCTTTCGAAGAGCGTATCCCTCCAGTGGTAGATCCCCAAGATGCTGATACCCGGGTCGATACTCCCTCTTCTTTTGACTTCAATATGACTTTGGTGACGTGTTGAAGGCACTGAACACTGACCAACCCTCAACAAGCGTATTAGGTACTTTTGTTCACAGATAGCTGTATATTTTGATGGTAGTAGTAATCGTGTCTTTGTTCGCAGATACGCACCAAAAGGGATCTTCGTAAAATTCGGACGAGCCTGCAGCTAGTGTGGATATGACGAACCTGTAGCTAGGAAGGGACTGAAATTCCCCTTGAGACCGAGACGGAAGAGATTCGAGAGTCTTCCTACGTCTAATGCCTTAGATACGACTGACAGGTTTTTTGCTGGAGTGGACGAAGAGGAACCGACCATTGGGGGTGGCGACCAGCCTGAGATGAATGAGAGAGTGGCCTCTACTAAATTGTCCCATAAAAGTGAGATGGGGAGCCAACATCGCTGTCGAGTTCTACGCCTGCCCCAGCGATAAAAACTAAAATGGAGGAACTGACTCCACCGCCGAGTCCTACTCCTACTCAAGCAACAGTAGGTTCACATTGGCGAGTCCTCCAAAATTGGCCTCGATCAGGATGAGATTCCTGTTGTAGGAGAACCGGCTCCTGTCTATATCCCCTAGGGAACTGTAACTGGGGCGGCCCCATCAGAGACACTGCCCACTGTAGAACCCAGTTCTGGTACTGTTGGAGGTCAGCCTGGGCCGGTAGACACTAGGTCAGAATCTGCCCGAAAAGAGACAGATCAAGACATCTAAATAGGAAGAGGTCTAACTGGAGAGGTGGCAGTTGTTCCACTGAGTGAAAGGTTTCAGGAGGCCAAAATGCTGCCGAGGTCTGCCACCTCCGACTCCGCTGTCCGTCCAACTTTCTTAGGATTCTCGACAATGTCTCTTATCATGCCTCAAACATTGGCCGAAGCAGACGACTATGTGAAGTTTATTGTCGAATTTTCTTATAAGATTTTGAAGAGGGGGTATCTACTTTTCTGGAGCACGGCCGAACTTTTGCAGAAGCTAAGTCATTTGCACTTCTACAGGAAGTTGTCGTAAGATCCCACCCGGACAATGAGGCTATGGTCGAAGCTTTAAAGGTATCTGTTGGCCAGCTGAACCACCGTCTAAACAAGCTTCAGGTCCTCTAGAAGAATGATCTCACCTCGCTGATAGAGAAGAAATAGCGCAAGCTGATGGCTAAAGTCGCTGAAGCCAAGTCAACTTATTCATCCAACCGAACCATCTTAGAGCCTGACTTGGTCGAAGCCAGCACTAAGGAGCATGAACTTCAGTGGCCGTGGAGACCCAAGTCAACCTGCAGGAGATCTTGGGTGAGCGCGTGGCAGAGATTGATGATAAGCTACGTTTGCTGCAGGAACAACGAACCCAACTCATGGCTGATTCTCGGTAGGCGGCAGCTAAGCAGGCTGCCCTTAGCCATGAGGCGGCAAAGTATACTCGACAAGTGGCTAGCCTGACCAAAAAAAAGGCAGAGCTGGATGCCAAATATATAGACTTTATCGCCTTCATAGACGAGGCAGTAGTGTACTGCGAGGCTGAACGTCGGGCTTTGGCGAGTGTTCAGTCCCGGGCAGAAGCTCTAAAGCGCCGTATCGATGAGCTGTGTGCTCGCGCTAAACATTCCTTGTTTTGCTCCTTTAATTGTCTTTTTTTCTTTTCAAAATGTAGTCCTTTCTTCCTTTTTTTTATAAAGAAATAAAGACTTTTATTCGGTTTTTCTTGTTGTGAACTCGTATGAAAATTTGTGGACTTAGCATCTTTAACGCACCTTGGCTTAGGCACAGATGGTAAGATGAGATGATAATAGAAATTTGACTGGCAAACATGTTTACTCAGAGGTAATGTAGACGTTATAAACATGAGATTTGTAGTAGAGATCTCTTACTCAGAGGTTACATGAACATGGTAAGACCGCTCTGTGGGGACATAGGGAACAACTGAGAGGTAGTATGGACTTAGATGTCTATGTCTGGAGTATAGCGACCCAGCGGTTGCTAAATGAGAATGTTGACTCATAGGTAAGGTGGACATGGTAAACATGAGATTCAGAGCTATCTTACTCAGAGGTTATGAGAATGTGGTAGGATAGAACTCTGTATATTCGTATAAGTCAACATAGAGGTAATGTGGATGTGGATGTCTTCTACTGGAGAAATAACGAGGGAATGTCTTAGAGCAGCTGGACTCCACAGACATTTGACGATCGATATATGTATGTGTGATCTAGTAGAAGATATTTAAGGGCAAAATGAGCTTGATTGATTATTGTATAGATATTTGCTATGAATTCAGACCGCAGAAATACATGTTGATAGGTTTCATACATAGTATTTCTTAAGGAACTTGTCATTGATTGGTATCATGAACAAGTCTCCGTTGGATTTTGTGAGTCGGTAAGCACCATTAGAATACATCGTCTCTATAATGAAGGGACTGTCCCATTTGGGTTCGAACTTTCCAGCTGATTTGTGAGTCATCACCATTGGCCCTCTAACTGATAGGACAAGGTCACCCACTTAGAATGTTCTTTATTTAACTTTCTTGTTGAAGGCTCCAAAAATACGAGCCTGATAGAGCTCAATACGCTGTTGAGCCAGAAGACGTTTTTCCTGAAGCGCCTCTAGCTCTTGTAGTCGGTGACGTTGATTGTCTTCATTCGTCAGTTGATTTGTGATAGACACCCATAGCGAAGGAATCTGGATTTCGAGAGGAAGGAATGGTTCGCTCCTATACACCAAAAAAAATGGTGTATTACCTACTTAAATCTAGACCGTTGTACGGTAAGCCCAGATGCACTCACCTAACTTCTTGTCCCAGTCGCGTTTGTTAGATGACACAACTTTCTTGAGGAGTTTGACAATTGTCTTGTTGAAGGCTTCAGCCAATCCGTTCGTCGTCGGGTTATAGGCAGTCGATGCCATGTTTTGAATACAGTTCTTATCGTAGAATATACTAAACACATGGCTCATGAATTGTGGACCGTTGTCCTGGATGAGCCTCCAGGATACCCCAAAACGATAGATAACGTGATGCTTGATGAAGCTAATCATGTTGAGCTCTTTACCTCTAACAGAGGAAATGCTTCCGCCTATTTAGAGAAGTAATCAATAATGGCTAGGATGAAACAGTGCCTTTTGAATGACGGAGGGGTAATTGGTCTGACTATGTCCATACCCAGGCTTCAAAGGCCAAGAGACGATCATAGGGTGTAGAAACTCTGATGGTCGATGAATGAAGTCAGCATGTAACTAGAATACTTGGCATTTTTTAGCGTATTCGACAACGTCTGCCATCATGGTGTGCCAGTAATAGCCCATGCGTCAAAGTCGGTCCAGTAGTTTAGGACCGGGTTGTGAGCTCCATATGTACCATCATGGGCTTCTTAGAGAGCTTCGATCGCCTCCTTGTTTGATAAACATCGGAGGAGAAGCCTGTCATATGAACGACGATATAACATCTTGGTGGTTGTATCATAACAGATTCGGAGATAACGTCTTTTAACTGACACCGCCTAATTTGCGTCATCTAGGAGAATTTCGTAGACTGCATAGTCTATAAACGAAAATCGCTAGTCCATGACGTCGATATTGGTGTTCGTCTGTAGAGTGTGGTTTAGGCACATGCATAAGTTGTTCTTGGGACACACTAGTTCTCGATAAATGATGGTGATAGAGTGTTGGGTTCCGACAGGAGCTGCCAAAGACGCACCGAGGCCCGCCTGTCCATCGGCCTCTAGATCTTGTAGCCGTGGCACATGTTCTATGAAGAACCTGGTGAAGGTAGAGATGATGTCTAGGATGCTTTATGGTAGCAAAGTTGGTCTTCATGACGAACCTCATATTGCCTTCGAACTTGGTTGACTATGAGCTTCAAATCACCATATGATTCGAGGTATTTAACCCCTAGTTATTTCTCCAACTGGAGTCAGATAATAGGAGCATTGTACTCTACCATATTGTTGGAGCATGGTTCTGTGAAGGAATAAGCACGCTGGATGACTAGGTTGTTTGGAGACACTAAGACTACTCCCACCCCTGCGACGATCTAACCTTCAAGGCCTATTCTCGAGGCACCGTCGAAGAACATCTGGAAAACGAAGTCCTCTTCAATGATATTGGACTTTAATACCTCGTCCGAAATGTCCTCTTAGAGTTTCGATTTTTTTGGTATCAGATGTGCGGCTTGGAAGTCGGCTAGTGCTTGACCCTTGACAGCTTTTTGTAGAACAAATACCATATCATATGGTGATAGCAGTATTGCCCATGTAGCTAATCGAGAGTTTAGTGCTCCTCGTTTCGTCATCAACACTCTGAGTAGATTAATCCGGGAGATAACATGGATTGTCTGAACCGTCACATAGTGGCGAGTCTTCTGTATAGCGAAGACCAAAGCTAGGCACTCATTTTCGACAGGATTGTACTGATGTTCTGCCCCAATCATTGTCCTACGTAGGTCGTAAATGTCTTGTTCATGATCTGCCTCACTTTTTTGAGCCAATAGGGCGTCGAGAGAATGGTCCATTACACAAATGTAGAGTAGGAAGGTTTTGCCTACTACTAGCGCTACTAAGATCGGAAGGTTCGTAAGGTAAGTCTTGATATTGTCGATCACCTTCTGACATTCTTCGGTCCAGACATAGGAAACTGCCTTTTTCATAACTTTGTTGAAGGGTTGGCATCGTCTAGAGAGATTTGCTATAAATTTTTTGATTTATGCGAGACATCCTTATAAGCCTCGAAGTTCTATCAGATTCTTCAAATGATGCATATCAAGGATAGCCTTGGTCTTTTTCGGGCCAATATAGATACCCTTTGTGGTGATGATGAAGTCCAAGAACTGGCCGCTAAAGATCCCAAGAAATTAGCTGGATTCATCTTGAGTTGATGTGCCCACATAAGATCGAAGACTATCTTTAGATCCTATAGGTAATCACCTCGAGAACGACTTTTAACAGCGATGTCATCAACATAATATTCGACTGTTTTACGAAGATGTTTACGAAAGATGGTGCTTATAGCTCACTGGTATGTTGCACTTGCATTCTTAATCAGATGGGCATCACTATATAGTAGTAAACCCCTTTTAGGGTTCGGAACGACGTCCGGGAACATCTTAATTTTGTTATAGCCCGAGTATCCATCCATGAAGAACATATGTTCGAAGCCGCATGTATTATCAATCATCACATCAATAATCGGGAGGGGGAACTCATCTTTCGGACAAGCAGAGCTGAGATCCCAGAAGTCTATACAGACCTGAATTTTCTTATTCTTTTTAGTAACATGAACGATGTTGGCTACCCAGTCTGGGTGTTGTTCTTCACGAATAAATCCACTCGTTATGAGTTTGTCTATTTTTTTCTCAATGGCGTCTATGACATTGGGGCAGAAGCGTCGCTGTTATTGCTTAACATGCTAGCATTAGGTAAGATATTAAGTCTGTACATTGCAACTTTCGGTTCTAATCCCGACATGTCTTCATCGATATATTCTATAACAAAATAGACCAAAGATTCTCGATCTTCCCCTGATAGGGTTTTGCTAATGAAGATGGGCTTCGGCGAGGATTCATCCGCTAAGTCGATTTGTTTGACTTCATCTTCGGTGGGAGGCTCCCGTTGCTCGAAACATAATTCCCATTGAGACCCTAGACATTGAACCCAAGGTTCTTCTTTGAAGAATTCTATCTTCTGATAAATGTCTTCTTTTGGAGGATGTGTGAACGTCATATTGACTGACAACTTTTTCTGAAGATTGGACTGATGTTGTATCGGAGTCCCAAGTGGAAGCTTCAGATGAAGGAGAATGTACTACACCTTCAGTTTCTGAACTTTTTGGGGTTGTTGGAGTTATATAACCTGCCCCCAGCGAGTGCGTTGGTAGTAATCTTGGGGCTTCCCTTTTAGAACGGGCAGTCGCAGGGGCAGACGTCGACCTTTGCCGTAGCTCAAGCCTTTACCGCTAAATAAGTCATAACCCATTTTTTGGATGAGGTATTTTGCTTGATTATTATAACGGTATATTTGTATTTTGTCGTTATCAGGCTGTGGTTCAGCCGAAAAGAGGTCCTAATGATGTTGCACTTTACCGAAGATAATAGGCCTTTTGTTATTTTTCCTAGGCGGAACCACATAACGGACTCCTCGCTATGGGACGACCTGATTTACAATATTGACAGTCGTTACTTGCATTTGTAATGCTCCTAAGGCATTATCTAGAGTATACATAGCATTCAATGTGAAAGATTAGAGTAGTTGAAAGATAGCCTTTTATTGGTAAAATAAGGGATTTTACCCCGTAGGATTATATCATCAAGCAAAGGTGCCTAAATATCGGCAGATATATAATTCCCCAGCTTTTCATCTATGAGAATTGGCACAGCCATTGGAGGAGGTGTGGGAGACTTTCGCTGTATCTTGGCTACCAATGGCGTTGACATCCTAGTAGGAGGAGTTTCCGGGGACCTTCTCGACAATTTGACTCTGATCGTCTCTTGAGCTATACCTAGGAGTTTGATGACCAAGGGAACCGGAGCCTTCCCATGCAGCTTAGCCACAAGATTTTTTATTTTTATTTTTTTACACTTTATTGGTCAATATTATGCATCTTCTTATCTATATATTTAGTTCTTGGAGTTTCGGATTGATGGCTAGTTTAGTGTAGATTCCTGTTTGAAAGTTAGGGTTTTATAGGTTTTCCATGGAAAGGATCTATTAAAAGTGCTTATGTTTGAAAACTAGTTGTCCCGCGCGGTAGAGAATTTGATTTTATGCAGTTTTGGCTTTTATTTTGTCAGATTTTGAGTCCTATAACACAGGCTATGGCCATTGAAAGTTTTCGAAACTTCCATGGCAGACTTGTTGTTTGGGGATAACGACCTTCCATGAGCGCAGTAGGCCATGCGACACAAATGACAAGTGGTCATAAAAACTTGCCGTTTGAGACCTGTCAGCATGTGCAGAAAGCTCATGCTTGATTCTTATGCGCCTATGGACATTTTGCACCTAGGATTGCTATGCGTCTATGGTCGCTATGCGTCTATGGTTGCTATGCTCCAATGGACATCATGAATCTACGATTTTTATGCATCATGCATCGATGATTGATATACGCCTGCTAATGGCTGGACGTCTGGCTATGTCACGCGCTTGCTTTCTATCTGAACCTGACCACCATATGCGCCTGTCAGCCCTGCTATTTTTGTTGGATTTATATTTTTAATGATTATGTTACTCATCCTGACCCTAGTCTATGGTGAGTAGCTTAGCCTATGTGTCCCATGCACCTATGTATTCTTATGCGCCTACGTATTCTTATGTGCCTACGTATTCTTATGCGCCTATGTGACCTAAGTGCCAAGAGATTTCTATGCGCCTACTTGGGTTAACCATATTCCTAACATAGTTACCTGTATAAGTGTTGGCATATTCTATGTGTGTACTGAGGTTCAATTCTATGTGAGCACTATGGTGCTAATCTACGTGCTAAGCGATCAATATATGTCAGTACATCCATATTTCCAGTATAGTCATGGTAATGGTCAAAAATATTGGCGTGGTACGATGATTGTTTGATTGGCGCATTACACTAAGGATGGATCTAGAATCGGGACTTTACGAGCCAATGTGGATTCATACTTAGGGTATCCGTACCAAGGTACGACATCTAGGAGGATGACCATGTGATTATGACATGTGATTACAAGACCAACTTAGGGTTAAACTAAGTAACTTAAATTGATAGAAGCATTGGGTGGAAACAGAATCCCGACTAGCCACCTCCCAGACATCAGTCATGGCGTGCAGGTTGGCCGCCACGGCTATGGTTTAACATCCTCTATTAGGGGATGGCGGTATCTGACTACTATGTGTTATATGTGTTAGCCCATTAGTTAATGATCACACCTGATTTTGATAATCAACGTCAACCTTGATCGATACGCAAAATACTACTGCTATGAATTTACAGGTTTTAAGTTAGAAAAATCTGCATCCTAAATCTGCGTCCTACTGCCAGAAAGTACAAATATTGCATCATCATCAAGAACTAAATGCACTGGAATTAGCATCAAGCTTTTTCATATTTTCTTCTGTATTTTTATTTTTATTAAGTCTAGAAAAATATGTAAGTTGATCAGGATTTGTACTGGCTTAGGTTTTTCTCAGTCCACAAAAACATTAGCCTACCTATCCATATATACAAAAGTCCACATTCTAAAAAGCCCAAAACCCATGCAAATTTTGCCAATACTATACAGTTCTCACCAAACAGAACTCGGACAGAACTTGGCCCGAGTTCGGCCCGAGTTCAGTACAAGTTAGTTTTGTATTTGATTTAAATCCCTCCAAATCTGCATCCAATGTTCGAATGCGAGATTTCTGCATCCGAACTCAACCTGAACTCGGCCCAAATTTGGCATACAAAAATACTATAAATAGAGGAGAACTTTTTCATTTCCAAATCACTCATTCACTCTTTCTTCTCTATCTTTTTAAGTGTTTTCTACGAGCTAAAGCTTTTAAATCAAGCCTATACTACTCTTAGCCAAAGCCAATACAGTTTTGTTTAATCTAGAGTTTTGGTGTTGAAGAGTTGTATCGGAGGATGCATCTAAAAAATGTTCTAGTTTTCAAAGTTGCCCTCTGGAGTCAGTCGTGTGCTCATCACCAAGCATAGTATTGTAAGAGACAGCAAGCTTTCAATTAGCTTGTGACATAGTAGATTAACATCGAGCAAGAGTACTCAAGCCTTAACTAGTCCTCTTAGAGGGATACCAGTATACATCGTTGTGGCACTGAGTTTGATATTCTTGACTCTTACTTTACTATAATTTATTACTGTCATTTGCCTGCCATAGTATATTGTGCTTAAATTTTTATTTGGTGATATTTTCTGCTTCACACGCACAAACTCTACTCACCCCCATCTAGAAGTGCTCAACGGTCCTACAATATGTTCCATACTGTGGCCTTGCAAGGGACCGGTATGTATTCTACGTACTAAACATTATTATTGGACCGGCTAGCCCTGCTGGGACTGACACGATCTGAGGATTCCTATATATAAGTATTACTGGAAGAACCCAAACAAATCATAGAAAGCCATAGGGATGATTGTCCGCCAGTAAATTGACTTACTTGTGATATGTTTTTTCTGTTAATAGTCGAAGAAGACTGTCATGGTACGTGGTCCAACCCATGTCCTTGTTTGGTTGTTGGGTTGGACTATTGTGCTATGACGGGCTATGGACCAAAGTTGTGACGTAGAAGTCCCAAACTTGACCATTGCTCTAGGATGTGTCTTATCCCATAGCGGTTCAGCACCTTTGTCCGTGTTTGGTTATAAAGGTGTCGTATTGCCTCGATGATAGGTTATAAGCCTATAATCTTTGCCAGGTCCTACTCTAATTGCTAGGGTTTTGTCTCAATCATATGTGATCCCTGGTGGAACTTGCTATTCGGGGCTAACCCCATTCATTTTTTTGGCCAGATCTCATAGCAGCGCCTGAGGATCCAGCTTTCTTTCATGAAGATGGTGCATACTAGAAGCATGGCCGTCAGAGGACAAGAGTAGGTTTCTTCTTCGCCACCCTGATATCATAATTTTGTACTATAGCATTTAGCTACCGACACATGTTTAGCCTGTAGTTTTGGATATTTAGCTTCCTTTACTTAATTATAATAAATCAGACTGTAGCTGACTATGGTTATGTACTACTAACTTTCTGTACTAGCTGGTATTTTGTACAGCTAGTCCTTATGATCATTTTGATGAAGCGTCGGGAACGCCTTAGTGATTTATTTTATATGCTCATTACTTGTTGATTCTTGATTGAAAGATTGAGACGTAGTTGCTCTGTGTGACCCTAGAAGACTTGACTGTAGCGTGCACCCCCAAGTCTAGTGACAGATGACATCTTTGTACCTTATATGGGGTAGCTGGCCATGTCCGTCTCCGTATTTCGGTACTAGGGCATGACAGGGTTTATCATAACTACGGGTACTAGTCTATTGAAGATAAGATATCTAACTCGAATATTTAATTCTTATTGATGACTACCTAGGTAAGATAGAAAAATCACAAGCAATGCTTAAACTCTATACTATACATCGATAAGTTATATCTCAAATCTTCTAAATAGTACGATTAATAGTTTACGTACTTTCTAGCTAGAAGAAGCTATATAATACTTACAAGTATGCCTAACTCTTCTTATACATAATTTATTAAGTAAGGGTCGAGGCTAAGTTAAGTAGATACTTGGATTTATTACTCCTGACATAATATCTACTATTGGAAAATCTTCAAATCTTGGTTTTGACTGGTCATTCCAATATGAATGTAACCTTCAATTTGAATGCCTTCTAGTATAACTTATCCCTTCTATCACATATACCTCTATACTGTTGTCCATCTTTGTCTCTACTATCATAATATACAATCCTTACATGATCATCAAATGTATATCTTCCTCGTGAGAGGCTTTTTTTTCTAAAATAATATCATATTCCAATTTCACTTCCTACTTAACCAAGATATTATAATTATATTCTCCAATAAAAAAAAATTTGAACTCAATGTAACGATAGAATTTATATACATATTTAGGTCTAGTCTTAAGTATGAGGCTTATCGAACCACTCTTTCGATAAATATCTCAAGTCATACTTTTTAAAGTCTTCTATAAGGTTGGTCCTATTTTTGTTTATGGGGCTACAACTAATCCCAAAGTTCAACTATATATTCCCTTAGATCATATACCTAGTCATTTCAACATCAAGAAAAATATATTTTATTCTCTTAACTAATCTTCATGAATGAGTAAAAATTCTAATCCAACTCTTTCTACTCAATGAAATGGTAGGAGTTTATATTCATTGATAAAGGAAAATTACTTTACTAGGGCTAAACCTTATATATATATAAATCCAATCGGTTATTCCCTTCTAGCCGTCTATCTAGTAGAGGCATCTATCTCAATCATTACTAACTTAAATAATCACCCACCTTAGAAATACTCTATCCAACTTGCTCATATCCAACAATAAAATATAATCGAAAGGGTTCATCAAACACCAGTGTTTATCTTTTCGAAACAAGAAAAGACAAGAAACAATAATAAGGAGTTCAAGAAAGATGATCGACTTCAATTACGAGGTCCAAAGGCGATAAATAAAATCAAAAGAATTTTAATATTAATTGCGGATTGAGATGCTAGCAACTTATCCTAACGTAGGCTCATTTGGTACAGTAATGTAACCAAAAGATATAATCCTGAGCTGCATGGGTCACTATAAAAACCATGTCTGCCTCGGTCCCAAAATATGTGGAACCTGGCCATATGACAATGGCTAGCTACATATTAAGTGGACTCCAGTTTAACTTGAATACGTATAAGCTGTTTAGTAAAGGTCAATTATCTAGATAACACAATAAATACATCTACGTCTTAATCCAAGAATCGAATATCATGAATGATAAAAATATGTTATGGTCGATAGCCTACTAGCATATATTTACTCGAATAGACTAACAAAAAAATATGAGTATATAAAAACTAGACTATAACAACAGCTAAAGTCATGGTAAAGTATAAAACATGGTGGAACAGCTAAAGTCACATAGAAGTAATGCATCATAAAATCCTATTAGTCAATGCGAAGCTCAGCAATAACTTGGAAGAAAATTAGTACTCAGATGAACGTAGCAAGACACATAACATATAAGCCATATAATATGAAATAAAAATCATAAAGTATGCAAAGGTGTTTCTAATCTCCTAAATATGCAATTTAGAGGGCAACCTTCGCATGCATGGGTGGGATTCAGGCTAACTCGAAAACCCACATAGCTCAAGGCTAGTGGTATACAAATATTGTCATCCAGTCATATGTATATGCCTATAACGATCCATGAACGTTAGAGGGCATCTACAAGCTCATCAATTTCCATATTCCATCCGGAGACTACTGTTTACCAATTTTTCTATCCTTTACGCCCTACTGAATGTTGTCCCCCACAATCCCACTGACCAAGTAATGTCCATAACCTGTCTAGTTTGTAATTACTTGAGTTTCCAAAACACTAATCACAATAGTTATGTTTCTAATCGGCACAAATCGCATGTGTATCGACGATCACTCATATACAATAGCCTGTGTCCTATCATGAATATCATATCGTATTAGTGTGTGTCAAGGTCATACAGATATGAGAATATCCTATAAATATATTATAGTATGCTAGTACCTAAGTTGACATACATAAAATAACATGAATCTACGAAATCGAAGAACACTATTGGTTCATATTAATACAAGTAATCATGATCATGTAAAATAACTGAATCATAAATAGAAATATGAAGTAAATAGTAATACAACAAGGTATACTTGTCTGGAGGTGGTACAATGATTTGACGACGTCTAGTCAACATACTCGTTAAGTCAACGGTAACAAACAATAAGAAATAAAAATTGATGTATCTATATATTGAAACAAACATTAGCAACATTTCTAAATTGAGTGAAAAAGCTAAAATAGCCTACCCATAAGTCTAATTTGGATACATGGGCAAAAACAACAAATTTGGGTCAAAAGATATGATCTACAGGCGGGTCCACTTTGCGCCAAAAAATGTACCAAAATTAAACATAATAAACAAATTTTTTTTTTCATTTATATTTTTTTAATGGCTTGAGAAACAATAATTTTTAGGTGTCACCGAAAATAAATAGTACTTTAGCAAAAACTACTTTAGCACTACGTGCAAAAAATCTTATGTTTTATGCAAAAATCTTAATTTTTCTTGCTAGAATCCTGTAGATAGGCTATAGCTCACATGATATTCCAATTGTCTTACACCATTTGTTGCGTACATATATGTGTGTGTTATATGTGTTTGGATGATTTTATATTGAATATTAATGTCATTTGGGTCCTTTCTCTCCCTGCTATATTGCATTTGACTACAGTTGCTCATTAAAAATCCATTTGACTAGTTAGCATGGTTCGCCTAGAATGCTAATCTCTGTTTATGAAATACTGGTATATGTTAAGGATATTTTTAAAGATTCATCTTTTATTGTGGCCTTCATATTCATGTCGGGCTTTCTAGATATTCTCCATTATCACGTTAACGCAAAATCTTTGTCCTTTGTAAACATAGGGTTTTTTGGGGGTGTAAACATAGGTTAAACTTCTCCTTGTACATGTGTCCAAACAACTCAATTAATTTACTCAGATTTGACTCGATCTAGGCAAATTACTTCTAATCAATTTTGAGTAGGTCCAATTAGGTCATGATAGATCTAGTACATGTCATGGGATATTATTGGCCCGAACGCGTTGTCAAATTCATCTGAAGATAAAAAATCAACATCTAACAAAAGTTTCAAGCACAGATGAGAAAACAGTATATTTTTGGTGATTATGCCGCTTGAGCAAATTTCAATTTATATAACCCAGGTGAAATTATAAAATCGAATAAGAACAATATTGAACCATTTGTCCAAAGGTTCACCCCCTCACCAAACTCAAGTAGAAAGAAGAAGATTAAAACTTAAAACCACTCACCCTATCCATAGCAATTTTCCTCTACGAAGACGAGACTCTTTGCATAGATCTTCTCTTGATGCTAACTTGGATGGCTAGCCCTAAGGGCAAAGTACGGACTTTCTTTTAGTTTTTTCGTGGACAAGCACCCTGAATCTACCAACCTTGTTCTTTTGAGTTTGATCTTGTGCCTCCACTCCCGATCCCTATAAATAGGATGAGAAACATACTTTAGGGCATACTCGAAGTCCTCAAATAGCCCACCAGTAAATTTGATCATCAAACAAATCCAATAGTGTTGATTAAAATCCCAAATTCTTCAGCCCCGACTGATACGGAACTTGAAAAGGGTTCGGTTTGGCCCCTGGCAATAGATTATGGAACAAAATTATAGAACTTGGGCAGAGTTTTGTCCCTGATCGAACTCAGCCCGAGTTTGGTCCTGGCTCGTTAGAATTGCTTCGACATATAGACTAGACTCAAAAAATCGTTCCCTTCAATCTGATGAGAGGGTGTTGACCCCATGGCTTCTAAACTGGACTCCAAGCAAGTCGTCCCGCGACAGAGTTCCTGCTCCCATTTTCACTGATCTCTGATCCTCCCGAGCTGTTTTGTATCTTTCATCTTCTCTAGCTCCTCGACCACTACGTCGATACTAGCTGCGATGTATAGCACCACTTGTACCACTTGGCTCCTACGACATCAATGGCACAACCAAGACAAAAGTCCCTGACGATCAGCTTCACCATAAGTCTTAGTTGCATGTCCCCAACTTTTGTCTTCTACCGAAACGTGCTACCGTTCCGACGAGCTTCTTCTCCCTTTGCTGGCCCAACCAAGTAGACAGTTTTCGAGATTCGGATTCCTGAACATATACACTTTTGTGTTCGACACTAAAGCTCTTCCGTACACTTGCAACCTTGAGCAGAACATTATGTACTATGCACACCATCGATGACCCACATCTTCCCTTGAACCGTGTGAATGGGGATGCGCCTGTCTTGTATTGAGTTTGTTGTACACCTTGAGCTCCTCTCTAGTTTTGAACTGCTCAAACCAACATAGCTCAGTGAAGCTTTGGATAATTATCCGTCACCAAAATCGGATATGTGGAACAATCCTTTCTAAGAGATCGACCATCTGTCATAGGACCGACATACTGACCCTCAATCTTCTACTCATTACCATTCGTCGCTTTGTCTTAACAAACCAAACCCTTTGTATCCCTCAAATTATCTCGAAGACCTCCTAAGACACGTTCACGATGATCCATAAACCACTTTCAAATATCCTCCAAAACTCCATCCAATGTATATGGCATCTCTGTACACCTCAACAGCTTGATCCTGTACATGCCATAACATAATCTCCTTGAGCCAGCTACTACGAATCCATTGTAAGCATCCAATCTTTGTCCCCAAATATACTATGACATCCATTATCCGTCAATCTCTCTATTGAAACCAAGTTGTACCAAAAACTCGGTATATGTTGCACCCCTTAAGAACAAGCTTCTTGCGAAGCTTCGTTGTCAAGTGCACATTATCGATGCCCATAGCTGTAGCTGTCCCCTTGTTTCCCATCTTCGTACATCCAAACCTTCCATCTTGTATGAATTGAAGATCCACCTACACGAGTGGCATGATACGATGTCCTGTGTCCATGACCCAATTGCCATCATGATACGTGCCACAAAGTTTCTCTACGTCGGTTGCTGCAATAATGATATCTTTAAACATCGTAAGAAATCCTTATGATCATCCTTACTTTTAGCCTTCTCAGCTTTGAGCTTCATGAAGTAACTTTTAATATGGCCTATTTTTCCACAGTGATAGTAGGCCTCCATGTGGTCCACACTCGCAGAATCTCGAAAACTTTCCTGTGTCCTCACTTGTGACTTGAGTCTTCCCTTTCCGTAGGAAGCAACCAGAGCAGACTCCTGCAATGATTCAACAAGCTGCTTACGCCAAATGTCCTTGTTCAATTAGCTGCTTTTGACTGCCTCCATCGTGATAACTCCATCAGGTGTGGAGTAGCTCATTGATACCCCCAACGCCTCCCATCTTTCTGATAGAAAACTTAAAATCAAAAGGTCCTATCATTATTTTCATCGTAGACAGATGATTGATGATCCCCTGGACCTAGTTCAGATGTTGTGCCATGAGGCACCCTTCGTGCACTTTGAGTTGATGAATAATAAATCTTATTGCCAGCCCATCTTCCATTCGAGACAACGAATGCAGCTTCTCCCAAAGTTTTTTGCAGAACAATCTATGAAGATGTGATAAAAAAATTGAATTGTCCAGTTATTAGCGGATGAATGCAATGACTTTCCGATCCAATCGCCTCCAGTCATCAATAAATTTATCCAATGGCTTGGCAATGTCACCCTCCAACGGACCATATAAATTCTTGTAACATAGTAGATCCTCCATCATTGGCTTCCAAATAGCCCAATCCTTTCATGTGAGGGTGATCATACGTGTGTTCATCGACTCCATAGACATGGTTGTATCTTTCCTCTAGAAAACCTGAGAGCTTTGATACCAATTATTGGCCCAGAAGCGTTGCCAAAACCCACCTGAAGATAGCCAACCAACGTCTAACAAAAGTAGCAAGCACAAATGAGAATACAATATTTTTTGGTGACTACGTCACCTGAACAAATTCTAATCTATATAACTGAGGTAAAATTACAATATTGAATAAGAACAATATTGAACCCTTTGTCCAAATGTTAAACCCCCTCACCAAACTCAAGTAGAAAGAAGAAGATTGCAATTTGAAATCACTCACCCTATCTGTAGTGATCTCCCTTTATGAAGACGACGACCACGTACTGACCTTCTCTTCTTGCTACCTTAGACGGCAAACCCTAAGAGCAAAGTACAAACTTTTTCTTAGATTTTCTGTGGACAAGCACTCTGAATCTCTAACTTTGTGCTCTTTGAGATTGATCTTGTGCCTCCACCCTCAACCCACATAAATAGGATAAGAAACATAATATAGGTCATATTAGAATTCCTAAAATAGCACACCGTTGAATCTGGCCACCAAACAAATTCGTATTAATTAAAACCTAAAACTTGCTAGCCCCGACCGACACAGAACTCAGGCAGAGTCCGGTTTGGCACCTGCCAATAGGTTCATAAACAAAATAACAGAACTCGAACAGAGTTTTGTCCCTGATCAAACTCGGTTCGAGTACGATCCCGTCTTGGCGGAACTACTTCGACATCCAGATTGGACTTCAACAAGCCTGATACCAACAACAATTGGTATCAGAGCTATCATGTTTTTAAGAGGGAATGTACAACCATGTCTACGAAGAAGATGAACACACATATGATAACCTCACCGGGGAACTGGGCAATTTGGAAGTCAAGGATGGAAGACACATTCTGGTGCAAGAATTTGTATGGTCCGTTGGAGGGCGACATCACCAAGCCATCAGATAAATCTGCTGATGACTAGAGGCGATTGGATCAGATGGCCGTTGAATTCATCTGCCAATAGCTGAATGATTCAGTGTTTCATCAAGTCTCTCTAGAGAGTTTTGCAAAGCACTTTGGAATAAGATGCAAAGATATGTTGTATTTGGAGGACTAGGTTTAAGATGGAATTAATGTAGTCCAACATACAAACTACACAAAATAAAATGAAGGGACTAACTTGTCAACATAATGAAACTATTCCCCTTCTATATTCTCCATTAGTCATCTTTAGTCTTGGATACTGAATGCAAGTAAAATCTATAAAGAGATCTATATAGGATACAATTCACTACATGGAAAAACTAATAATTATATATGAAAAGACCATAATGATAAAAAAAAGTTTATAACTTAGGATGCTTTGAATCATTTATGTGCTTCTTAAAATTATTGGTGGTAGATAACACAATAATTTAAATGTAAATTATCTTATACAAATATGCATAAAAGATAAAGAATCGATAAACAAGATCTATTTGGACTCAAACCAATTCTTATCATAATTTGGATGAATATAATAAAATCATAATATACCATGATAGATGTTAATCATCATGTTATTGAATAAGAAATCTTCATAGAATTGAATTTTTGATGTTCATGTTTAATCCAGGTTTGGGAATATAAATTTCGTAAGCTTACTCAGATGAAGACGAATTGAGCAAACATTGGTTCTCTTCAAGAACTCCAAATATTTCAATTGGGGTGGATGGACTTCTCGTATCGTCGTTAAATTGGCAACGACCTATAACTCCTCGAGCATTTCATGTTGATAATGTGTTAATGAGAGAAAATTTATGTTATAAAATGAGAGAAAATAGAAAAAATGTAGCCGAATAAATGCTCCGAGACTTCTCATTAATAATATATATGGAGAGAGAAAGAATAGAGGTGGTTGTAGGTAGGAATAATGTCATTCATATTTTAGTTTATCCCAAATCATAACAAAAAGTACCTTATTATGAACAATTTCTACGAAACGTTTGTCAACTAATTATGGAGGTAATTGATAGGTTGTTGTGAGTTACATGAGGGAGATTGTGGGCTCAATCTCTACACGGGCCGCAGTAGGTTGTTAAATCTTCTGGGTAGTCTATTGTCCATTAAATTGTCCATTAAATCATCTTCATAGAGTAGGAAAGGAAAATCGTTAAAATAAGAACAACTCCAGTTCTCAAAACAGAGAACCTTATTGATGGGGACCAGATTCAACTAAGATGCGGAACGAGACAGAGACGAGCCCGAGTTTTGGACTAGCTAGCTTGAAAATAAATCTAAAACAATATTTTTGTTGAGTAGTTTGGATTTCATTTATCTTTATTATTATTTATTTGTTTTGGGAGGTTAGTTTGGATGATACTTTAGTCGAGAAGTTTAGATTCTTTTATTTGTTGGGGGGTTAGTTTAGATATGAAGTTTATCTTCTTTAGAATTATTTTGTGTTATCTTTTGGTTGAGTGCATGGCTATAAATATAGCCAAAAACTTGTAGAAGAAACACGAAATGAATGAGAATAAAACCCACTATTAAACTTTGGTGAGAAACCTAAGAGTTAATTGAGTTCTCCTTTTATTCTAAATACATTCTTGCTGACGTCTTCCCCGAAGGATCCGATGTCCTGCTTGGAGGCTCAAACAATCTTCCTCGACTAACGACTCTTTGAAGACGATGATGACGTCCACGAATCAACTTCTACGAACCCAAGTCAAATCTGGATCGAGTATTTTGTTCGTGAGTGGCACGTAGGGTCTTAATCTTCGACAAGGAGTTGGGCACCATATTCAAAGAAGTCCAGGTACGTGCTGAAGACCTATCCCTCATAGAACGAAGTTTGTGCCAATCTCAAAGGCTAGCGACATAATCGCACTCTTCCGGGTAAGTCATGCAATTTACTTTCAAAGCCAATAGCAATAACTAGGTCTCCTTCCATCATTTATTTTTAATCATTACAAAAAAATTGCCCATAGTTAAATCTACTAGAAATCCTAATCTTATAATTGGATTAGTTGAACTTAAGTCACAGTCTCGAGTCACATGTTGAAACCATTTCACCATTACAAACTTATAAATGGAAAAGAAGGATAAATATATGATTACCGCTATCACAATATACCTGATTTTAGAATACAAACCCATAGTTCAACAAAATTGTGACTAAGTTTTCAAAATCAGCTTTCACTATTCATCGCCTTTCAGACTCTAATTAACTTCAACTTTGGCAATTAAATTCAACTTTAGCATTTAACCATTTCAACCGAATTCGAGTGGCTCTTGTGATTACCGAGTAGAGGTACAAGTCCCTGGATGGGTGGCAAAAGATCAGTAGATCGAGCCACGAGAGATGTTATTCCTTCCATCTTCGACTATATAATTAGGCTTTAAAACGGCTAAGAAAATGAGCCATATAAGCCGTATGTATATCATCAACCATTTAATTAAAAAATTACTAAAAATTATAAGTTTAAACTTTCTATTTTTTTCCGCATAACCGAATACCATATTTTTTTATTTTTCTTCCCCATAACCGAATACCCCCTCTTTATTCAAATATATCCATAAAAAATTATAATTTAATTTAATTTAAATATCTATAAATCTTAATATATATATATATATATATATATATATATATATATATATATATATATATATATATATAATATATATATATATATATATATATATATATATATAACATATTCATTATGTCCCCCTCCCCTCCTTTTCTTCCCCCAGACCCGATTCCCCCTCCATGTTGCCTATATGCTCCCGGCTCCCCCCATCGTCGACGTCTTCTCGTCGGCCGTCGGCCGTCGGAGGCCCTGTCATTCCTCCTTTGTCCGGCGAGGACCCCTCTCCATCCATCAGCCGCCGGCGGAGACGGCAACGCAGGCACCCGTACCTTCCTCGGCCGAGGCTGCCGTAGCAACCCCTCTTCTGTGTCCTCCCCTTCCATCCTAGGTGCCCCCCATCCCTCGATTAGATGGAAGCACAACTCGCTCTCATAGGACGATGGTGGGTTCGCTCTCACCCGACCGCCGTCCATCCTCCGCCCCTTCCGATCGTGGCAACCGCGCTCGAGGGTCGGCCTTCCCCTCTCTGCCTCCTTTCAGTCGCAGTGTCTAGCGAGGCCGACTCTCCTGCCTCCGTGGGACGGGTCCCCCCGTCTAATCAGTACAAGCCGGCCCCCCTCTCCGCAGCTGGCACTCCGGATCCGCCCCCCAAGCCGTTTGCGCTCCATCCTCGAGAGGTGAGCCGGACCACGTGACCGACACTGGATGCGAGACGCTGATGTCTCCTGCTTTTGCCAGCGTAGTTGACCGGCACGGTCTTTGAGGGCAGGACTCTTCTACTTTAGCCGGTCATGTCCAGACCCACATAGATAGGACCCCTCAGCTGCATCCCTTGGCACAAGTAGCAAACTGCGCTAGAATATTCGCACATGCTGCTAGCTCCACTCGCCCTTTGGTGCAAGTTGTAGGCTATCATCTCCCCTTGGGGCGCGAGATGGGCAACGTGCCCGACGTGGTGCTCGAGGATCCACTGGCTCTTGCTAACGCCAACACTGGCCCAACAGTACTACTGCAACGGCTCGGTCCTCGAGGGCATGTCCCCTCTGATCCCTCTGGTCCAGCCATGGCCCTCGTGGACAGGGACTCGAGCACCTTGGCACAACCTGCAGACTGCGCCCCCCCTTTGTTTGCAAAAACAAAATTTTGTTTTATTCTAAACTTGTAAAAGAGTACAAAGTACAATGAATTCTGGGGAAGTACAATTTTAGGAATCTGATCAGAAGTCGATCACTTTATCCCTTGGACTATGTAAACTTGAAGACTGTAGCCTCTGGAGAATGTAGCAGTAATTTTGTAAGAGTTCTTGATCCCTCTTGATGATGATTGGAAACTCTATTTATAGAGTTCAAGAAATAACTGTTTTAGCAGTTAGTCTGATGTGCACGAGGTTGGATTGCGCCATACTGGATTGCGCCAACCTTCTGTTGTGCCAACTTCCATTCAGTTGTCAATCGTGTACTAACTGTATTTAGACGCGTAGCATCGTATGATTGAGATGCGCGTGGTCGTGTAAAGGATAGTAGACACGTCTTGAGAGATTAGTGTCATGTGCGCCACGTCATCCTGCTTTAGAATATAAGTTGTCTCAACTTTATCAGGTTGCATGAGCTTTAGTCAACAAGTCAACATATGCTTGATTTGAGCTGCACCTACACACGTGGCAGCTTCTGAGTAAAAGTCATTCAGGTTGCACCCAGGCACAACTAATGATTTTGTTTAGATTACGCATGGGCGTAACTCACAAAATGTACAGGACAGCTGTTCACCAACTTTTTCTTGAGCGGCAAACTTCATGGGATTCGAAGAGATTTTTCTTGTTCTTTGTTGTGTTAGTCGTCAGTATGGTCAGGTAATGATGACCATTAAGTGTCAGGTGCTACGTAGGCTTTGGCACAAAAAGATTGGGCGTAGTCTGATATCAGGCAATCTGATCAGTAGCGCATTCTGCTTCATATCAGTGGCGCAAGTTGACTTTTGGGGCTCAACTTGATCACTGATCAGTATATTGAAGGCACAATTTGATTTTTAGGCTCTACAAGACCCCTTTCAAAGTTTTCAAAACTTAAAGACATGGTAAAGTTTTGGAATACTTTGAATTTTAAAAGTTTTGACTAAGTCAGGTTGCACCGATCAATGCCCGGTCATCATGATTAAATATCTTTCTTGAAAATATTCAATCTTCTCTTCGTCTTTCGGAGTTTTATTGATTTCTTTCAGTTTCCCATGAGGAATACGAAGAGTCAATTGGTTGAGATATATATATGTAGTTGATCTCCGTACTTTGGTCTTCACTTTTGTTCTTCAATGGCTCCCAAGAAGAAAGAGATGGAGACCAATGTTGACACCACCACCAAGTCTCCTGAAGCGAGACAAGATATTGTGCCTACAACCTTTTTGTTGGAGGCTGACCCAGCTTTGAGGGCAGTGAATTTTCTGGACTGTTTCGGTTTAACTCCGTCAGTCTTCAATCGTTCGAGTGGCGGATCATCCTCTGAGGAGCACGCCAATTCAGAAGGATTCCTCAACCTGATGCGTCGCTCGGGGATCTTCACCCTGCAAGAGTTGGACGCCGCCCTTCGTCAGACTGATGAAGGCAAGGACAAAAATAATGTTCTTTTTTAATGGGAACAACTTTTGTTATTTTGCTCCCATGTTCTTGGTTGTAGGGGTCCACCCATCTTTATGTAATGAAACCTAGAATTTCTGATTTTGTGTGGCTGTGATTTCGAATAGTGCTCATGGACATATTCTTTTAACCAATTCTTCGTTTTACTGTTTCTTCTGAAGAAAATGTGGCAATCATTGCACGGTTGTAGATGCCCATTTTTAATTCTTTCTCAAAATAGGATTCTAAAATGACGCACCCATCTCCTCTTTAATCTCTTTAAAAAGGACATTCAGAAAGAATCATTCATATTCTCTCAAACAAATATTTTCCTACAAGGCTTCACTTGTGCTACTTTATTCTGACACTATTTGCTTGCATGTTGTGTCTTCAAAAATTAGTAAGTCTGCGCTAGCTATTTCTGAAAATAGGCGCACACTATGGTCCAAATGTTTAGCTCTGATTAAAGGCGCTTATTGTTGTCATACGCCTGTTTGATCAGTGTTCAATACTGATATGCGCCTGCTTGTAGGCGCAATGCTGATGTGCGCCTGTTTGTATGCGCATACTGCTGATGTGCGCCTGTTTATAGGCGCATACTGATGTGCGCCAGTTTGTAGGCACATTGCTGATGTGCGTCTGTTTGTAGGCGCATACTGATGTTCATTGATATTTGCAGGGATTTGGTTAGCGAGCTTCTTCAGAACTGGTATTGGTGATTTGGATGTTGCGGAGAACGTTCTTTTGACACCCACATCAGGTAGCTCATATGGTTCTGACACTCAAATCAGACAGCTCAGGACTCTTCATGTTAAGAAGGGTCTTCCTCAGATGGTAGAAAGAGCCTGTATACATGAGAGTTGGATGGTGGAGAGACAGAATTAGGAATCGGATCAGAAGGGTGATCTCGTTTCTAGTTCCCCTGGCGGGCTGTCTCCTTCCACCAGTTGTATTGACAGCAGCTCATCTTTGGGCTGCTGCACTCTGTGGTTCTCCTCTCATCTTTCTGAGAGAGAAGACCAGAGTTGATTCCATTGTCGAGCTCGTTGCTTCGGGTCGAGACGACAAGGAATTGCCACCAACAAATAAGAAGATCCAAAGATGTAATAGATATTCATTATCAATAGGAAGATCCAAAGATGTAATAGACCTTCATTTAGAATGAAAATCCGAGATGTAATAGATTTTCATTAAGATGTATCTATGTTTTTAAAGAAGGAATAAAGAATGATTTTCTCTTTTTTTATGATTTGATTTTGATTTGGTGGTAAGAAACATAGAATCAAGGAAAAATGTGGATGACAAGTTGCTAATGTAATGCAGAATTTTAAAAGTATAGAGAATGTGAACTTTCATGAGGAAAAGTGAACGGCCAGTTCAATTTTCGAGATAAGGATACCGAAAATGAATGAACAGTCACATCGGGTAATGACCGAACAGTTATAAATAAACGAACAGTTGAGTTTCTTTCGAAAAGTCGCATCAGTTTTCGAGATTGACTATCTAGCTGTCTTGTCTATAAATAAAACAAAAACTTTCGTAGATATCACCAATCTCTTTTCCTTCTGTAAAAAAAATGTCTTCCAAAGATTTGCTCATCCCGAAGCTTGAAGGAAAAACTGAGACACCACCTGCTCGTCCCTGAGTACCTCCTCAAAAAGAAAGGGGCAAAGGCTCAACTGTTCCTCCTGCGCCAGGACAGGATTTGATCTCCAAATTAGTGGAACCCGGGAAGACTGTCGAAGAAGAAGCATTAAGGATGGCTGCTTGCGAGTTTTTCGTGAGTTCTGGCAATGAGATGCTTGAACGATTGGCGAACTATGTATTTAATCATGAAGGATCAGGGCCTCCTCCCCATCCTTAATATTATGTAATTCAATTTTTTTTTTGAATAAAAATAAACTTTTATTTACATCATGTCTCTAAAAATAAAGTACATTTTGTCTTTATACATAATATTTCTTGAGAAATTTTCCATTGATGGGCATCATAGCAACTCTACCATCCATATCTGTTAATTGATAGGCTCCATTAGAAAAGACTTTATTTATCACATATGGTCTTTTCCATTTTGCTTCGAACTTGCCTTTGCTCATATGTGTCATAGTCATAGGACGTCTGACTGTAAGAACCAACTCGCCTTCTTGAAATGTTCGCACTCTGACTTTACGATTGAAAGCTTTTGAAATTTGTGCCTGATAAAGTTCAATGTGCTGTTGAGCTAATAACCTTTTCTCATCGAGCGCTTCCAATTCCTGAAGCCGAAGACGATCATTATTGCCTGTAGTAAGCTCATTAGCAATAGCGATTCTCAATGATAGAATTTGAATCTCCAAAGGTAGTACCGCTTCACATCCATACACCAGAGAAAAATGTGTACAACCTGTGGGGTTACGGACAGTAGTGCGATATGCCCATAGACATTCTCCAAGTTTATCACTCCAATTACGTTTGTTAATAGAGACAAACTTTTTAAGGAGTTTGATAATGGTCTTGTTGAATGCTTTAGCCAACCCGTTAGCCGCAGGATTATAGGCTGTTGAGGCAACATTATTGATTCTGTTGTCATCACAGAACCTATGAAACTTCTGGCTGATGAATTGCGGCCCATTAACATGAATGATTCGGCGAGGGACACCAAATCTATATATCACATGATGTTTAATGGAGTTGAAGACACTACTAATTTTTACTTCAGCCAAAGGTATAGCTTTCGCCCACTTGGAAAAATAGTCGGTTATAACTAAAATGAACCGATGCCCTTTAGATGAAGGAGGATTGATAGGGCCAATTATATCCATGCCCCAAGCTTCAAAAGGCCATGAGGCTGCAGTTGGATGAAGAAATTCCGACAGTTGGTGAATGAAATCTGCATGAATTTGGCTTGCACGGCATTTCCTTGCATAATCAATAGCATCTGATACTATAGAAGGCCTGTAGTAGCCCATACGTCGGATACGATCCTGTAGTTTAGGACCAGGTTGATGTGCTCCACAAACACCATCATGAGCTTCACGTAATATCTGATTTGCTTCATCACCAGCAAGATACCTCAAGAGTAATCCATCAAAAGTTTTTCGATACAATGTCTTAGTAGTATGATTATAATAGAATCGAAGTGATCGACGGCAGATACTTGTAGCTTCTTTAGGATCTTCTGGTAATATGTCATGTACTGTAAAATCAGTGAAAGGTGTCCTCCATTCCTCACTAATGACATTGACTTCAGTTAGGTTGCTGAATTAAATGTTGTGGTTGTTTCCATCACAAAATAATTCTCTATTAGAGATAAACACCATTTGTTGTCTTTTGACTGGAACTGCCAACACTGCAGCTAAGTTAGCTAAAGCATCAGCTTCTGTATTACATGCACGACGTACATGTTCGATGAAGAATCCTTTGAATGAAGAAGCTATTCTGGTTGCTACTTCATGGTATGGTACCAGATCTTGATGTCGGACTTCATATATGCCTCTAACTTGATTAACAATCAACTTAGAGTCACCATATACTTCGAGATATACAATATTCAATTGTTTGGCTAATTGAAGTCCAATAAGCAAAGCATTGTATTCTGCTACATTGTTGGAGCATGATTCGTCTAAAGAATAGGCCCTTTGAATAGTTAATCCATCAGGTGAAACAAGAACAATTCCTACTCCAACAATGAGAGTACCTCCAGATCCAATTCTAGAAGCTCCATCAAAGAATAACCTCCAAGTAGAAAATTCTTCTGAGATCATATTTGATTCCAATGTCTCGTCCGGAATCTCATCATAGAGTTTAGATGTCTCAGGGACGGGATGAGCTGCTAAGAAGCCAGCAAGTGCTTGGCCTTTCACAGATTTTTGAGAAACATAAACCATATCATATTGTGCTAGTAATATGGCCCATGTGGCAAGCCTAGAATTGAGTGTGCTTGGCTTTTTCATTAAGACTCGAAGAGGATTGACCCAGGATATGACATGGCTAGTTTGACCTATGATGTAATGTCTTGTCTTCTGAACAACAAACATTAAGGCTAAACATTCCTTCTTCACTGGACTATAACGATGTTCAGCTCCAGTCATTGTCCGATTGAGATAGTAGATGGCTTGTTCATGACTTTCCTTGTTCTTCTGAGCCAACAAAGCTCCCAATGAATGATCCATTGCTCGGACATACATTAAGAAGGATATCCCTGAAATCGGTGGTACAAGAACTGGTGGACTCATTAAATATCGCTTTATATCATCAAATGCTCGTTGACATTCTTCCGTCCAAACGAAAGACACACCTTTCTTCATTAAGTAAGTAAATGGTCTACAACGTCCAGATAAATTCGAAATGAACCGCCTGATGTACGCAAGTCGACCTTGGAATCCTCGTAGCTCTTTTAGGTTGCGTGGAGGACGCATCTCTTGAATGACTTTGATCTTCTCGGGATCAACGTGTATACCCTTAGAGGTAATGACGAATCCGAGAAACTTACTACTAGAGACACCCAAGAAAGACTTGGTAGGGTTCATCTTGAGTTAATACTGGCGTATTAGATTGAAGATAGTTCTTAAATCTTGAATGTGATCTTCTTTGAGACGACTTTTGACAGCAATATCGTCAACATAGCATTCGACAGTCTTTCACAAATGATCTCGAAAGATAGTGCTCATAGTCCGCTGGTAAGTTGTACCTGCGTTCTTAAGGCCAAACGGCGTGAGCGTATAACAGTACACACCCCGAGGAGTACGAAACGAAGTATGTTTTTCATCTTCAGGATTCATCCGGATTTGATTATATCCAAAAAACCCATCCATAAAAGAAATTCGTTCGAATCCACATATATTGTCGATTATAACATCAGTAGTTGGGAGAAGGAATTCGTCTTTGGGGCAAGCATCATTGAGATCCCGAAAGTCTATGCAAACTAGAACCTTTCCGGTCTTCTTCAGAACAGGAACGACATTGGCCACCCAGTCAGGATGTTATTCTTATCTGATAAAGCCACAAGCTATAAGCTTTTTTACTTCATCATCAATTGCATCCATCATGTCAGGCTTGAATCGCCGTTGTTGTTGTTTGACCGATTTGACATTCGGCAAGATATTAAGCTTGTGAGTTGCAATTTGAGGATCTAATCCTGGATATCTTCATAACTCCAGACGAAGACGTCAATGTATTCACGAATAAGGTGAAGTAACTCTTGTTTATCATCTTCTGAGAGATTCTTGCTGATGAAGATTGGTCGTGATACCCCTTTCTCTCCAATATCAACTTGGACCAGTTGATCTTCAGTAGGTGGTTCTCGTTGTTCAAAACGAAGTTCCCACTGATTGTCGATCTTTTGTACCCAAGGATCCATTTCAGTAGCTTCTTCGATGTCACTTTCGTCGTCTTCTGAGAATTTGGCGGACACCATATTAGAAGATACTATCGCCTTATGAATATAACCGATGCTGGTATCAGAGTCCCATGAGATAGAATCAAAAGAATTTGAACATTCTTCTTTATCAGATTCAGAAGGTTCCAGAGTTAGAAGTGGTAACATATAACCTAGCCCTCATTTTGTTTTACTGTGGTATTGTTGTGATTTTCCTTTTGGAACAGCAATACGAAGAGAGGTTCGCCTTCCTTTACCATTGTTGAGACCTGTTCTGAAATTATAGCCCATTTTTACGGATGATGGCTTTAGATTGTGTACTATAGCGTCGTAATTGTAGCCTTCCTGTATCATCTCTATCATCATTATAGAGCTTGATTTTTGGTTCTTCTCTCTTGTTGAAGAATATAGGCTTTTCATCTTTCTTTCGAGACGGTATTAAGAAGTACGACTCTTGTATTGAATCCAGTGATACCATATTTCGTCGAGATGATACGACTTCTATTGTAAGTGGCTTAAAGTTATCTAGCATATCCAAATAACACTGAGTATAGTAAAAGACATCAGTATACTACAAAGGAGATGCTTTATTGATCTTTACACCATCATTTACAACAGGGACTTTAGCCTTAGTAGGCTTAGTCAGATTGATGACAAGAGGGGGAGAAGAAGAACGATAAGGGAGAAGAAGCTTCTTGCGACGAAGATCGAGTACAAGCGGCTCAGAAGAAGTGAGCTCCCTTTGTTTTTGACTATCACCTTTCGGTCGCTTCTCATGGGAAGGTAGATAAATAGTCAGTGGTTGGGAAGACTGAGGGCAGGAGGTACATCCCTTGACTGGAATCACCAGAGTATCATTAGGTATACTCTTCTGTTCTTCATCTGTGTCCATTGCTAGTACTACCTTCATAAATTCCTCTTTGTACATAAGAGAATCGTTGCAATATGCTTCAACTCCTTTGAAAGGATTCAGATCTGCAACCTCTTTTTGGACTTCTCTATTACCATCCACATATTTGAAGCATTGGTGGAGCATAGAGAGTACAATATTATGTTCATGGAGGAATGGCCTTCCCAATAAAGCATTGTATGAGCCATGATTGTCAATAACATAGAAAGTTACCTTTGTACGAAGATTGCCAATTTGAAGTTTTAGGCGTATCTTCCCCAAAGGTTCACTTCTTCCTTGATTGAATCCCAGGATGGTAGTGATAGTTATAGAAATATTATGTACTGGGATTTTCAAAGCGTCCAATAAGGACTTTGGCATAATGCTAAGTGCAGACCCGGGATCAATCAGAATACGGTCGACTTTCATGGTATCCATATATCCCGTGAAATAGAGAGGATGATCATGACGATTATCTTCTAATAACATGTCATCTTGTGTAAAGGTGATATTGGGCATTAACTCAAATACACTATGACAATGTGCATAGCTGACTGGCTCCTTTTCAGGCTTCTTGAGAAGAGTTAAGCAGGTGTCAGCCTGTATCAAAGCTTCACTTAACGTCTCATGAGTTTCTTTTGAGAGACGTAAAAGTTCAAAGATTGACAATCTTGCTGGAGTATTAGCCAATTGATCCAGTATGTCAAAATTGTAAGACTTTTCAAGTCCAAGAGATGATGACTTTTTTAATGCTTTATCAAAGCGAACAGGTTGCTTTCCCTTGTCTGTTGATGTTGGTTTAGGAGGAGATGGTTCGGCCACTGGCTCAGATGTAAACGATGTATCTTCAGCAGGAGAAGATGATGGAGGAAGAGCATCTGGGAATAGAGCAGGGTTTTCTTGATTTTCGAAATATTCTCGAAGATAAGGTTTCCCAGATCTAGCGCCCATTAGGATTTCTTCTTCTGTTAATGGTTCAAAGGATACCATATTGCAGTTCTTTGATTTATACTTGGAATGCTTCTTTTGTTTAAAAGAGGAAGGCATTTCAAATTCTGCAACCAGATCTGGATGAATCTACATAATCTCTTCTTTGTCAGTTGTCATCGGAACAAGACCTTCGTTTTGAGGAGGCAGGATATTCACAATGGGGACAGCTCAATCTTGTACGAGTTATGGTAGAAAATTGCCAAATTGGAGAGAAACCACATTAGCAGTCACTGTTTTTTTCGTCCTGCTGTAGAGTAATTGCTCCAGAGTTGACCAACTCTTGGATTTTGCCCTTGAGCACATAACATGCTCTGGTTGGATGCCCTATGAATCTGTGATAAATACAGTATTTAGGGTGATCAGTTTTACCAACTTCTTCTGGTCGCTTTGCCTCTGGAAGCTGAAGCTTATTGCTTTTGATCAAGCAATCGAAGATGCTCATCTTCGTCGAAAGAATACTCTTCTTCTGGACGAGTTGACTTTTGCAATGGTGCTGATGGGGTGGATACCGTCTGAGTGACATTAACAGCCAAAGACTCTTTGCCTTTAAGATTGATGGCCAATGTTTCTTTATTCTTGCGGTTATTCTGGCGATTACTACCCCCAGGTGTAGAATGTTCATCTTGGTTAGGATGAGTCATCTGGACTCCTAACTGCTTGAACTTTTTAGCACTCACTTCTGCCGCCTATGCATTAACAATAAAAGAAGGCCAATCCTGGAATTGTGTAGATCCCATCTACATACTGATAATAGGCAACAAGTTTGATTTGCAAGTGTCTATTGTTACAGCAGATGGAGTACCTAAAGGTATTTTGAGTGCCTCTCGGCGGAATCTTTTAATGAAACTCTCTGTGGATTCATTATGCCTCTGTTTAATTTTAATGAGGGCAGACATTGTCATGTCGTTGACTCTCTCATAAAATCGTTCCAAGAACATTTATTTGAAACCGGCAAAAGAAGTGATACAACCATCAGGTAAGCTACGATACCAGTCATAGGTTGTACCAGCTAAACAACCGACGAACACTCTGGTAAGAAGAGCATCATTTGGCTGTAATTGATCAGCTATCACTTCGAAATGATTGATGTACTGACTCGGAGAAGTACTGCCATCAAACAGCATAATGGTTGGGAGTTTATATTTAGGAGGAAATAGAACCTCCTTCTACTCCGTAGGATATGGTTACTTGATGCCCAATCTTTGTAGGCCATCCTTCTGCTTGAAGGCCTCAAACTGGGTGCGCAAGAGTTTTACAGCCTCATTTGCATCCCCTGATGTTTGAGAATTGGTGGGCAGGTTAGGAGTGTTATGTAGCGCCCCGCTTTCGATAGGCGATAGAACTTCATAATATGCTGGCGCCGAGTCTAATCGGCCGAGAACTTAGATGGTCATCTGACTCGATCGCTAAGCTTGGTAAACGATAACGCCTTGCGGCATCGATTCAAATCAATTTGGACAGAAGTTACGAGAATCAATCCAACTAATAGAACGACTTCTGTTGGAATAAGTCCTAGATGCAGCGGGCTGCGTCTCGGCGAGTGAGCTCTCTATAAGAGTCCCTTCGACGGGACCGGACCGCTGTATGGTTTTCTTGGAGCTTTGCCGCTGGGCTTGATTGAAGTGCTTTCGCATCATTTTCATGGATGCAATTACAAATTTTGATGCAAGGGGAAAAGAAGGAAATCTAACAAAGTGTTGATGCATTACAGGAGCTCGCGTAACTGAGGATTGACGTTGTGTAGCGCTTCGACGACCTGCACAAAGCAAAGTAATCGGTGGGTGATTCGGCCCCTTCTTTTCTACTCTATCCCGCAAACTTATTCCTTGCCTCGAATTCATTCAAATCGAATGATGCCAAGTTAATTGCATGCCAATCCACTAAGTCCAAGAACTCGGGAAAACGTATCAATTTAGAGTAATTCACTCTGAAAATACAAGTCTATCACATAAACCAGAAAGTTTAAGGTTCTAGTAAAAAGATAGACTATTTTACGTGCTGTAAAATATTATGAAACGTCGATCGTGGGTTATGATGCCTCGGACAATTTGGTGCCTACGGGACGCTAAATCGGGAGTACGACTTGGGGAAAAATGAATCGTTGCATAAGTTGGGGGAAATGATAATGTCGTTCAATACTGTCCGTGCTATACAAAACTGTTACATATGTTAAACTGTTCACGCATTGGCATGGTCATGGACAGCTTGTGCGCAAGTTGATATTTTTTCTCGAATCGATATCTGGGGCATCGGAATCCAATCGACCTAGGGGGAATGAATAATTGTGCTTCGGCACTGATGCATTGCGGGACCGTCAGTCAGGCTTGTAACCTAGACTGAGCGGGCCAAAATGCCGTTGAGATAGTCCTACGTGATGTGTAACATCAATGACCGCATATAAGATAGTAGCATGCTCACCTATTGTCTTATGCAGGTGTAAATATTATCTCTGTTTTCATGCAGGGACAAGCACGGCCGTGGTAAGAAATACGATAAAACTGCTATGGTTCACTATATGCTTTATTACGCAAAGATGGCTATCGAATATGAACTGAATTCATTTAGTTATAATAGAAAGACAACTCTAAAGCATGCCTATCCTAACAATCAGAGTCGGTTTAGACGAGTGGGTTCGTCTCGTCCACTTAGCAAGTGTGCTAATCCCATTCCCCCAATTTCCTCAGGTGCGACGGGCGCGCTCAACTAAACTGGAGCTAAAGTACGGAGAGGCGTTTTGAAGCTCTTCCTATGCTGAAGTATTTTGAAGCCAATTCAAGTCGACGGCTTATGTATAAAGGGGCGAATGTATGGGACGGCAAGCGTTAGTTCAGGTAACTTGTCGAATGTATCTTTTTTCTGTTTTCAATCAATGTAGCCGCAACGGCATCCAATGTAATTACGACTTGCACTTCGTTGCAAGCTATGAATGAAAATCATTTCTATCTTCCTATACTGTGTCTTAAATTCTGATGCGATTTGTGAAGTTTCAACTTGACGTATTAATATGAAAAGCAACTTAACGTTCTTGCCTTGTACGAGTGCAATTCCAGACTCGTACGGCATCACGCCTTAGCAAAGACGATCGAATTGGCAAGGTAACACCGGGGACGAACGGTTTGTCGACTCGGGACGTGACATGTTAGGAGGAGGAACAGCATGGTAATTACCACCCCCAGCACCAGACTGACTTGGATCAGCTTGAGTTGGCACAGCAGCGACCTGAGGGGCTGGTACCCCCAGATTAAAATGTACAGAAGATGCTATAAGCTCCGGATTTGTAACAGGGTTTACAATTGGAGGCACCGTATGTTGAGCTACCATTATGGTGTACATGCTTGTAACCATTTCTGCCATGGTTTTCAATTTGTCTTCTAATGCAACAATTCGTTGCTCTTGGCTGGTTGATGTAGAGGCATCTTAATCTTCTGTAATGGTATACACCGTCACTTCTCTTGCAGCTATTGACGAGATAGTTTGTTCAGAACTTTCACTATCTGCATCAAACTCTGAAAGAGAGTCCTCTCCCATATGGGTGATAGGAAGATCTTCTTGATTAAAGACACCTTGGATCAAATGTCTATTTCTTGATCTTGTGTATTGAAAGACACCTTCACTGGATGCATGGATCCGGTCTAAATATTGTTGACTAGGATTACGGGATGCATTACGTCTTGGACGTTTTCTATCCCCAGTGCCTTGAGAAGTCATGTTAATAGAAGCATATAATAGTTCATCTTCGTTTTCTATTATATGTTCAGGAGTTGAAGCATAGTTCAAACGATCGAAGACAGATCGTCGAGCCGATTGGCAACAACAGTTGATGACAACTTCATGTAGGCAATGGCGATTTGAACCACGATTTGGAGGTTAGGAAAGCATTCCCGTAGTTTCCCGTCTTTGTGCAAGAAGTTGTCAGAGATCAGTTACAACCACAGGACGAGAAGAAGTCGGAGGGACATATTCCTTAATGATGTTAGGAACATGTATCCTATTCTTCAGGTGTTTGGTTCCTTGAGTGTACAAAGATGTACTCAACTCATTAGCATAGGTAGAAGGGTCTTTCTTTTTAAACTTTGGCTTTTGATGTAGATTGGCCCTTGGCATAGGGTTCTTACGTTTTGCCAAAGCTGATATTGGTTGACGCCTATTGAGATAAGTGAGTAAATCTGAAAATTCTGCTCCTGGTGTCTCTGTTTGTGATACCTTCAATTTTCCTTGCTTGGATCTTGAAATTTGTAAGGTAGGAAGATCTTGGCCAGACCCCACAGGAGTAGGCAAGATACCTCTGTGATCAGTATTCTTTCTAGTATCAGAGATCTGAGGACCTCTGTTTAAAGGAATGGAATCTGATACATCTTCCTCTGAGTCATAGACCAGGGAAGTTTGAGAAAAGACCACAGGATACTTCCCTTTATTTTGAACAGGGTTAGCTAAGAAGCGTTTTCCTTTGTTCTGTTGTGTGATCATTTTAGGCATAGATTGCGCCAATTGAGAAAATGTCATAGGACTTTTTCCTTTGTTCTGTCAAGTGTTAACACTAGGACATGAATTCTCTAAGTTCAGAACTTGAGAATCAGAAGAGGGTATAGCCAAAAGACTAGTTCCCTTAAGTTGCGCCAGAGTAGCAGATTGCTTGGGTTGCGCCATAGTCCTACGGACTACTGGTAGCGCCTTGGCAGCAATTTTGGTAGACTGTGCATGGGCAGCAGAGGGAGCAGATTGCGCCTTAGCAACAGAAATAGGCTGTACTGGAGCCAATGAGGCGGATTGTGCCTTGGTCATTGAGCACTCAAGTTGCGCCTGGGCAACAGCGACTGTATGGGATTTAGGAGTCCACACATCCCTGTTCTTGGCAATAGCCACTGCGCATTTGTTGCTCTTGGTGTTGATCATGTTCTCGTAGGCTGTCTGGTTGACTTGAACAACCAGAGTCTTCTGCGTCTTGCCAATCGACGTAATGTCACATTGAGTTGTCACTTTCTCGTCGGAGGAGAAAGTCGTCCCCAGCAGAGTCGCCATTTTGTTTGCAAAAACAAAATTTTGTTTTATTCCAAACTTGTAAAAGAGTATAAAGTACAATGAATTCTAGGGAAGTACAACTTTAGGAATCTGATCAGAAGACGATCACTTTATCCTTTGGACTATGTAAACTTGAAGACTGTAGCCTCTGGAGAATGTAGCAGCAATTTTGTAAGAGTTCTTGATCCCTCTTGATGATGATTGGAAACTCTATTTATAGAGTTCAGGAAATAACCGTTTTAGCAGTTATTCTGATGTGCGCGAGGCTGGATTGTGCCATACTGGATTGTGCCAACCTTTTGTTGTGCCAACTTCCATTCAGTTGCCAATCGTGTACTAACTGTATTTAGACGCGTGGCATCGTATAATTGTGATGCGCGTGGTCGTATACTGGATAGTAGACACGTCTTGAGAGATTAGTGGCATGTACGCCACGTTATCCTGCTTTAGAATGTAAGTTGTCTCAACTTTATCAGGTTGCGCGAGCTTCAGTCAACAAGTTAACCTGCGCTTGATTTGAGCTGCGCCTACACACGTGGCAGCTTCTGAGTAAAAGTCATTCAGGTTGCGCCCAGGCGCAACTAAGGATTTTGTTTAGATTGCGCCTGGGCACAACTCACAAAATGTACAGGACAGCTGTTCACCAACTTTTCTTTGAGCGGCACACTTCACGGGATTCGAAGAGATTTTCTTCGTTCTTTGTTGTGTCAGTCGTCAGTATGGTCAGGTAATGATGACCATTAAGTGTCAGGTGCCATGTAGACTTTGGCACAAAAAGATTGGACGCAGTCTGATATCAGGCGCAATCTGATCGGTGGCGCAGTCTGCTTCATATCAGTGGCACAAGTTGACTTTTGGCGTGCAACTTGATCACTGATCAGTATATTAAAGGCGCAACTTGATTTTTAGGCTCTACACCTTTGGCGTATATTGAGGGCCGTGCATGTTCTCCATCGTGCACATTGGCGTCTGACGACTGTTGTGCACACTCCATCGCATTGGAAGCTGTCGCAGCCGCCCTTCCCGCCTCGGTTGAGGTCATATACCCTTCGGGCGTCGCACCTGGCCCTCTCTCCTCGGGAGACGTGACGGGCAGGTGCACTTCTTTTAGGCCCTTGGCGTCAGCTGCTAGTTGCGCTTGCCCCCTGGCACAGGCTGAGGGCGGCACCAATTTTCCTCTGCGCCCTTTGGCGCCTTAGGCAAGCAGCACGATCTTCGGCGCTTTGGGAGCCCTATTCAGCGCTCTTTCAGTGTCGGCCTCGCTCGGGGAACGGCCGCATTATCTCGTGCCTTCCCCGTCCTGGGTAGTACCACACCCCCAACCCGTGCTCCTGGCACATCCTGTGCCTGACTCTGGCTCGCGCGCCCAGCGACCACCTGCCATCCCCAGATCGATCTCGGCCGCCTCTCCCTTGATTTTGGGTGGCTCGACCATCCCTCCCCCTGCGCCCCACGCTGGCCACACCTCCCCTGCCAATCCAGGCCTTTCCTCCTCTCCGGCCAACCCCGGTGCTGAGGTCCCGCAACAGTCGAACTTCACCAGCGGGTCACCCCCCCTCCCGTGCTCCATCTTACGCCGAGGCTCTCCGGCCATACCGCGGGAGGCCATTACCTCAGCCGACTGTTGAGACCTAGCTTTCGGACGTTGATATCTCGCCACCCCTTGCCGGCGACACCATCTGGGTCCCCTTCGCAGCGACGGAAATCTCGGCCCTGTCATCTTCCTTTACTAAGACGTTTGTCCTCACATTTGGTTCCGGATGCCCGAAAATCAACATCGTCATGGAAGATTGTGAGACCCCGTCGCACAGTATCAGTATTTATATACGGGTACGTATTTTGAGCCTTATTTCGTAATTCTTGGTTTTTGAAATATTTTAAAAATTTTCTAAGGTATAGATTTATCTTGACTTGGTTTAATTTGGTTTGATTCAACCTAGCTTGCATTGTTAGGTTTGGGTTGGTTTTACATGAAAAAGGATTTTGTATAAAAACCCACCCCTCTCTCTCTCTCCTCCATTTACTTTTCATTTTCTTCTTCCTTCCATTTTCTTCTCCAACCTAAGGCAAGTACATCTTGCCAAATGTTGGAAAAATGTGATTTTATTTGTTCCATTCTCTTTATTGCTATATTCTAAAATATTTTAGTTCTTGGTATTTTAGATTTTGGAGGATAACTTCTTGTAGATCTAAGTTTATGTTATTTTTAGATCTCTTGGATTTTAATCTATCAAACTTCATTATTTTCAAGTTTTTATTATTCTATTTTGTAGAGAATTTCGTTCTACCCCATTTTGACCTTTGAAAGTCCTAATTTGGAGTTATTTTGACCAAGTTATGGACATTTGAAGTTCTTGGGTTCCTTGGAGTTCATCCTCGGCCAAGTGGGGAAGAAGAACAGTGCATGCGCCAGTTTTTGGGTGCATAGCCTGTGGGCGCATAACACTGTGCATGCGCCAGTCATTGGGCACATAGCCTTTGGGCGCATAGCTTCCTTTGGGCGCATAGTATTCCCTTTGGGCGCATAGCTTCCTTTGGGGGCATAGTGTTCCCTTTGGGCGCATAGCTTTCTTTGGACGCATAGTGTTCCCTTTGGGTGCATAGTCTTCTTTGGACGCATAACATCCCTTAGACTCATAGTGTTTGTGTGGGCTCAAAGTGTTTTGTGTGGGCTCATAGTGTTTGCATGGGCGCATAACATTTTATGTGGGCTTATAGTATTTTGTGTGGGCTCATAGTGTTTGTGTGGGCGCATAACATTTTATGTGGACTCATAGTATTTTGTGTGGGCCCATAGTGTTTCTGTGGGCGCATAACATTTTATGTGGGCTCATAGTATTTTGTGTGGGCTCATAGTGTTTGTGTGGGCGCATAACATTTTATGTGGGCTCATAGTGTTTTGTGTGGGCTCATAGTGTTTGTGTGGGCGTATAACATTTTATGTGGGCTTATAGTATTTTGTGTGGGCTTATAGTGTTTGTGTGGGCGCTTGACCTCATGTACTTAGTCGTACCCTTCCATGTTTGCTAATCCGTCTAGGTTGCACCACTCTAGACCTATCATGACCCTTTTATTTATGGGTATATTTCGTGTCTTCCTGCTGGTTCCTTGGGCTTTGACACGATCTTATTATGACTGACTTGGCTGTTTGGGGCGATGATTCTTACGCGCCGGTACGGCACAGAATTCCCATGCACCAGTGCACTAGCCATTTCATTATTTCACTATTTTGCCCGTTTAAATTATTTTATAGCTGGAGTCTGGCAAACCTCAAAACATGAAAGTTTTAGATCTTTGTCTTGGTTTCAAGAATGTACTTATCTCACTTTAACTGGAGATTTTCATGTGATTTGATAGTTTAATTCTGCGAAAAAATGTATTTGATTTTTATAGCATGCTTTTTGTACTCGGCCTAAATTGCGACGACCTATCTTAAATAGCACGACAATTTCTTATCAAGGTTAGAAGATTTTGCATGATTAGAGAATAATTGTACACCCTTATACACTCAAACATTAGCACAGATTCAATTATTGTTTTGTGCCAAGTAGTTACTATCTCTATTCATTCTCACATGTTATGATAAGTCCTTCGTCAAGATCTTTCTACATGCTATCTTGCGCCTATGATTTGCTTAACTAGATAGTGGCCCGTTGTGGTGCACTTATGATTTATGTCTCCTTTCTTTGCTTAACACGATAGTGACCCGTTGCGGTGCACTCAAGTCACATGTCACTTCTATGCTTAACATGATTGTGGCCCATCGTGGCGCACCCCTAACAACTACTCTTAACATGATAGTGACCCGTCGTGGTACACTCCAGACAAGTAATATGACATGACATGAGCCATGAATACTGTTGCAACGGCTTTATTGGCTTACAAGTAATGAATGATTTAGACACCGTGGGTGTTTCTCTTAAGTGTGTTTGTACAAGCTACATGTTTTGTATTGCATCATGTCTAAGGCATGGATTCCTGATGACCACGGTCAGGGATTCATACTGAATCTGGCTAGGATTAATGACTAGATTGATCAAGTAGTTCATGAAGAGACTTTTCCAGTTACCTGTTGCCCGTTTGATCCCGGCCTTATATATATATATATATATATATATATATATATATATATATATATATATATATATATATATATATATATACATGGAATTTGGAGCTATCTGTCATGATGAGTACATTTCTAGCTCACCGTCGAGTGGGGTACCTCCTTAGGACACATGTATCTTACTGCAGTGTGTCTGCTATAATTGTTTTCTTTTGCTGGGGTCACTCCGATAGCAGCGAGCGGTAACTGGACTTGAAAATCTCTTTGCATCTTGTTAGTAACTAGGCTTGTGATAACCCTAATTAGTTAAAGTATCAATCCGTACTTATTGCTTGGTCGTGATTGATGGATGGAGTCAGTCCAGTCCAGTCTAGTTTTGTCTAGGTAGTGTCTGTATGTTTATTTCAGTACACTATAGATTATGCTTTACTTTGTCGATAAATGATCGGAGGCTAAGTTCTGTTCAGGAGAAGTGTTACAATCCCGGTCCTTGTTTGGTTTAAGGGTTGTAACTTGGCTTCCAGAATAATTTCCAAGTATCTTATCATTTGTCGTCCTATTCAGTACTCACATGTTTTACATGATCCTTATGCTGTACAATGATTAGAGACTAAGTTCTATTCATGAGAAGGGTTATAACCCAGGTCCTTGTTTGGTTTAAGGGTTGTAACTTAACTTCCGAATTAGTTCCTAAGTCCACTCATCATTGTCTTTCTATATAATTCTTACATGCCCACATGTTCAATTATCTCACAAGCTATACATGACTCCCTATGCCGGGTCACCATGCTCTTATGACCCGACTATCTCACAAGTTCATATGTTCAATTGCTTTTACATATTCTCAAGCTTCTGTTTACTTAACATGTCTACACTTTACATTATGTCGCATGATAATTACTTTATGCTCTAAGATGCTTACTTATTGTCTTCCTATGTTCGGCATAAGTGCATTGGTAGTGCACGAGTCTCGATCTGCTCTTGTGAGCACCCTGAATTTCGGGTTGATTTTTTTATTTTTATTTATTATTTTAATTTTCTGATTGATCTGGTTTCGATAAATAATTTTTCTGTTTATTTATCCTTAAGTGTACTTTTCCGTGCCATTGATATTTGGAGTGTCAGGGATGTTCAAATCTGGAAATCTTCTTCACGAGTTTTGGAGTGGACAGGATTACCTTCATGACGGTATATGCTGTCCCACTCAAACTTGTTCTCTTGTGCTCTTTTTGCTTCGCTGAACTTCTGGTCGAATTAGACCATTTGATTATTAATTGATTTTCCCACTCTTTTTCTTGATCATTTTTAGCACGTTACCGTGACTTTTAATTTTGGAGCGCAAGACCAGTTATTTTCTTGAAACCAACTTCTCATACTTGATCTACTCGAGACGCTCGTCATCCATGACCTTCGTGTCCCACTCAGACACGCCATCTTGTGCTCCATTTGCTTCACACAACTTTTCTGACATGTGACCCGATTTTATTTCACCCCACGGTGTCACATTTATCTTCCAACTTGATTTGTGGGTCCCCTGTCGACCAAAACCTGTCAGCCCCAACTATGGACATGGCCCACATTGAGCCTACTACCCGTCCGTCACTTGTGTCCCATTTATTGGAATCCCCATGTGCTACTTATTTACTCATGATCATCAACGTCTATTTTTAATTCGATTTTTGCACAATGTCTGATTTTGACCTAATCCGGCTCCACCGAGTCCAGCCCACTCCATGTTATTATCCATCATGACGCCCTCATATTTTCTTGCCCAAAAATATTAGCATTCATTCTACCCATTTTTTAATTATTTATTGGAATTTTCCTTGAATTTAATCCATTGGAATGACCTATTTCCTACAAATTAATTTCTAGCCACTTGATTCTCCTAATCAATCCCCACCCTTCATTTTCCCAAACACCCATACAAAACCCCCTCACAGCCACATGCCGGCCCTAACTCCCAACTCTTCTTCCTCTCTCTCTCTTTAATTATTTTACAACATTATCCTTTTCTCTCTCTCTCTCTCACTTTATCACTAGAACAACAACAACAGCAACTATTTCTTTCCTTCACCACCTACAACACATACCCGAGCCTCTCCTCCTCCTCACCCGAGCAACAAATCCGACCTCCCCCACTTGGCCGTCGGCCTCCCCGGCCATCTCCGTCGTCCACCTTCTCCTCCTACTTTCCTCCTTCTTCCTCCTCATCTTCATCACCCAACCGACCATCATCATCCGATCAACCGCGACCCTCACCAGTCCGCCACCACCTCCTCCGCCATTCGACCACCACCCGCACAGTTGCGCGCCACCCCACCGCCCTCGCCACCGTAGTGGCCGCGCCGCCCCGCACGTGCGGTGGACAGCAGCTGCGACTGCAAACGCAGCACAGCCGCGCGCTCGCGCGCGTGCAGGCGGCCACCGCCGGCGCCACCGCCGCCGTGGTCGGCGTGGCCCACTCCCACGGGCCCGGGCGCACCCCTGGGGTTGGCCCCATGGCGTCCAACGTCCTCCGGGACGCGCCGTCGAGGCGATTCGTGCGTTTTGAACGAGATCCCGTCGGCGCACGCGAGTTTGGAACTCAGAATTCGTGCTCCGTCGCAGCGACTTCGCACGCATTTTTCCGGAAATCCGACCGTTGGATCGGTGATTTCTTCACTCCGTCACAATCTTGGTATATCCACCTTCGCTCATGTCAATATTCGTCCGTTAATTTTATCGTTTGATACATGAAAACCGGCCACCAAGTTGACCGTTTAAATTGTATTAAATTTGGACAGTTTCGCGGGGCCAACTTCGTCAGCTTGTATCTCCTCCACCGCAGCTCCTTTTGGCGTGCTACCAGTTCCTGTGCGAAGCTGGTATAACCCTCTTACTACCCCTCCAGTTTTGTTTCATTGTGAGCTTGTTTGATTGGTTGAATTCGATGCCAAAGTTGGTCGTCCGAATTCGTAATTTCCAACTTGTAAAATTCCATTTTTGAACACGGGACTCCAGATTTCATTTCTGACACCACCATTAGATTCGTGGCATCGTTCTGGCATGTTTTCATATAAAATTTGTTAGATTTGGAGAACGTGGGCCCGGGCACGCATTTCGGTGCAAAGCGGGTCCCACTTTCTGGGTCAACGGGACTTTTTGACGCCGGCTCATCGGAATCCAATTCCGGATATCCCGTTGAGTTTGTATCGTCATTCTGGACTCGTTGACATAATTTGCTAGGTTTTGGTGGACATTGGGTCTGGCACGCATTTCGGTGCAAGTCGGATACCAATATCTGGGCCAACGGGTCATTTTGAGATCGGCTCATCGGAATTCAATTCCGGATATACCGTTGAGTTCGTATCGTCATTCTGGCCTCGTTGACATGTAGTTTGCTGAGTTTTAAGAACTTTGGCTCCGGCACGTATTTCCGTGCAAACCGAAATTCCAAGTTCTGGTCAATGGGCCAAATTGAGATCGGGTCAACGGAATCCAATTTTGGAGATACCGTTGGGTTCGTATCGTCATTCTTGTTTCGTGGACATATAATTTGTTATATTTTATAGACTTGTTTTCTTGCACGTATTTCGGTGCAAAACGGCTTCGACACGGACACCGTTTTGACCCGAAATTACCTTTTTACCCTTGTGTCCAAATTGGACCGATGGGTAGGCTATCCTAGCTAATTTGACCATTCTGGACACGTTGGCGATGTTTATTTCATCGTTCGACAATGTTTGTTAATAGTTTCTCTGAGTTTAGCCTTTTTATAATTAATTAATAATTAATTCATATAATGCTCGTATTTCGGGATTAGTACAACGAAACTGAGCTCAGTCAATTCCAGTGATCTCACATCGCTGAAATTGACAAAATGGACACGTGGATCACCATAATAAGATTATCAACCTTACCATTGATATTCTTATCTCGATTTGCGTGTCGTAAGTTTCGACGTACAAATAACGAAGTACACTTTATTCTTTAATAATTAGACTAGATTGACCCTATTTGACCAAAGTTGACCAGTTGACCCAAAGTCAACTGTGAGTCAACGCTTGACCTAGTTTGACTAAATTATTGACCGGAGTTGACCTAGAGTTAATTTGACTTAGAAGAACCTAGGATAATATAGATTGCTTGTAGAGACTCTTTTATTACAACTTGGACACCTTATAACCTGTGTTGCTTTAAATAGGACTCTGTGGCTTCAGTTGGACCCTCTATACTTATCAGCTCAGGACCGCAGGCGAGTACATTCACTGATAGTTTTCATTGTCTTGATATCTGCTATATCCGATTCAGTTGTAGTGTCTTACTTGATTTCTAGACACGATGGTTCACGGACTAGTCTACATCGGATCCTGTCATGAGATGTTGTTCCTGGATTACTTGATATATTAGTACATAACTTGACTTGTTACTTGTACTTGTATAGACATGAACTTGAGAGTGGGCTGATCACCTGCTCTTGAGTCTCATATCATGACGTGTCATGTCCGGATCCAGTATACTATTCGGGGATAGGGAGTTATTAGTGGTTGTGTGATCAAAATCCCTACTTGTACCTCACACTTGTACTTGTTACTTGTTCATAGCTATACCCTCGCTCACGACGGGTAAAGCCTGACCCCACTTGTTCACAACTTGCCATGGTGACCGGCCTTATCTTCACACTTGTTGTTTCACACTTGTTATTTGTTCGTAGCCGGTCAGATGGAAAGCTTGAACATGTTTCCCAAACCGATCACATGACACACTAATAATTCAAAGCACCTTTTATATTTATTTATCCTAGGAGGCTAAGTTCTGTTCGGGAGAAGAGTTACAACCTCGGTCCTTGTTTGGTTTAAGGGTTGTAACTCGGCTTCCGGATAGTTCCTAAGCAGTCCTACAGACCTATTGTTGTTCTATTCAGTACTCATACCTATTATACATTTCCTGTTGGTTTTACCCTATACTTTACATATCTTTGTCTTGTATTTCATTATACTGTCTCTTATAGCTTTTGTCAATTCATATGGAACTGCTGTTGGTGTTTGTACTTGCTCATTTTCCTGACAGGATACGTTGACAAATTTTACAGATAGCTTGGAAATTGCCTGCTAGCCTAGAGGAGACCCATTAGAGGTTGTTTAGTTAGCTATTCTCAGTTGTCTGGAGTTGTATTTATTTTATGGATTACTATATTTGAGTTTTGAGATGTATTTCTAGGATTTTGTATCTTAGACACTTAGACTTCTATCTCCTGTATCTCTTTGGATTTTATGTTTTATCTATCCTTATCATGCTCTACCTTAGATGTGATTGAGACTGTATCTGCTATGTCACCCCCATTCGGGGAGTATAAACTGTTTAGTCTTATAATGTTAGATGCATTGAGACCTAGGACAGCGTTCTACCGCCGATACTGCGGCGTAGGCTGGGCGTTGTTACGTTCTCGTGCCCTAACCCTAGGGTGCGGGTCGTGACAGCTCTTACTCATTTGTATCTCTAATTGTTAATGTTAGTGATTGCTGGTTTTAGTTCATAGTTTAGCTTCCTTTGTGGTACTTGCTATTGGGGGTCTGACCCCACTGGTTTTTTTTTGGCTAGATCTGATAGAGAAGCCCAGAGGATCTTCCATACCATCTACTCGACGGTGACCATCCAGAGCACCAGAGTACCTGAGTGGGTTTCTTGTTTCATTCTCCCACTTAATATGTACATTATTCTTTTGTGGCGTTTAGCCTCCGAGCACGTGTTTATCTCGTGTTTTCGTTCTTGACATTTAGCCTATGGGCCAAAACATGATGTGCCTATTCTAGACTATAGCTAGAGGTTATCATGTATGACTATTACTCTTGCTAGTTCTCTATTTTGGTATGACTAGCTTCATGATCATCCATGTATAAATGGTTTGGGACGCTTTACTATTTTATGTCTGATGATCATACTTCTTATACTTTGCATAATTGCCTGTGATTGAGAAACCTAGGAATGCTTGACCTAGGATCAACTGTTGGCTTGTAGAAGTAACCCCCATGTCTTGACAGCTTATACGCGATTTCAGAGTACTGGCATACTTTAGTTTTACGTAGCTGGCCTTGTCCGTCTCCACTTTCCAGTATTCTGGTTCTGGGGCGTGACATGGTTTTAGTGGTGGTCCATACAGGTCTGATTTTTCAGATATGTGGGGGTTATTGATATTTAGTTATCTCAGTCACAATTATCTTTATTGATATCCTTTGTATTATTCTCTATCTCTGATTCTTTGACCTGATATCTGCATTGATAATTGATCTCTCATGTTCCCTCAATTTGACCCTTGTATCCTTTAACTTTCAGGGGCACTGTTCCTAATCCTTCCGATTACCTTGTTTGGGTTCTGCCGATGGCAGGTCAGCAATCTTTTGTCAGGCCAGTTGTGGAGGATCAGTCTCAGCATTCAGGTGCAGAGTCGAGAGTTGACTCGAGGGCAGAGATGTCAGTCCATCCCGATCATCCCGTTGTGCCCATACAACCAGCAGTTCGAGCGGAGGTAGTTCCAGATCAGCCTGATGTACCTGCACTCATAGGGATCATTAAGGAAATGATGGAGTCACAACAACGACGAGATCTCGTTCTCCAGCAGAGTATCCAGATGTTGATAGACCAAAGTGAGCAAGGAATACCCGACGAATTTCAGGCCAAGGACTTGCATCCAGAGAAAGTACAGATTGGAGCCAGACAGTACTAGTCATCCAGCCAGTCAGCATATCGAGCCCGACCTACCATGAAGGAAGTACGAGGGCAAGAGCATGTAGCCAGGAGGACCACATCTAGAACTGCGGGTCGTAAGAGGTACCATTCACCCGTATCTGGCTTTTCACCCCGACGTCCATCACAAGTACTAGCAGACCAGCGTCCATAATAGCACCAGGAGTTACCGACCGTATGTTCCTTCTGTAGAAGGGAAGGGCACACTCATCTCACTTGTCGGAGGGCTAACCTTCTATGTTTAGCGTGCGGATCACCAGACCACATGATAGGGATTTGTCCCCGAAGGAGTTCAGCTGGATCTTCATCCTTCCAGCCTTCCAACTAGCAGGCACCAATGCCAGTTCAGCAGAGGCGAGCTCAGAGGCCTTCATCGAAACAATCTCGTACATTCCATCAAGAGAGGCCTCAGCAGTATAGGCAGGCCCAAGCTCAGAGGCAGCAAGACCAGCAACAATATCAAGCATAACAAGTAGCATGTACATATTGTGGCAAGTTAGGGCATCACAGATCAGTTTGTCGGACGGCCAATAGGCGATGCTTCCGCTGTGGAGCGGAGGACCATTCAATTAGCACTTTCCCATATCCGACATCTCGAGGACGACCATCTACACCAGATATACCACCGTCATCCTTTCAATCACCTCTATCATCACCTCCCGTAGTGGATGAGCAGCTAGGGCCAATACTAGATGTTCAACCATTGGCACAGTACACACCGCCATCGCGAGCTCAGAGGATCAGGCAGCTCAGAGCACAGTTGAATGCGCAGTACTAGAAGCATCCCTAGTATCTGCATAAGGGTAATACCTTAGGAACCTCAGGTACCATCTTCATGGATTTCTTTCAGTTGCGACCTTGGGGTTGTGTTTCAGTAGCAGGCCAGGTAGTGGCGGTATATCTTGGGTTCTTGCAGGCGACCTTGTATTCTATCCACGTAAGGAGTATAATGGCCGGATTGACTTATTCGGTGAGTGAAGGTGAGTTTCTCGTCCTAACTCTTCTATTTTCATAGTCGAGGCATGTGATAAATTTATTGGTATCGACTACGACGATACGTCCTGGGTAGTGCCATGTCTTAGACTAAGTCATTGGTACCGACTTACTTTGAGACCTAACCTTTATCCATTTTGGAGTCAGCGTAGACCAGCAAGGATGTTGGTCCCTACTCAACTGACTCAGGAGACCTGTTTATTCATATGTCTCCAATCCTTCTTGATTATGGTTGTGTTATTGTTTAAGCATTTATTTACATTACAGTTGCCTTCATTTACTTATATGTCATACTTCATTTTATTGAGATGATTCTGTTTTCTTGAGTTTTTGTTTTCGGTTATCTTGCTCAACTAGCTTTAGGAAATTCTAAGGACAGAATTTTTTTAAGGATGGGACAGATGTGAGACCCCGTCTCACTATATCAGTATTTATATACGGGTACGTATTTTGAGCCGTATTTCGTAATTCTTGGTTTTCGAAAAATTTTAAAAATTTTCTAAGGTATAGATTTATCTTGATTTGGTTTAATTTGGTTTGATTCAACCTAGCTTGCTTTGTTTGGTTTGGGTTGGTTTTACATGAAAAAGGATTTTGTATAAAAACCCGCCCCTCTCTCTCCCCTCCATTTACATTTCATTTTCTTCTTCCTTCCATTTTCTTCTCCAACCTAAGACAAGTACATCTTGCCAAATGTTGGACAAATGTGATTTTAATTGTTCCATTCTCTTTATTGCTACATTCTAAAACATTTTAGTTCTTGGTATTTTCGATTTTGGATTTTAATTGTTCCATTCTCTTTATTTCTACATGCTATCTTACGCCTATGATTTGCTTAACTAGATAGTGGCCCGTTGTGGTGCATTTATGATTTATGTCTCCTTTCTTTGCTTAACACGATAGTGACTCATTGCGGTGCACTCAAGTCACATGTCACTTCTTTGCTTAACATGATTGTGGCCCATCGTGGCGCACCCCTAACAAGTACTCTTAACATGATTATGACCTGCCGTGTGCACTCCAGACAAGTAATATGATATGACATGAACCATGAATGCTGTTGCAACGGCTTTATTGGCTTACAAGTAATGAATGATTTGGACACCGTGGGTGTTTCTCTTAAGTGTGTAAGCTAGATGTTTTGTAGCATCATGTCTAAGGCATGGATTTCTAATGACCACGGTCAGGGATTCATACTGAATCTGGCTAGGATTAATGACTAGATTGATCAAGTAGTTCATGAAGAGACTTTCCCAGTTACCTGTTGCCCGTTTGATCTCGGCCTTATATATATATATATATATATATATATATATATATATATATATATATATATATATATATGGGATTTGGAGCTATCTGTCAGGATGAGCACATTTCCAGCTCACCGTCGAGTGGGGCACCTCTTTAGGACACATGTATCTTACTGCAGTGTGTCTCCTATACTTATTTTCTTTTGTTGGAGTCACTCCGGTAGTAGCAGGCGGGTAACTGGACTTGGAAATCTCTTTGCAACTTGTTAGTAACTAGGCTTGTGATAACCCTAGTTAGTTAAAGTATCAAGCCGTATTTATTGCTTGGTCGTAATTGATGGATGGAGTCAGTCCAGTCCAGTCTAGTTTTGTCTAGGCAGTGTCCGTATGTTTATTTCAGTACACTATGGATTATGCTTTACTTTGTCGATAAATGATCGGAGGCTAAGTTCTGTTCAGGAGAAGGGTTACAACCCCGGTCCTTGTTTGGTTTAAGGGTTATAACTTGGCTTCCAGAATAGTTCCCAAGTCATCTTATCATTTGTCGTCCTATTTAGTACTCACATGTTCTACATGATCGTTATGCTGCACAATGATTAGAGACTAAGTTCTGTTCAGGAGAAGGGTTACAACCCAGGTCCTTGTTTGGTTTAAGGGTTGTAACTTGACTTCCGAATTAGTTCCTAAGTCCATTCATCATTGTCTTTCTATATAATTCTTACATGCCCACATGTTCAATTATCTCACAAGCTATACATGACTCCCTATGCCGGGTCACCATGCTCTTTTGACTCGACTATCTCACAAGTTCACATGTTCAATTGGTTTTACATATTTTCAAGCTTCTGTTTACTTAACATGTCTACACTTTATATTATGTCGCATGATAATTACTTTATGCTCCAAGATGCTTACTTATTGTCTTCCTATGTTCGGGATAAGTGCATTGGTAGTGCACGAGTCTCGATCTGCTCTTACTCATTTGTATCTCTAATTGTTGATGTTAGTGATTGCTGGTTTTAGTTCATAGTTTAGCTTCCTTTGTGGTACTTGCTATTGGGGGTCTGACCCCACTGGTTTTGTATGGCCAGATCTGATAGAGAAGCCCAGAGGATCTTTCGTACCATCTACTCGACGGTAACCATCCAGAGCACCAGAGTACCTGAGTGGGTTTCTTGTTTCATTCTCCCACTTGATATGTACATTATTCTTTTGTGGCATTTAGCCTCCGAACACGTGTTTTACTCGTGTTTTCGTTCTTGACATTTAGCCTACGGGCCAAAACATGATGTGCGTATTCTAGACTATAGCTAGAGCTTATCATGTATGACTATTACTCTTGCTAGTTCTCCATTTTGGTATGACTAGCTTTATGATCATCCATGTATAAATAGTTTGGGACGCTTTACTATTGTATGTCTGATGATCATACTTCTTGTACTTTGTATAATTGCCTGTGATTGAGATACCTAGGAATGCTTGACCTAGGATCGACTGTTGGCTTGTAGAAGTAACCCCCATGTCTTGACAGCTTATACGCGATTTCAGAGTACTGGCGTACTTTGGTTTTATATAGTTGGCCTTGTCCGTCCCCACTTGCCATTATTCTAGTTCTAGGGCGTGACAAAGATGTCACCAGGTGGGGCCTCTCTGCTGCATACCGAGTCGCTCCGTTTGATCCCAAGCACATGTTCTTCCACCTGTGAGGAGAACCGGACTTCACTTTAGTCCGGGCCAAGGGGACTGTCAGAATTGGCACACAGACCGTTCAAATTGTCAAAATGGTCTCCTAACTTCAATCCCAAACTGGATTCGACAATCATATCTACATGGATCACTCTACCCAATCTTTCCCTGGTCTGTTTCCATGCAGCTGCCCTAAAAAGGATAGCCAGCTCCTTTAGGACCCTGGTAGCTATCGCAGAAAAAACTCGCAACCTCTCCAAATGCAACTACGCGAAGATATGTGTGGAATTTGATCTTGCGAATGATCCTCCCAAACTTATAGAGATCGAGCTCAGAGATCAAACACACATCCAACAGCTGGTTTATGACAACAATGTCGTCTTCTGTAAACATTGCCAGATGAGCGGTCATTCTATAAAGTACTGCTTCCGTGCCCACCACGAGCTTAAGAAGGCTAACCCGCACACCAGCGCGAGCCGACTGGCTACCGTAACCCTGGCACTGCCGATCAGACCTCGCATCCCAATCATCCCCTCCTGATTGATGGCCCAGCTCTTCAATCCATCTCCCGCTCAACCAATATGACCAGTTCCGCGATTGTCCCATTCACTCCACGCGCTATCTCACTCAACAATTCGTTTGAACTTCTCAGAAGCACCACTCCGGACAGGGCTCCCGATAACGCTAGCGAGCCCTCTTTGCCTATCCCCGGCAGAGACGATCGTCCAGATTCCCCTAATCCCAGCTGCTCTGCCGAGCGACAGAATCCCCCTTCTGCACTTCACCCAGGAATCGTCAGTTCTCACACGGCGCCAACCCCCATCTCATCCCACAACATACCAGAGTTCATTATCTCTCCCTTCTGAGGACTCTCACTCTCCCTCTTATACAACCGACCTACAGCATCAGTCTGGGGAGGTTCAGACGGAGAAACGACAATAACAAATCTTCGAACCCCAGCGTACCGACACTCATCCAACTCATCCAACTGGTCTCACATCCGAAACAACCAGCCACTCGTCAGACGCAGGGTCCCCTCGGCAACCTTCCCCTCAGAAAGTGGACGCTCAAACCAGTGTCAACCCCACTTTAATAGGCAGGTTCTGGCAAGCCAAGGAAGCGGGTTTCTGGACCGCGGCAATCCATTATGCGCCCTGGAAGAAAATGAAAACGACTCTACTGCCTTCTTGACAGATGACACTGGTAGCAGTGAACCCAGCTGGCCTAGCAAGGCCACTATTGTCAAAGGGTCCACCATCACACCCTCCATAAAAACCTCCTCTAAAAAGAACAAAAACAAACAAAAGAAGCAGACGACCATGACAACTAGGTCCGCCACAAAGCTTAATCACCTCCCTCCCACTACCCATTCCAATGCTTAACATCATCTCCTGGAAGGTGAGAGGGCTTGGCAATAAACCGACGCTGAATAGAATCCTCAGTCTCAAGAAAAGTAATCGTATAGACCTCCTTATCATTATTGAACCTAAAATTCCCCAAAGAAGAATCAAAGCCACTCAACTCAAGCTCGGATTCCCTCATACATCACCAGATGCAATGACATATGGATTTTCTTCGGGCCAGAAGTCAAACTTGGAATCATAAAAGACTCGCCTCAGGCTCTATCCTGTTGGGTCGAACATCCGGCCCTCAAGTCCCGCTCCATCCTTTCTACGGTCTACGGAAGTTGTGACATCCCTGAGCGTAGAATACTTTGGGAAGATCTATTGGAGGCCGCCTTACTCTACCAAGGTTTCCCGTGGCTCTGCATCGGAGATTTCAGCACGGTGTCCTGTAGAGAGGAGAAATCCGGTGGACGCCCGCCCCCACAGCCGGCGATGAACTATTTCAACAATTTTATCTTCCACGGAAACTTAACCTCCATTCCCTTTCACGGCAGTACATTCACCTGGTACAACATGCAGAAGGGACATCGATGCTAGTACTCTCGTTTGCATCGTGTAGGTCCTAAAAAATCAAGTTGCATCAATCAACAAAATCAAGAAATCAAAATATACATCATCTTGTTGAATTGCGCAGACAACAAATTGCGCAGCCAACCGATTGTGCATTCTAATTTGCGCACACAACCGATTGCGCAAGCTGACGTGGCAGAAGTCATCATTACTAAATCAAATCAAATCTTTTCTGACAACTGACAGCGCGGATAACAAGGAGTCTGTTCGTTTCCTGCGCCGCACAGTGCTCGAGGGCGGCTGACAGCTGGCAGCGCAAACCAATCCTGCGCAGTTTGAGTTTGCGCAAACCATGTATGCGCAATTCAACTCTGCGCACTCTATCAAACGTAACTGTCAAGTTACACGTGGCATTCATGCCATCGATTGTTCATTACGTGGCAACTGTTTATGCACGATCATGCGCATTTCTATCAAATCATGCCATGTGTCCATGATAGTCGGCCCACGATCCAGTAACTATCTGCGCAAATCAATGTTGCGCAAACCAATGCTGCGCAAATCATCATGCGCAGTCCAAAATAACTGAAAGTTAGTTATTTCCAGAACTCTATAAATAGAGTTTCAAGTCTTCATTCAAGAGATCAGAGATCAGATATCAAGATCAGAAATCAGAAATCAGAGAGTCCAGGAGTTCTTGCCAAAGTGCTGCTGCATTCTTCCGAGAGTTTTGTCTTCAACTTCAGAGGCTTTTGCCTTCAGTTTCCAGAGTTGTTTTCAACTTCAAAGGCTTCGTCTTTACAGTTCACATCGTCCAAGGGATAAAGCAATCGTCATCGAGATTGGATTCCTACAGTTGTAATTTTCCCAGAATTCTTGTAATCTTTATTACAGTTTGTATCAATAAAGTTCTATACTTTTATTTTTGCAAACAAAATGGCGACTCTGCTGGGGACAACTTTCTCCTCCGACGAGGAAGTAGCAACTCAATGTGACGTAGCGTCTATCGGGAAGACGCAGAAGACCCTGGTTGTCAAGGTCAACCAGACAGCCTACGAGGCAATGCTCAATTCCAAGACCATTCCCCGTACTGCAGCCACTTCTGCCAAGAGCAAAGTGCGCTCAGTTTGGGTCTCCAAGACTGCTGCATAATCTGGCAGTTTTGCCACCAAAGGTGCTGCACACTCTGTTGCACAATCTGCTGGCCAGTCTGCTGCGCAAACTGCTGTGTCAACTGCTGCACAGTCTGTCTCAGCAACTGCTGCACAATCTGTTGCAGTCAATGCTGCGCAATCTGTTACAAAAGTTGCACAAGCTACTTCATATGCTGCCTTGTCAAAACAGAAGACTCCTATGACTCTGGCGCAATTGGCAGTAGCTTTTCCTGCGCAAAACAGCATTCCAGCAACCAAAGTGCATCCTAAGCACTCTAAAGCAAGGACTCCTACTTCTGTGGCCAGAACCAATGTATCCTCCACTCATGCGCAAATCACTTCTGCGCAAACCAAGAGAAACAGCCCTTTGGCTAGACTCTCTCCTTCTCATAATCAAGAGAAAATATCTGATTCTCCTCTTAAACATCCTGCTGTTCTAGCACAATCTACTGGGGGTAGTCCTTTGGCTATTCCTCCTCCTTCTCAGATCAAAGGGAAAGGCCCGTTGGTCTTTTCTCAAACTTCCTTGTCTCATGACTTGGAAGACAACAGAGGGAAATGCTCTTTAGTTATCCCTTCTTCTCAGAACAAAGGAAAAGGCCCTTTGGTCTTTTCTCAGTCTTCTTCGGTCTTTACTGAAGCAGATCAAATTGCACGTGTTTCAACACCCGTCAGTACAAGATCTCCTACGAACAAAGATTCTTTTTACCTTCATAACAAAAGAACTTGCACTGATCAAAGAGGTATTCTGCCTACCCCAGTAGCAGAATTCCAAGACCTCCCAACTTTCAAAATATCCCGTTCCAAACAAGAAAAACTGTTGGTGTCTCAAACAGAAACCCCTGGGAGTGAATTTGCAGACCTACGAACATATCTTAACAGGACAACTTCGGCAAAACGTAAACAGCCAATGCCGAAGGTCAAGCCTCAAAGACAAATCTCCAGGAACATAAATCCTGATACCTATGCCAATGAGATGAGTACTTCCTTGTATACACAGGGGACAAAACATTTGAAGAATCGAAACCATGTCCCAAATATTGTTAAAGAACACATTCCTCGAACTTTTCCCCGTCCCGGCATGGTTTCTGATCTTCGAGAACATCTCAGACAGAAACGGGATAATGTCTCAACTCCTTCAAATCAACCATCTGATCATCATTGCAATCATAAAGTCATCATCCAATGTTGTTGTCAAACAACAAAGCGATCTATCTTCGATCGTCTGACTTTTGCTAAAACAGAACCAATGTCAGAAGAAGACGAAATGTTGTACGCTTCTGTCAATATGGCTTCCCGAGACACCGGGGGTAGAAAGTGCTCCAAACATGGTAAGCCTCGCAGACCAAGTCAACGATATTTGAATTTACTCCAAGAATCCTCTGAAGGAGTATTTCAACATACTCGTTCCCACAGCCGAGATACAATCGGTCAAAGGAATCTTCCCCAAGATCCTTCAGCTTATCTTCCTACTTTTCAGTCAGGAGACGAATCTTTCTCTGATTATGATGCATATAGTGAAAGCTCTGAACAAACAGTTTCGTCTACTGTACCTAGAGAAGTGACGGCATATGTTGTTACTGATGATCCAGATGCTTCAACTTCTGTAAACCAAGAACAGCGGATTGTTGCACTGGAGGACAAATTGAAAACCATGGCTGAAATGGTCGCCAGTATGCATTCTATCATTATGACACAACATGCTACCCCACCAACTGTACCGGCTGCTATAAACCCTGAAATCATAGCTTCATCGGTGCCTGTCAATACTGGGCTGGGGGTAGTACCTCCTCAGATGCCTCCTGTGCAAGTACAAGTTCAAAATATACCCAGTCAATCAGGTGCTGGGGGTAGTGCTTATAATGTTGTCCCTCCTCCTACTATGGCTCCTTCCTCTTCATCTGAAGATGCTAATGAAGCAGTCAAGCTTTTACGAACTCAGTTTGAAGCTTTCAAAGAGAAAGACAACCTGCAAAGGTTGGGAATCAAACAGCCATATCCCGTCAAATGGAAAGAAGTTCCATTTCCTCCCAAATACAAGATTCCAACAATCGCTCTCTTTGACGGTAGTACCTCACCAAGTCAATTCATCAATCACTTCGAGGTAATGACTGTTCAACTTCAACCAAACGACGCTCTTCTTACCAGAGTGTTCGTCGGTTGTTTAGCCGGCGTAGCATATGACTGGTACAGAAGTCTGCCCGATGGTTGTATCACTTCTTTCTCAGGTCTCAAGCAAATCTTTCTAGAACGATTCTATGAGGGATTCAATGACATGACTATGTCAGCCCTAAATAAAATCAAACAGAAACATAACGAGACTGCAGAGAGTTTTATTGAACGTTTTCGTCGAGAAGCCCTGAAAATGCCTCCAGGGACTCCTGCTGCTGTTACCATAGATACTTGTAAGGCAAATCTCTTGCCTATTATCAGTATGTGGACAGGCTCAACTCAGTTTCAAGACTGGCCATCCTTCATTGTTAATGCCAAAGCAGCAGAAGTAAGTGCTGATAAATTCAAACAGCTGGAGGTACAAATGTCTAACCTCGATCGGGATGAACATCAAGCGTCAGGCGGTGGTAATCGCCAAAACAACTGCAAGAACAAAGAGACTCTGAACATTAATCTGAAAAGCAAAGAGTCTTTGGCTGTCAACGTAGCTCAGCCTACGTCCACTTCCACTCCTTCTGCACCACAACCGAGGGAACCTCGTCCTAAGGTAGAGTATTCTTTTGACGAGAATGACACGGCAAGTATCTTCGATTGTTTACTCAAAAGCAATAAGATCCAGCTCCCAGACCCAAAGAAACCTGATGAAGTCGGTAAGACCGATCATCCTAAGTACTGTGTTTACCACCGATTCATTGGACATCCTACTAGAGCATGTTATGTGCTCAAGGGCAAGATTCAAGAGCTTGTTAATGCTGGAGTTGTTACTCTGCAACAAGATGAAAAGACTGTCACTGCCAATATGGTTTCAGTTCAGTTCGGTAACTTTCCTCCGCAGATGATACAGCATGGTGTCATTCCTATTCCGAAAACTACTCTTGAGATTGAAAATATTCCTTCTCCACCAAATGAAGGTCTCGTTCCTTTGTCTCTAGACAATGGCGAGGTTATGTGGATTCACCCCGATCTTACTTCAGAGTTCGAGGATTCTTCTTCTTCCAAGAAGAAAAGTCGCTCCAAAGGCAAGACGAAGAGTTGCAACATGGTATCTTTTGATCCCATTATTGACGAAGAAATTCTATTAGGCACCAGATCAGGAAAGCCCTATTTGAAGGATTACCCTGAAACTCAAAAGAATCTTGCTTCTTCTTCTGAACCTACCTCAGCACAACCTGCTCTAACTGAAGAGAATCCTGCTGCACCTTCACCAGTTGTGATTCCTATTCCTCCTAAGCCAGTGACTGCTGATAAAGGCAAACAACAAATCCGTTTTGACAAACCTTTGAAGAAATCGTCTCCTACAGGACTCGAGAAGCCTTACAACTTCGATATATTGGCTCAACTAGCCAATACCCCAGCAAAGTTGTCTATCTTTGAACTCTTGCGTCTTTCCAAAGAGACTCGAGAAACCCTCAGCGAAGCTCTTATGCAAGCAGAAGCTTGTCTAACCTTTCTCAAAAAGCCCGAAGCAGAATCAGTCTCTTGTAATAGTGTTCAGGAATTCATTCCGAACATAACTTTTACGCAAGATGACATGCTAATGGAAGACAACAGGCATGACCGTCCTCTTTACTATACAGGATATGTCGATTCGATGAAAGTCGATCGTATTCTGATAGATCCAGGGTCTGCTCTTAGTATCATGCCGAAGACAATGCTCGATGCTTTGAAAATTCCTGTGCATAGTCTCTCCACTACAATCACTACCATCCTTGGATTCAATCAAGGAAAGAGTGAACCTTTGGACAAGATTCGCCTAAAACTTCAAATTGGCAATCTTCGCACAAAAGTTACATTCTACATTATTGACAATTTTGGTTGTTCTTACAACGCTCTATTAGGGAGACCATTCTTACACGAGCACAATGTTGTTCCATCAACCCTTCATCAATGTTTCAAATATGTTGATGACAAAGGCGTAGTTCGTAAGGAGGTTGCGGATCTTTATCCTTTCAAGGGTGTTGAAGCATACTGCAACGACGCTCTGATGTATAAGGATGAATTCATGAAAATCGTGTTAGCATTAGACACTGAAGAAGAACAAGAAGCGACGCCTAAAGACACTCTAATCATACCCGTCAAAGGGCGAGTTTCTCATCCTTAATCTTCCAAGCCACTGGCTATTCACTTATCAGCTCAAAAGAAGTCAATTGATGCTGATCAAGATCAAAGGGAGCTCACCTCTTCTGAGCCACTTGTTATCGATTTACGTCGTAACAAGGACAAAAAGCAGCTCACTTCTTCTGAGCCAATTGTTGTTGATCTCATTCGCAACAAAGAAAAAAAAGAGCTCACTTCCTCTGAGCCACTTGTTATCGACCTCCGTCGTAACAAACCGCCTCCACGTTCTTCTTCTCCCCCTCTTGTAATTAATCTGACTAAGCCTGCTAAGGCCAAAGGTCCTGTTGTAAATACTGATGTACAAATCAATGAAAAAGCACCTACTTTCCAGTATACTGATGTTATTTATCATACTAAATACTATTTAGATATGTTAGATAGCTTCCAATCAATTACAATGGGAGTTGTGCAATCTCTTCATACAGAGGTCTTACTCGAACACTCAGATGATTCATACTTTGTTGTCTCTTCTCGAAAGAGAGGCGAAAGTCCAATAATTTTTATTAAAGGACCAGAACAAAAATTCAGTTATACGGATGACAGTAAACTTAACGACACAGGGCGTATCCAACTCCATCGTTATAGTCAACAATCAAAAGACATCATTCGGAAAATGGGTTATGATTTCAAAAGTGGCTTCAATTACGGTAAGGGTAGACGAACTCCTATTCGTACAACTGTTCCGAAAGGAAAGTCAGACATATACTATAGCAGGACTAAGAGAGGTCTCGGATATGCTTCTCCTCCATTGTTATCCCCAGCAGTCTCCGAATCCGACAGTGAAGAACGCTCTAACTCATCTGATTCCAGATCTTGGGATTCTGATATTAGCATTGGTGAAGTCCATAGGTTGGTCGTATCATCTAACATGGTCTCCGTTGAACTTCCAGAAGACTATGACGAGAATGTGGAAGAAAATCCTGAAACAGATCCTTGGGCTCAGCATATGGACAATCAATGGGTACTTCGCTTTGAACAACGTGAACCCCCTACTGAAGATCAACTACTTCAAGTTGATGTAGGAGAAAGAGATTCACCTCGGCCAATTTTTATTAGCAAAAATCTTCCAGAAACAGACAAGGAAGAGTTGATTCTTCTTATTAAAGAATATATTGATGTCTTTGCTTGGAGTTATGAAGACATACCGGGTTTAGATCCCAAGATTGTTACACATAAATTGAACATTTTGCCTAATGCAAAACCTGTTAAGCAACAACAGCGACGCTTCAAACCAGAAATGATGGACGCGATCGATGATGAAGTCAAAAAGCTCATTGCTTGTGGCTTCATTCGAGAAGAACAACATCCTGATTGGGTAGCCAATGTCGTCCCAGTTCTGAAGAAAACTGGCAAAGTTCGAGTCTGTATTGACTTCCGGGATCTTAATGAAGCATGTCCAAAAGATGAATTTCCTCTTCCTATTACGGACGTCATGATCGACAATACTTGTGGGTTCGAACGAATATCTTTTATGGATGGATTCTCTGGATACAATCAAATCAAGATGCATCCTGAAGATGAAAAGCATACTTCTTTCCGCACTCCTCGTGGTGTTTATTGCTATACGGTGATGCCATTTGGTCTTAAGAATGCTGGTGCAACTTACCAACGTGCTATGAGTACTATTTTTAAAGATCATCTTCGCAAAACTGTTGAATGCTATGTTGACGATATTGCTGTCAAAAGTCGTCTAAAGGAAGATCACCTCCAAGACCTGAGAACTATCTTCAATCTCATGTGCCAACATCAACTCAAAATGAATCCCACCAAGTCGTTCTTGGGTGTCTCTAGTGGTAAATTTCTCGGCTTCGTCATTACCTCTAAAGGTATACACGTAGATCCCGAGAAGATCAAAGCCATTCAAGAGATGCGTCCTCCACGCAACTTAAAAGAGCTACGAGGATTCCAAGGTCGACTTGCATACATCAGGCGATTCATTTCGAATTTGTCTGGACGTTGCAGACCATTCACTCAACTAATGAAGAAAGGTGTATCTTTCGTTTGGACTGAAGAATGTCAACAAGCATTCGATGATATCAAGCGATATCTCATGAACCCACCAGTCTTGGTGCCACCTATTTCTGGTATTCCGTTCTTAATGTATGTCCGTGCTATGGATCATTCATTGGGTGCTTTACTTGCCCAAAAGAACAAAAAAGGTCACGAACAGGCCATTTATTATCTTAGCCGTACTATGATTGGTGCTGAACACCGTTATAGTCCAGTTGAAAAAGAATGCTTGGCTCTCATGTTTGCTGTACAAAAGACGAGGCATTATATCATTGGTCAAACTATTCATGTTATATCTCGAGTTAACCCTCTCCGGGTACTTATGAAGAAACCAAGTACACTTAATTCTCGGTTGGCTACATGGGCAATCCTGCTAGCTCAATATGACATGGTGTATGTTCCACAAAAGTCTGTCAAAGGTCAAGCGCTGGCGGACTTCTTAGCGGCTCATCCTGTACCTGAGACATCTAAGCTCTATGACGAAATTCCAGACGAAACATTGGAAGTTAATATGATCTCCGAAGAATTTCCAACCTGGCGTTTATTCTTTGATGGTGCATCAAGGATTGGACCAAATGGTGCTGTTGTGGCAGGTGTTGGAGTGGTCCTCGTTTCTCCAGATGGATCAACTATCCAAAGAGCCTACTCTCTAGATGAATCTTGTTCTAACAATGTAGCAGAGTATAATGCTCTACTTATTGGCCTTCAGTTAGCTAAACAACTGAACGTTGAATATCTTGAAGTATACGGTGATTCTAAACTGGTTGTTAATCAGGTTAGAGGAACCTATGAAGTCCGTCATCAAGACCTAGTGTCTTATCATGAAGCGACAATCAATTTAGCTATATCATTCAAAGATTTCTTCATTGACTATGTGCGGCGGGCTTGCAATACTGAAGCAGACGCTTTAGCCAATCTTGCAGCTGTCTTAGCTATCCCTATTAAAAGACAGCAGGTGGTAGTTATCTCCAATCGTGAACTGTTCTGTATTGAAAATAATCGTAATATTGAATTCAGCAATTTTGCTGAAGTTAATGTTATCGATGATGACTGGAGAACTCCTTTTATCGACTTCGTGGTACATGACATACTCCCCGAAGATCCTAAGGAGGCTACAAGTGTTCGTCGACGATCTCTCCGATTCTATTATAATCAAACTACTAAAACTCTCTATCGACGAACTTATGACGGTCTTCTTTTACGCTGTCTCGCTGGTGATGAAGCTAAGCAAGTACTGCGTGAAGCTCATGACGGTGTATGCGGAGCACATCAGCCTGGTCCTAAGCTACAAGATCGCATTAGACGTATGGGTTACTATTGGCCCTCTATGGTATCGGATGCCATTGAGTATGCAAAGAAATGTCGAGCTTGTCAAATCCATGCAGACTTCATTCATCAACCATCAGAATTCTTACACCCGACGGCTGCTTCCTGGCCTTTTGAAGCTTGGGGTATGGACATCATAGGGCCTATTAATCCTCCTTCTTCTAAAGGACATCGGTTCATATTGGCAATAACTGATTACTTCTCCAAGTGGGCTGAAGCTATACCACTGACTGAGGTTAAGACTAGCAATGTCATCAACTTCGTTAAACACCACGTCATCTATAGATTTGGTGTACCCCGAAGAATCATCCATGACAATGGACCTCAATTCATCAGTCAGAAGTTCACTAGATTCTGCGATGATCACCGGATTAATAATGTCGCTTCGACAGCATACAATCCTGCCGCTAATGGCCTAGCTGAAGCTTTCAACAAAACCATCATTAAACTCCTCAAGAAGTTTGTTTCCACTAACAAACGGAACTGGAGCGAGAAACTTGGCGAATGTCTTTGGGCCTATCGAACTACAGTCCGTAATCCAACAGGCTTTACACCTTTCTCTTTAGTGTATGGCTGTGAAGCCGTTCTTCCTTTAGAGCTGCAAATTCCTTCTTTAAGGATCGCTATTGCCAATGAGCTTACCACAGAAAATAATGATCTTCTTCGACTTCAAGAGTTAGAAGTGTTGGATGAGAAGCGATTAATGGCTCAACAGCATATTGAGCTATATCAAGCCCGCATCTCAAAGACTTTCAATCGCAAAGTTAAAGTCAGAGCATTTCAACAAAGAGAACTTGTTCTAGCAGTCAGACGTCCTATGACTATGACTCATATGAGCAAAAGGAAATTCGATGCGAAATGGGAAGGTCCCTATGTTGTAAGCAAAGTCTTCTCAAATGGAGCCTATCAACTTTCAGAGCTCGATGGTCGAATTGCCATGATGCCTATCAATGGCAAATTTCTCAAGAAGTATTATGTATAAATGTAAATGCTTGTAAAATTGTCAAACAGAATCAAGTTCATAAATAAAATGCAAATTTTATTTCATTAGATGATAGTACATAATGTTAAAGGTCACTATCATCTTTCTCTACATTGGGACGCGGGCCACTGCCGTCCTTCTCGAAGACATGATCAGCAAAAGAGTTAAGAACCTCCTTGCTGGAACCCACGAGGAATTTGCAGGCGGCCATCCTCATGGCTTCTTCTTCTTCAGTCTTTCCTGGTTCGAGCAGGAAGTCCAAGATATCCCGTGGCGGCTGGAGTGCAGACGGACCTTCGCCCGCTTTTGCCTCCTTCGGCTGGATTGGATCGACAGGGCGCTCTTCAGTGCCCTTCTCAACCTTCGGGGCGATCTCGGCCTTCTTAGATACTTCTCCGGACGACGACATTTTTATGTTGAAAAGCAGAAGTGTTCATTCCTGTCAGACTTCTGTTATATTTATAGGCAGAAGTTCCTCAAATAACGAAGAGACGGTTCATCCGTTCATTTATCACATTCATCAGACGGTTCATCCGTTCATTAAAGCCCGATGGTTCATCCGTTCATGTATCACATTCATCAGACGGTTCATCCGTTCATTAAAGGCCCGACGGTTCATCCGTTCATTTATCATATTCGTTTGACGGTTCACCCGTTCATTGTCATCCATCATTTGACGGTCTTCCCTTTCATTCATTTTCACAAATATTGACGATTCATCATCGTTCATTATCTACATTAGCAACTTGTCATTTTCGATTAAGTTGTCAAAATCGAAATAATAATATTCAATATATTCTGCCATGTCTATATTACCTCTGAGCAGATATAATGAATATAATTATTTTCTACAAAATTATCAAGAAATATATCATGTCTTGCACCTCTGAATATATTTTCTATCTCTATTTATTTATATCTAAATAAGATATGCAATAAATAATGGAGCCACAACAAAATGTCTTTTATATCAAAATACGGGACATTACAAAAATGTAGCTAATAGCAATAAAACACAAATACAAAATCAAGAAGGAGGGACAATCAGATTGTCAATTTGCTGCTTCAAGGTCTGCAGCTCTTCTTCGTGACTAGTTGTTACTCTCATTCTTGCTTCCTCCATCCCATTTTCTTCATCAAAGATGGGCATATCTACTGTCCTGCGGGTAATTTCAGTACTATGAGTCTCGTCATACTCATTTTTCTCCTGAATTAGGGCATTGAGTTGTTCAATCATAAATCGTTGATTGGCAGTTTCTTCTTCAAATTCCTTCTGAAGGCGAATAATTTCCGCTTTCAATTCAGCAAGCCTCTGTCTTTTGTTCTCAGCTGCCAAAGTAACTGATTCTATCTTTGAGTTGAATTCTGCTGACTTTGCAGAATGAGCTTCTAAAAGATTCTGAAGGTTTATCCTTTCTATATCAGCTTCTTGGGCTAGTCGTTCATATTCAGCTTGCACCAGAGAGTCTATATTCTTCTTCTTGAGCTCTTTATATTTCCTTATGGATACTTCCAACTCATCTAATATATGTTCAAGAAGAACGGCTTGGGCTTCGTCTCCTTGGCCTCTTATGGCTTTTATCAGGAAAGAAGTGGGGTCCCTAACCATAATGAAGTTAGCTCCTTCCTTCTCTATCATTTTACGGACAAGAGATCCCAATGACTCAAAGAAACATCTGGTAAAAGATTGGACAACTTGCTGATTGATGGCTATAGTTCCAGGAGTCGAAGCTACCCCTGTTGAGGATGGGGTAGTCGGTTGTTCAATCCTTTGCTGATGAATGATAGGCTCTTTAAACAAAGGAGCCAGAGTAGAACTAGCTGCTCCTCCTGTTTGTTCTTCTGCAAAAAGTAAAATTATTATTTTACTAATTTGCCAATAAACAAAAAGATCAAATTAAAAAAGCAGCAGTCTTACCTTGATTGGATCTAACAACAACTGCATTTCCTGCTGGAATAGACTCCCGTTGAACGGAAGTAGCTTCATTTGCGACAGCTTGGCTGCTGCCCGCTTCAGAGCCGCAAGATAAGTGATGGCTACTACTAACAACTACCGTTGGAATAGGCACCATAGCCAGGTCCCTCGGAGGTGTTGGTAGAGTATCAAGATCTGCAAGAACTACAAATGAAGATATTAGATATCAATCTATTTTAAAGAAAGAAGATTGTTAAATATCATTTTATACCTTGGGGTTCGGTAGCGGGACTCTCTTGCTGAACATCTTCACCAGCCACTTCTTCAGGGGATACTTCTATCTCGACGTCTTCATCAGGGTTAACAACCTTTTCTACTAACGCCTCTACTTCAATATCCTTTTTAGGATCCGAAGCATCGTCGGCGGTTTCAAGAGATATGTGTTCTTCGTTGTCCCCTTCAGGATTCTGTATATACTTATCAATATTTCCAGACGAAGAGCTTTCTTCATCCTTATCTTCTTCTTCTTCTTGGGCTACATTCCCACTGTCAGTTGCGGTGAGATCCTCCTGCAGGCTATAACAATCTTCTAAAGCTTCGATCATTTTATGCTCTTCTTCTTCACGAAGAGTCTTTGGGGTAGGAGGAAGCTGAGTCGTCTCCACGACAGGTGAAAGGGGTCGTGTAATATTTTGCTCATCCTCAATGATGTTTTCTCTGAATGTTTCAACTTCAGTTCTGGGGTCAAGATCTCCCCTTTGTTCAGTCTCTTCAAGGATTTTATTCCCTGATTCAGAAACAGGGGTGGGAGATGGCATTATAAATCCTGCTGCAGCATCTACTGAAGTCAGGAGTTGTTTGGAAGAAGAGGCTTCTAAATTTCTTCTGGTAACCAACTTCTTCTTCTTTCTGTGTAGAGGTCTATCGGGACTCTCTACATTTATTGGTGCTGTTTGCTTCTGTACAGAAGTTGGTGTAGTAGTAACTTCTTGATTTGTCTCGGCTAGCTGCCGAGATTGGGATCTTGTAGTCACTTTATCAGAAGAATGTTCCAAGACCAATTTCTTCTTTGCTGCAGGAGCAGGAGGCTCCTCTCTTCTTCTTTTCTTGGCAGGAGACTTTCCCACTCTTAGAGAGATCCGCATTGCTGCGTTTATCTCTTGTTGGAACATCATTTCTCTTGAAGTTTCTAGGGGTTCATCCGCCGGTTCGTTTGCCTCATCATTGGCAGGGATTGATAAAGCTATCCTCCCTTTCCTCAATCTTATCGCAGAAGCAAAACTATCGGCGAGATTAAAGTTCTCGGCAAAAGTATTTGCAGATGTGTAGAATACCGAGTATGTAAAGAGCATCCGAGGCCCTTGAGGAGTGCTCTTTGGTGGCATAGAGAAGGTAGCCTTTGTGTCACGGGCATTGTAGTAGGCCCAAGCTCGGGCCCCGTCAATCAAGAAACCTTTGCCCTGAAGGCAGGTGATTGCGTTCCCTACGTGGAACTGATCATACCCAAATTGTCTAGCAAAACGGCTAGGGAGGTATGGTTCCAAAAAGCATTCTTCTTCAAAGCGGTATACTAAATGAGATGGTCGAATTGTCTTCAACCATTCAAAGGCCACACGGTTTAAGGGCTGCAGTTTTGAATCTACCATGTTGGGTGGCATCTGGTCATGACCGGCCGGGAGAGGGGCGCAACAGAAGTTCCATCCTCTGTTCAAATTTAAAACAAATCTACATTCACTCAGAGAGGTGTACTTCCATTTACCCTGAGAATATCTGCGCAAGAAGCTGCCATCTACTGGTCCCATACCAGGGTCCATTAAAGTTGGATAGTGGAGGAGTAACCATCCAAAGAGATAAGTGTACGGCATTTCGAGACGTGGGAATTCTTTCTCTCCCTTTGCCTTCAGCATCGAGTCAACATACAAGCGAAGACTCGCATTCAATCTGCAGGTCATTGCCGATAACAAGTCAACCTTATAACCGAAGACTAGCTTGACGGCAGCAAAAAGTACACCGCGATGAAAACGGTCCACTGCACTAGATCCCGGGACCACGAATCGTCTGAGCCAGTGTGTCAGAAACCCTGCTAACTGGGCTTCTTTGGACATGGGTCTGTAACCCATTCTCAAAAAACTCTCCAAAATGTCACCTTTCTTTAAAGGTGGACATTGATAATCATCCTTCATTTCCTTATCATAATGTTTACTTTCTTCCATCATCTTCATGACTTCCGTGTTAATCAAGGGTTTGAAAAAATGAGGGTAACATTTGTCATTTTCCTTGGTTTTCTTCTCTTCAATATGATTTAAGAACAAATATGGCAACCACTTCGAAGAATAGCAAGTGTTGGCCGTAGCACTCTTATAGTACAAAGAGCAAATTTTGTAATGGCATAGCAGTTCTTCAAACACTGCTACCATTTCTGCATTTTCTTTTCTGAGTTTCTCCAACTCGTCATTTGTGGGAACAAACTCCTCATATGGAGCATCCGCCATGGGCAAGTATGAGATGTACTTCATCTCATGGAGTGCAAACCCCATCTCTCCACCCGGGGTCATGAAGGTTCCTGTTCTGTAATTGTATCGCTCAGCCAAGGCCAAAAACATTTGAGGGTTAGGAGCAAACCCGTATACAGTGGCATGCACTGCTTGAAACAGGTTAATTTGTTGAAGTTTGTCTTGGAAGGTTGTCAGAACCCAATTTGCAATGCAATTCCATCGTTTGTAATCTGGATTCACTAATCCAGTCATTCTGATATCCTGTTCAGGGTATCTTCCTTCTTCCTTCGCAAATTCATTTGCGAATATAGGGGTTCTGACGGGCATCAGCATAGAGGAGTTTTCCGGTGGGATGCAGCTGGGTCTTAAACCTCTCAACATAACACTGTATCTGTCAGAAGAGCTGTAAAACATATCTTTCCCGTTAACCTTCTTTACAAAGATCTTCCCTGCACGAGCATCCTGGAGAAGGGTGATGTTCCAATCCATTTTCCTTGGGTAGCTCGCATGAGCATACCGTGACAAAGGAAGGCATCGAGCAATTTTAGGAATGAAGAATGATCTGTCTTCCCGGTGAACTACCATCTCCTCCATCATCGGCCTAGGCTGGGAGACTTTTTCAAAGGCGTCACCAAACAAGAATAAGGGTTTCTTGTGGATAACAGCATCTGCTGATTCCAGAGGCTGTCCATTCATCAGACACATTAAAGTTTCGTTGTCCTGAGAAATCAATATTGCCTGACGAGAAGTCGGCAGATCGTATTGAGGATAATGGACGTGAGACAAATCTTCTTTATATTCAGATTCAGACAAAGTTCCCACAAAATGTTCATAGTTTGGATCTTCATTGGTTTCAACTGCATCAAAAACAGAGGAAGATCAGTACAAGTCAAAAACTCTATTTTTCAGACAAGCAAAACAGAAGAGTACACAATCCTCAGATTGCGCTAATATGGATTGCGCAACATTAGTTTGCGCATCATAATAGGGTGCGCAAACCAATCGATTGCGCTGACATTCAGCGCAAATCAATCGATTGCGCTGACTTTCTGTCAGCACAATTCGATAGATTGCGCAGGATTACAGTCTTCATAAAAATGAAGACTGACTGTTTATGCAACCAAAAACCCTAAAAAGGGTGGCGCAAGTTGAACTCATCTCTAAAAAGAAATGAGTTTCGAAGATCGAAGGAAGTCAAAACACCCTAAAAAGGGGTTTCGATCGGTTTTACTACCTATCAGAGCAGGGTGCGCAGACTCATGTCGAGATGCTCGCCGAGCAACTCTGTCAGAGGATTCGGCCGGAGCTTTTCCCTTCGCAGCGGCGGTGGCGGCAACATTAGATCGTCGGGGCGCCATGGAAGTCGTCGGAGAAAGAAGACAGAAAGGGTTCGGGAATTTTTCTCTCAAAAGCACGAAAGAGGCAAAGTAAAAAAATGAAATGAAGAAGTGGGCTATTTATAGCCTTTAAAATACGAAACGGCTGCCTTGGATTGCGCCTAAGATCGGAGAATACTTCGCTTTGCGCAGACAGCCCATCATCATGCGCAACTTGATTCAAAAATTCAAAAATTCAAAGTATTTCGAAACTTTGAATCAAATCAACTTTCGAAAACTTTGAAGGGGGTCTTGTAGGTCCTAAAAAATCAAGTTGCATCAATCAACAAAATCAAGAAATCAAAATATACATCATCTTGTTGAATTGCGCAGACAACAGATTGCGCAGCCAACCGATTGTGCATTCTAATTTGCGCACACAACCGATTGCGCAAGCTGACGTGGCAGAAGTCATCATTACTAAATCAAATCAAATCTTTTCTGAGAACTGACAGCGCGGATAACAAGGAGTCTGTTCGTTTCCTGCGCCGCACAGTGCTCGAGGGCGGCTGACAGCTGGCAGCGCAAACCAATCCTGCGCAGTTTGAGTTTGCGCAAACCATGTATGCGCAATTCAACTCTGCGCACTCTATCAAACGTAACTGTCAAGTTACACGTGGCATTCATGCCATCGATTGTTCATTACGTGGCAACTGTTTATGCACGATCATGCACATTTCTATCAAATCATGCCATGTGTCCATGATAGTCGGCCCACGATCCAGTAACTATCTGCGCAAATCAATGTTGCGCAAACCAATGCTGCGCAAATCATCATGCGCAGTCCAAAATAACTGAAAGTTAGTTATTTCCAGAACTCTATAAATAGAGTTTCAAGTCTTCATTCAAGAGATCAGAGATCAGATATCAAGATCAGAAATCAGAAATCAGAGAGTCCAGGAGTTCTTGCCAAAGTGCTGCTGCATTCTTTCGAGACTTTTGTCTTCAACTTCAGAGGCTTTTGCCTTTAGTTTCCAGAGTTGTTTTCAACTTCAAAGGCTTCGTCTTTACAGTTCACATCGTCCAAGGGATAAAGCAATCGTCATCGAGATTGGATTCCTACAGTTGTAATTTTCCCAGAATTCTTGTAATCTTTATTATAGTTTGTATCAATAAAGTTCTATACTTTTGTTTTTGCAAACACATCGGGCGATCGACAGTTGGACAGACATGGGCCTGATCACAAACCTTTCTCATCTGAATTCCACTGAGTCGGACCACTCCCCTCTTCTCATCATGATCAGCAATAACCACACAAGCACTAAAAAAACTTTCCGCTTCCTCGACTTCTGGCGGCGTCATCCCCAATTCCAGAGCGTCGTCACCTCTGCATAGAACTCGATTTCGGAACTTGATCCATTACTTCAAATGGCGGCTAAACTGAAAGCCACTCGTAAGGTATTAAAGTCCTGGAGCAAAATAGCTTTCGGAGACATCTTTCATGCGATTAAGGAGGCGGAAGACGACGTCACCCATGCCGAGACCTCGTCTACCACCATCAGATCTCCGCTACCGTGCCGAGCTCAACCTTGCCAGAGCTATTCTTAAATCTAGGCTTAAGGTGGTTACGAAATTCTGGAAGCAAAAAGTCAGATTGATATGGGACAGTGACGGTGACCGGAACACTAAATTCTTTCATGCGTGTGTCAAAGGCCGCAAAAATTAACTAAAATTACATCGAATATCCGACGATAATGGAGTCCTGGTGGAAGACCAGGAAGGCATTTAGGCGGCGGCGGGGAACTTCTACTCTAACCTTTTCACTAAAGAACTTGACGTTAAAGACGTTTCGCTCCTATCCGTTATCACATCCATCATCAACGACAGCGAGAATGAAACCCTGGTGACTACCCCTTCGGAGGAGGAGGTAGAGGCGGACGTCTGGTCTATTAAAGAACACAGTACTCCGGGCCCGGATGGATTCAATGGTGTCTTTTTCAGAACTTGTTGGCACATCCTTAAATCCGACATATTGGAGGCCACAATTGCCTTTTTCCAAGGGGCGAGATATCCTAATTCCATCTCTTGCGCCAACATCATCCTTATCCCCAAGAAAGACAACCCAAAAACCTTCAGAGACTTCCGTCCTATCAGCTTATGCACGTTCACCAACAAGATTCATATCGAAGATCGTAGCCAACCGAATTTCCAACCTCCACCCCAAGATCATCTTCGAAGAACAAAGTGGGTTTGTGAAAGGCCGGAATATCACTGACAACATTCTTCTCGCTCAAGAGATGATTACATGTATGAAGTTCCCGTCCAGAGGGGGGAACGTCGCCATCAAACTGGACATGGAGAAGGCATACGACCGCCTGGACTGGCAATTCATGATCTGGGTCTTCAGGGCTTTCTACTTTTTCGAATCCTGGATTGACATCATTTTCAGATCTATCAAAAATGCTTGGTTTTCTACGGTCATCAAAGGCCAGGCGACAGGCTTCTTCCGATCTACTCGCGGAGTTAGACAGGGTAACCCCCTCTCCTCCACTATTTTCATCATTACGGCAGAAGCGCTCAGCAAAAGCCTTAATAACATGCCCAGAAAGCCCTATTTTCATCACTTCTACACCACCACTGGCTGTCCCCTTATCACTCACCTGGTGTACGCAGACGACATCCTTATTTTCTCCTCTGGAGACATCGGATCTATCAAGGTGGTCCTGAGTACGCTAGCGAGATATTCCAGATGCTCCATGACAGCGCGTCAATAAAAACAAGAGTGACATCTATACCCATCACAAATCTGACAAAACCAGCGCCGCCGTGCTCACCAACATGTCATTGTTCGCCATGGCCTACCTGTCTTTCCTATATTTGGGCTGCCCGCTGGTTTACGGAAAGTCTAACTTGGCTATCTTCGACCGACTTGTAGACAAGATCCGTAGAATGATCGCGGGATGACACAACGCAACATTATCCCCAGGGGGCTAGATGATCCTCATCAAACATGTTCTTTCTTCCAACCCGTCGTACATCCTGGCCGTATGCTCCCCTCCCAAGAAGGTCCTTCACTCCCAAGAAGCACTCTTCGCCAAGTTCTTCTGGGGTCACTGCAACGAAAAAGACAAACACCACTGGGCCGGTTGGGATACATGGACAAACCTACTGCGAAAGGAGGTCTGGGATTCAGTAGACTGGCCCACATCGTAGACGCCTGCTCCATGAAGCTGTGGTGGAAGTTGCACACGAAAACCTCACTATGGACGAGTTTCATGAGAGCTAGATATTCCAGATTCTCACATCTGTCCGAGGCGGTCCCTAACAACAGATCTTCAGCCTCGTGGCGTCGCATAATTTGTGGTCGATACATCACTGAACCTTTAATTCGGCTTCAGTTAAGCGACGGGCGTTCTCCGGCCTGTCTGGAATGGTGGCTTGGAGAAGAAATCATCCAGCCTAACGCTCGAACTCCGCTGGGATGTAAAATTAGGGATCTATGGGAGGGCAGTTCCGGATGGAATTGGAGGAGAACCAGAGAGTGGTTAGGCCAGCCGGCGGCTGACGGTCTACTGGCTGCTAACCTGCAGGTCACTGACACTACCGACACGTGGAGATGGTCCCCTAACCCATAAGGTAATTTCACGCTGGCTTCGGCCAGAATCGTGGCCAGAGGCAGTGGCGTGCCAGATACCACTTGTGCGAAGTTTTGGCAATCCTACATTCCCATCAAATGGTATATCCTTATCTGGCGCACATTACGCCGGAAGCTACCAACGGACGACTCTATCAAATCTATCGGATTCAGCCTCGTATCCAGATGCCACTGCTGCGTTGAGCACAAATCGGAATCGGCCGAGCAGGTCCTTCTTTCGGGGGAGTTGGCTACTCAGATATGGTTCAATCTATATAATAGACTTAGTATCGCCCCCCCCCGACTGGGGGCTTCCACGATCTCTTGACCAGCTGGAGCGGTTTCAACGGTCATCAGATCATCGCAGCCGCTGGTATTTGGGTGTTATGGAAGAACATAAATAAATTCAGATATGAAGGTCACCAACTCCTACATACCCAATTATTCAGAGAGGTTATCAGACAAGTTCTTAAAGCTAGGAGGCGTTGCTCTAATGCCTCCAACACTTTTTGGGAGGCCCCTGTTTAGGTCTTTCCCAGGGTCTCTTACGAAGCCACAGTCGGCTCTCGTACAGCCCTGGTTTCTTTTTGTGCGCGTCTCGTGCTGTTTGTTCTTCTTCTTTCTAGTCGCGCGTGGCTCGTTTACTTGTATAGGCTTCGGCATTTTGTGCCTTATACATCAATAAAGTTCTCTTCTTCCATATATATATATATATATATATATATATATATATATATATATATATATATATATAACAAATATTAATCTAAATTTAAATATTTAAATTATATTGATAATATTAGAAAGAAAAAAATATTTTACGTGCAACTCAAATGCTTTTACTAGTTTATAATAATGATGGAAGTTGGAGGTAGTGGGCCCAAAAGTCATGCAATCCAGCATGCATAAAGTCACATGCATATCGTCGGGCATCTCAAAACATGGGCATTTCAACTCCCATCTCTCGAACAATCTATCATCAGACCAATAAGAACATGGTGAAGAACCCAAATATTCTTTGACAAGGTTACTATCCCAAAAAAGTGTCCCCTATAGAGGTCCCTTGTAAAGGGAGAGATTGGTTGGAGTGGGTGGAAAACGTTCCCACAAACCAGGAGTCCTGCAAGAGAACCGAGCAAAAGCATACAAAGCAAAAACGTCAAGCACAAATCGCAGACACATAGAGTTTTACGCAAAAAAAATCTAGATGAAAAAAACTACGGGACGACTAGAGTCCAACCCTGAAGAACCTCCACTAATAAAAATAATGAGAATATACCCTCTACAAGATCCTTCCGGTCCAAAAGGATCACCACAACTCACTTGAAAGAAGAAAAAAAATTGATTCCAGACTCCGAAGAACAAGAGATATCGAAAAATTATTCAAAGCGATCTCTCCTTCACAATAGTCTTCAATCCTTTCTCTCTAAAAAATTGTAAAGTACTCTTGCTTCCTTTTGAGATATATTTTAGGGTAAAAAAATACCTGGTATATATATAGCCTCAAATCCATAACTAATTGAGGCATTCTACTATATGTAGGAATATTCAATCTAAAGCATTGATATATTAATATTATATATAGGAATATCTAATTCAACTCCATTGAGATATTCCTACTATATATATTCCTACTAATTGAGGCATTCTACTATATATATATATATATATATATATATATATATATATATATATATATATATATATATATGAAGGATCCGCATCCCCTCACTTTTGCATCCCTCATGCATCCCCTCTTTCAAATCCATTGAATCTTGTTTAAGTCATCTAATCTTAACCGTTGAAAAATCAACAGTTAAGATTAGATGACTTAAACAAAGATCCAACGGCTGTTAACATGAGGATGCATAGGGGATGCAAAAGTGAGGGGATGTGGATCCCTATATATATATATATATATATATATATATATATATATATATATATATATATATATATTTATATATATATATATATATACAATCCCAATATATATATATATATATATATATATATATATATATATATATATATATATATATATATATATATCAATCCCAATCCTTTGGAATATTTCTATTATACATAGGAATACCCAATCCGACTCCAGGATATTTTTCACATAGGTTGGTAACCCAACCCACTCCAATAAATCTCCCCCTTTCACAACTATGTGGAGAGGGTCGTCATTCCGACGATCCTCCTGCAGTACTCGAACTTTCCCTTGGAAGAACATTTGTGAACATATATGCTCCGTTGTCATCTGTATGAATCTTCTCAAGTGTTGAGTCATTCTTCTCAACCATATCCCATATCTAATGATATTGATTCTCAATATGCATGGACCGACTATGAAATGTCTTATTCTTCACAAGGTGAATGGCACTCTGGCTACCATAAAGCAAAGTATACTACTCATGTTTTAGCCCCACTTCTTGTAGTAGTTTTTTTATCCACAGCAACTCCTTGCAAACCTTTGTCGTCGCAATATGTCATTGTAATATACTTTGCTTCTGTCGTCACAATATACTCTGCCTTTGTCATTAACATAGCAAAACACTTATGTAACCGCGACTGTCACGATACCGCTCCACCAGTAAACATCATCAGATAGCTCGAAGTCGATCGCCTCGTGTGTATATCTCCAGTCATATCAGCGTCGGTATACCCAACCAACTTTGGCTCGTCACCACCAAAAGAAAGTCTCCAATCGACAGTGCCCTAAAGGTATCGTAGGATCCAGTTAACCACATTCTAATATACCCTTCCAGGATTAGAAAGATATATGCTAACTGTGCCAACTACATGAACGATGTCTGGCCTTGTATATACCATAACATACATGAGACTTCCTACAGCCGAAGCATATGGAATCCGCTCTGTATCTTCCTTCTCGTCCTCAATAGATGGACACTGCTCCTCAGTGAACTTAAAATGAGATGCAAGGGGGTTACTCACTTTCTTCGCCTCGTCCATCCCGAAATACTGATATACCCGATAAATGTACTTCTTTTGGGACAAGTGTGGCCACTTGGACTCTCTCTCTCTCTCTCTTTCGGTAGATCTCCATCCCAAGATTAGTCTTAACTTTGGCCAAATCCTTCATAGAGAAGGTCGCACCTAGTTGGCGCTTCAACTCCACTATCCTAGTGGCATTTCGACGTCATCCATGCATAACCATGCCCCCCTAAATGACTCAAACTTCCTCTACCACTTCCTCGAAGCCTGCTTCAGACCATACAAGCTTTTCCTCAACCAGTAGACCAAGTGTGACTTGCCTTTATCACATAATCCCTCTACCTGCTCTATGTACAACTCATCCTCAAGATTACCGTGGAGGTATATCATTTATATGTCCATCTGCTCAACCTCCAAGTTGAAACTGGATGCCAATGCTAGCACCACCAGAATAGACGACTGCTTGATGAATAGCAAAAATATCTTATCAGAATCTACGCCATTTCGCTGGCCGTAGACTTTAACTACCAGCCTTGCTTTATATTGAGGGCGAGTAGCATCATCTGTCTGCTTCACTCTGAACACCCATCGATTTTTTAAAACCTTCTTGCCCTTTGACGATCACACTAGCTCATAAGTGGAGTTGACTTATAAAGAACACATCTCTGCATACATAGCCTACATCATCTCCTGCTTATGTTCATCGTCCATAGCCTTTGTGAAACTTTTGCGCTCTTCCTGGTCAGTCAGTAACACATACATGTTTTCTATTACAAAGTAATTGAGAATATTTTGTATTAACAAATCAACAGAGTACAACTTGGATCCTCGGTGACATCTTTCAAGTACACTTTTATTTTTGGGGGACAAGTGGTGATGGAGGGTTGATTCTTTACTCCGTTGACGATTTGACGACGATCAGGAAGCAAATGCAAGTCTTCGGCTGGACGGCGATTCGTCTCTCCTGAAGTAAGCTCTGACTCTCTGAATATATAATAAAATCCGGAGGGATTGAATGAAAGAATGTTCCTTTTATTTATAGATAGTAGAATGATCCATTCATGCGTGCATGTGAGATGCGCACATGAAAATTTGGCATGTAGGAATGCTACGTGCATGACTTTGTTGGGCGCAGGAGTACTGCGCCCGGGAAGCTCGAACTGAATCTGGTGTAACTGTACTGTTGGGCTGTAGATGAGCTGATACGCGGCAGTTATTGAGATTCATTCGTTGCTGAGATCTTGGATGGTTGGCACCCGTTCATGAGCAGAATTGGGTCAATAACACATGGTGCGTGCATATCTGCTCAAAAATTATGATCGGTTTGAGAAATCTTAGATTTGATGCGCCTGGGAGATCTAAAACATGTGGAGACTTGGCACGTGGCCTCTGGGGCGCATGGCAAGTCTGGGCGCATGGCTTTAGAGGCACATATGAATATTTTGTTCGGGTCAACCACGTGGCAAAGCACAGCTATAACCGACAAACAAGTAATGATGGTGTCTCTTAGTTTTCTGTCAAAACTGTTGACTTTAGTTCTCGAGACGTGTGTTGTTGACATCTAACACTTTTAGTATTAAATGATTTGATGGGTGAAGAGTTTCTATAGGCGCATCATTTGTGAAGCGCATGCACCGTTAAGCGCTTCGGCTATGGGTCACATATATCCGAGGAGCACATCAGTTGTAGGGCACATATATTCGAGTAGCGCATCTCCTTCGGTCAATATTATTGAGCGTTTCGAGGCTCGAAATGAAAAACTTTGACTTTGTTGAAATCGAGATGGCAGATTCATTTTCATTAATGCTAGGTTACCGCATGGCGCATGGGTTTGGTTTTGCTTTGGCCTATAAATAGAAGTGTTTGTAGAGAAGAGGTTTGTTTGTTCTCACTTCACATGACTTCTCATCGAGAATGAACTCAACCGATCCACCTTCTTGGCCATTTATTCAATCGTGGGTTATAGATCTCTTTGTTCAAAAAAGCTTCATTTTTGACGACAAACTCCATCAGAGAACTGAGATGTACCGATATGGACAGAGCAGTTCGTGCTCGTGTACCTTACTAGCAGTATTCCTCTTCCAAACAACACCAAGTGCCAAAATGTTGAGCACCGGATTTGGATTGATTGTCAACCCACGTTCTGCTCAATAATTGCTTCGTGTGGGGATGCGCCTGAGCTGAGACAAAGAATCAATGTACCTCTGACGAGGAAGTGATGTGCATGTGCTGAGATGACAAAGTATTGTGCCTATCCGTAGAGTTTAGAATAGGCTATAGTAGACTTTCTATGTAAAAATTCATGTAATAGTTTTTCAATGATTAATAAAAAGTCTTCTTTTCATGCGCTTTTATGTACTGTCTTTTTGTGATGCACCGACATTCTCAGTCTCTCTAGCGCATACTGTTTATAGCCCATAGGAACCTGGCCTTGGTGGCGCATGAAATTCTATACTTCTACAAGACCCCCTTCAAAGTTTTCAAATTTTAGACAAGTTTTGAAACACTTTGAATAAGAAGCATGGGTAGTGAAACCTTTAGGTGCATGATCGGCTTGGGCACATGGCTATCCGCACATGACCTCGTTGGCATATCTGTCAATGATAATGCTTCGGTTGTCGTGCCAGAGTAATGATAATCTTTTCAAAGATTTGATGCCGCCTCTTCACAAATTTTGAAGCGTCGGCTGGTAACGTCATATCTTATCGGGTTACGTGCTTCCCAAGCCTATAAATAGGCGCTTAGGTTGGAAAGAGAGACTCTTCTGCTCTCTTCTTTGAGTTCTTGTTTCCTTAGAGTTTTTTCTCTTTTAAAACCCTAATTTCTATTTGCAATGGCCCCCAAAATGCCTCGTCCTGCTACTGCTAGCAAGGTCAAAGGCAAGGACAAAAAGCACGGTGAAGTCGACGCTGACAAGCCTGAAATTGCCGATACGACTCATCCTGACATTCATAGGGAGGTGATAGGTGGGTGTCTGCCATTGTAATCTTCTCGAAACACAAAGACACTTTGTGCACGGTTGAGTACATGGATGGGCAACCATCCGGAACATGCACCAACCACCCTGCTGAAGTGCATGGGTATGGATCATAGAGCTACACTCGAAAGATGCACCTAAGCTTTACTTCGCTGACGTGCATGGACTTCGGTCCTGAATATGTGCCCAAGTTTTATTTTGCTGACGCATACGAACTTCGGTCTTGAAGATGCGCCGAAGATTTTACATTACCAACACGCATGGACTTCGGTCCTGAAGATGCGCCGAGGTATAATTCAGCCAACGCGCATGGACTTTGGTCCTGAAGATGCGTCGAGGCTTTGGCCTTTGCTGATGCACATAACTTTAGATGCATTGACGCCAGGCTGTGCATGTCTTTTTATCTTTCTTCAAAAAGACCATTTTTTGCTAACTTTTTTGTCTTTGTCTTTTTGCAATATCTATAACCTTGCCTTAATTGGATGAGAATCTATTCGACTACTCCCTTTGCCAGATGGGTCTAGACATCACAGAAGAAATGGTCAATCACGCCAAGGCTGTGATTATGCTGGAACAGCCGCCGGAAAGGATGGCGCTGATCAGGGACCATCCCTCTTCTTTCCTCCAGGCCATAATGAAGAGGCGCCTACTCCCTACTGTCGGGAGTACAACTGAGTCTTATCTGAAGCCCCAATTTCTGTTTGGGGATAGACTAGCTTCTAATGAAGCAAAGCTTTTGAAGATCAAGGAAGACTGGTTCTTTTAGGTGAAGGGTCTTCACATGTACATGACGACGACCAAATGCCAACTGTCGTTGTCCGTATTCACCTGATTGGCTTAAAAGCTGAGGATGAACAGAAAACTTACCCCAACCTAAGGGGGAGCAATTTTGGGGTCTTTCAAAATTGACTCCAGATTCGATCAAAAAGATGTTATTACCTTCGGGCGAGGTAGGCCTTCTTACTCTCTGCAAGTGTTGCGTCCTGGGAGCATATTCAGTGATGTGCCCAACAACAATTTTGCCTTCAATGCTTCGACCTTCGCCAACCTTATATTGGAGGCCAAGATCACGTACCCGAAAGAGGAATTTTGGATTGAAGGTTTGTGCCGTTACGTGCCAAAGTGGGACGATCTGACCATGTGGATCCTGATGAAGTATAGTGACGAGCTCAAGGATGTTGGTTTGGATTCTGTCATACGAGCTACCAAGGCTAGCATGGAGATAAATTGGTCTATGTTCCTGGCCCTCCGGGAGCTGTATAATCCTCATAGCGAGACATTTTCTACACCCGTATGGGAGCTGGAACTGGCGCTCCATGAGATGTTCGAAGTCTCAAAACTCCCTTAGATGACGGAGCCATATGACGAGTATTCTCTAATAACTGAGGAGCTCTTTGATTTGGAAGCAAAGAATTCGCGGATGATGGAGGTATACAAAGAAATATTGTGCCACCATTATATGAATCAGCGAAAAGACAAGACCAGGGCATCCCCCTATGTCACTGTTTCGAGGATTGTATCTTTACCCAATAAAAAGACGACCCATAGAAGGTTCATTTTACCACCCCTCAGGGTTCCATACGTGAAGCAATCGTCGCCCAAATGAAGGAACTGGGCGAGAGGAATCCGCTCGAGGATGAAAACAAGGAGCCAGCTGATAACATTTACAGTTATTTCTGGCACTGTACGCACAGAATGTCCCCGAAGGCTGTGCTGGCTGCCGATCTAATGCTCCAGGACTATGTGTTCCTTAGCGTGTCAGGCTCCATGGAGAGGGTAACCAGGAACCTTATCCTACTTGCTGTGAAGCTAGTATTCGGCCGTTGTTTGGCCCTGCTTCCCACGATAGTGTGTAACTTGCAGCACGGTCTACAAGAGTTTGCAGAGGTGGTCCTCGATATGAAGGGCAAAAGCGAGAATTTTCTCCGAGTAGAGCTGCCCTACTACTATTTAATAGGGTGGTTGATACTACATCACCCTAACGTGATGAGCCCTAGCATGGAAGAGGGGCAAATCACGAGTAATGCCCTTATCCGTCATTACCGTAGAAAGAAGTGGCTGCATACCAGTATCCCCGTTTTTCGAAAGATTTTGTCCCATATTCAAGGGTGGAACGTTTCTAAGGTTGGCCCATTTTTTTTGGGCTTTGACATTGGCAAGGATATGGAGGATACAAGCGTAGATGCCTCCACTCTTCCGAATTAGGGGTTACGTTGGCTATAATGTATCCGACCCTCTCATTTGGTGTATCGGAACAGGAACGACTGGTACCGACAGGTGCCCTAATAGAAAGGACGGAGGAACCGCTGGTAGAGTCCGCTGGTAATCAGTTGAAGAGGCATGCTTCAACGAGAGCGGATCCTTCGACGACAAAAAGGCCAAGGAAGGTCTTGGTGTCCAAGTCAGGGGCCACAATAGCTCTTCCTGCGGAGAGACCAAAAAAGTCTTCTTTCGAAAAGATAAACAAATTGTTATCCATTTTAACGGATAAAAGTGGTCTTCTTTATCTTATCGTGTTTCCTTTGTTTGTATGGTGCAAAGAAGAAGAAATTTAGGTCTTTGAAGCGAGACCTGGATGAATACTTTGAGAAGGAAGTCGCTAGTTCTTTCGAGGAGTGTATCCCCCTGGTCGTAGAGTCTCCAGGCGAAAAGGACCAGGATGACACTATCCGAGTCCATACTCCTACCTCTTTCAACTATGCGGAGGATGACTTTGGCGACTTGCTGAGGTTACTGAATGCTGATCCACCCTCGATGAGCGCCTTAGGTAATCTTTTTTATATGTAATTTGCATATTTTGATAGCGGTAATGATAATGTCTTGTTCACAGATATGCATCAGGAGGGCCCTTTGCAGAGCATGGAAAAATCGGCTTCTGGTGCTGAAGTGGCAGCGGAAGAAACGGTTGACCAACCTCAGAAAAAGGAAGTTCAGAAGGCTCCCCTCGAAGTTGAGACAGAAGATGCTCGAGAATTGCCTCTTCCGACCGATGTCCCAGATGTTACCACTAGGGTCATTGAGGAGAAACCAACGTTGGAGGGCGACAACCTGCCTGGAGCAGCTGGAGGGCTAGTCGCCGTAGGGTCGTCGTCCCCTAAACATGATATGGAGGAACCGGCTTCGCTGCCAAGTCCTACACCTGCCCAAGCGACGAAAAGTGAGATGGTGGAACCGGATCCGCTGCCGAGTCATACGCCAGTCCCAGCTACAAAAGGCGGAATGGAAGAGCCGACCTCGCTGTCGAATCCGACCTCTGTACCAACAACAATGGGATTTGACATTGGCGAGTCCTCCAGGACGTGTCCTGAACAGGGTGAGACCCTTGTTGTGGAAGACCCTATACCCGCCTACGTAACTTGGGGAACTATGACTGATGTAGTCCCATCAGAACCGTTGCCCTCCGTGGACCCCAACTCTGATGCCGTTGGAGGTCAGCCTAGGCATATAGATGTGAGATCCAGGAAGTACCTGGGTCAAGATCTCTCCAGAGGGAGGCTAATTCTGACACCTTGATGACTGAGGGTTCAATTAGCGAGGTTACAACTGCTCCGACGGGTCAGAAGATCGTATCACAGTCGAGTGCTGCTATTTCTAACTTTACAGTTCGTCTAGCTCCCATGGAACTCTCGATGATACCCATATGACACCTCAAACATTGGCCGAGGCGGACAACTATATAAAATTAATCGTCGAGGTCTTTTATAAGATTTTAAAGAGAAAAGTATCTACTATTCTAAAGCAGGGTCGAACATTTGTGGTGGCCAAGACGTCAGCGCTCACATAAGTAGCCTCGATTAGGTCTCATCGGGGCTATGAGGCTATAGATGAAGCATTAGAGACATCGGTTGTTGAGCTCAACCACTGTCTATCTAAACTCCAGAGCCTTTAGAAGAATGATCTTTCCTCATTTATAGGAGAGGAATAGAGAGGCTGGTTATCGAGGTTGTTGCGGCTAAGTCAGCTTATACCTCTAGCCAAGTTGTCCGAGAACGTGACTTGGTCGAAGCCGGCGCCAAAGAGCTTAAACTTGATGCAGCTAAGGAGGCCCAAGTCAGCATGCAAAAAATCTTGGGCGAGCGCGTGGCAGAAGTCGACGATAATATCTGCCTGCTCCAGGAACAACGGGCCCAATTCATAACTGATTCTCTACAGGCAACGACCAAACAGGACACCTTAGTCACGAGGCGGTGGAGCTTACTCGACATGTGGCCCAGCTGACCGAAAAGAAGACAGAATTGGACGCAAAATATGCCGACGTCATCGCCTTCAAGGACGAAGAAGCGATGCATCGTGAGGCTGAACGTCGAGCTTTGGCAAATGTCCAGTCTAGGGTGGAAGCTCTGAAGCGCCGCATCGACGAGCTATGTGCCAACGCTTAGCTTTTCTTTTGCTCCCTGTATTTTGCTTTCATTTTATTTTAAAATGTAGTCCATTTTTCTTTTTTATGAGAAAAAAGAAATAAAGAATTTTTGTTTGTTCATTTTTGTCATGAACTTGTGTGAAATTTTGTGAACTTAGTATCTTTAACGTATCTTAGTTTTAGTTACAGATGATGAGTTGAGATGATGACGGGAATTCAATTCGCCGACATATTTACTCAGAGGTAATGTGGACATGGTAAACATGGGGTATGTGATACAATCTTCTTACTTAGAGGTTATACGAACACGGTAAGAATAAACTATGTGGGGACACAGGAAACAACTCAGAGGTCAATAAAGATATGGATAATCTATGTGTAGAGTACAGAAACATAGAGGTTGCTAAATGAGAATGTTTACTCAGAGGTATTGTGGACATGGTAAACTTTCATTTAGAATCGTCGTACGCAAAGGTAGGATTGAGCTCTGCGGGGATATAGAAATAATTCAAAGGTGACAGGGGGATGTTTTCTACTGGGGGAATGGTGAGGGGATATCCTAGAACAGCTGGGCTCCAGAGATATATGATAATCAAGAGGGGTGAACCTGATTGCCGAATTCATAGATACTTGCTGAGGATGTGGAAATACATGTTGATAGGTTTCAAACATAGTATTTTTTAGGAACTTGCCATTGATCGGCATCATAAACAAGTCCTCGTTGGATTTTGCGAGTCGGTAGGCACCATTAGAGTATACCGCCTCTATAATGAAAGGGCCTTCCCATTTGGGTTCGAACTTTCCAGCTGCTTTGTGAGTCATCATGATTAGCCTTCTGACTGATAGGACAAGGTCACCCACTTGGAACGTTCTTTGTTTAACCTTCTTATTGAAGGCTCCAGAAATGCGAGCCTGATAGAGCTCAATGCACTGTTGAGCCAGGAGACATTTTTCGTCAAGCACCACTAGTTTCTGTAGTCGGCGACGTTGATTGTCTTCGTCTGTTAACTAGTTTGTAATGGCTATTCCTAGCAAAAAATCTAGATTTTGAGAGGAAGAACTGCTTCGCCCCCATACACCAGAGAAAATGGGGTATTATCGTCAGAGTTCGTACCGTTGTGCAGTAGGCCCTAAGGCATTCACCTAACTTCTCATCCCAGTCGCGTTTATTAGATAGAACGACTTTCTTAAGGAGTTTGACAATCGTTTTATTGAAGGCTTTGGCCAATCCGTTTGTTGTCGGATTGTAAGCAGTGGATGTCATGTTTTGGATGCGATTCATATCACAGAATCTGTTGAATGCATGGCTTATGAATTGTGGACCATTGTCATGGATGATCCTCCAAGGTTCCCCCAAACGGTAGATGACGTGATGCTTGATGAAGCTGACCACCTTTAAGCTTTTCACCTCTGATAAAGGTACTACTTCCGCCCACTTAGAGAAGTAGTCGGTAATTGCTAAGATGAAGCGATGCCCTTTGGATGATGGAGGGTAATTGGTCCGACTATATCCATACCCAGGCCTCAAATGGCCAAGAGGCAACCATAGGGTGTAGGAACTCCGAAGGTCGATGAATGAAGTCAGCATGCAACTGGTGTCACGACCCGTTACCCAAATTGTTGGGCCGGGCCGAGCCATGTCCAGCCTACACTTGTTAAAGCGTAGTAAGCTGTTCTAAGAATAGACAATAAAGGATCTAAGCTGCTAACAGTTCTAAAATCACATTTAAAAGGTTTATCACAACACAGCATCCATAAGCGAAGGTAAACGAGTACAGACTAAATAATACACTTCCAAGTATCCAACTGGAGACAAAGTCCAGTATCCAAATATAAGTACAGACCAAAGTCTAAGTCTCAAAACACATGAAAATATCTAAGCAAGGTTTCCCGCTGGAGCCTCTTCTGGAGCTAAGACCAGGTCCTCAAAATCAGTGCCATAATATGAGTCACATAGCATTTCCCTCTCGAAAAGTGAACCTACAACGTTATCCTGTCAGGACGGGAGCAAGTACAACCTCTACAACAAAAGTACTGAATATATAATGAAAGAGATGTACAACAAGAAACATGGTGTGATAAGTCTATAAAACAGGAAATACTGGAAACATGGCCTCATGGTACAACTGGGATCACGGTATCATAGTAACATAGGGAACATGGCATATCATGGTTTAATTGGTTCTTTTCAGAAATGACAACATATAGTTTAAAATTTTAAAACCATAGTATGTACGTGAATCGGTCAATAGGTGAATAGGATGTACAGCGGCACATATCAAGTTTTTCTGGTATGCACATACGTGCACGAACGGCATCGTTGTATATCCATACACGAACGCGAGATCAGAACATACGGCAAGGTCACATATAGAATGTCACCGAGCGCGATAAATACATACGGAGAAGGGGGTCATGTTCACGTACACTACTAACAGTTTCCCCTTAACCCGTTATTTAAACATGTGAGAGATACGAGAACAGTAAAAATATGTGGAAGATACGAGAATGATATAAAGCATGTGAGAGATACTGGGAGCAGTATAAGCATGGCAGGTACTGGGAGCAGTATAAAATATGTGAATACTCAGAGCAGTCTAAAGCATAGTGAAACATGTACTGAGAACCAGTAAGAAGCATGTGACGGTATAAGAACTGTCCTAAGCATGGCAGGTACTGAAAGTAATACAACTTGTGAAGATTTTTAACTTGCTACCTCAAGGATCAGTATTTTAACAGGGTTAATACATGTTCTAGCATTAAAAGACAGTAAATGAGTTTGTAGATGTACTTGCCTCGAGCAAAGCAAGAATACTAGTACGAAGATATAGATGTCCGGTGTTCTGTCAATAATGATATACAAACTCAGTTCTAAGCTATGTTCAAGATTACACTAGTGGTGAGACACGGCTCCTAACTGGACACTAACTAAGTGGGGACCTAGCATAAAAGTCTAATGTAGAGTGCCACTATATCCAAACTAATTTTTCTAGGGTCTTTACACTAGTGTAGGGTGAGGTTCAATACGGTCATACCTCAAAATAACACAAAAAGTTGCAAGTCGTAATTATTCAATAAATAAATCAAACTGTACACTATGTTCCAACAATTTTTGAGATAGACAAAAAGCTCAAATATATATAAAATAAAGTACCGAAAAGATCCTTGTTAATTATAGAAATTTATACTAATTTTTCTGGAATTTATAAACCCTCATAAATAATTATTAAAAATCAACAAACACATGTATCCTGAAAATGAGTTCTGTTTTCCTATTTTTATAAAATACCAAAAGTACTTATTAAATGCTGGAAAAATTATAATAAATTATCTAAATTAACATAGTATTTAAATACAATTTTCCCCAAATTTTTACGGAAATTAAAATATATATAAAAATTCAAAAACAGAAAGTAACAATTTCTGGAAAAATAATTAATTACAAATTAAGTATAATTCATAAGCAAAATCTACAGATGTTGTCGGATGATAAAATAAATATCACCAACGTGTCCAGAAGGGTCAAATTAGCTAGGATAGCCTACCCATAAGTCCAATTTAGACATAGGGGCAAAACAGTAATTTCGGATCAAAATGATGTCCGTCGTTGGACACTTTGTAGCGAAAAATATGTCAGAATAGAAGTCTACAAAACCAAGCAAATTATATATCCACAAATCCAGAATGATGATACGAACCCAACGGTATGTCCGAAATAGGATTCCGATGAGCCGATCTCAAAATGATACGTTAACGCGGACACTTGAAATCCAGTTTGCACCGAAATGTGTGTCGGAGCAAATGTCTTCAAAACTCAGCATATCATATGTCAACGAGTCTAGAATGACGATACGAACTCAACGGTATATCCGAAATTGGATTCCGATGAGCCGATCTCAAAGTGACCCATTGACTCGAAAAGTAGGATCCGCTTTGCACCGAAATGCGTGTCAGGGCCCACGTTCTCCAAATCAAGCAAACTTTACATGAAAACAAGCCAGAACGACGCCACGAGTCTACTAGTGGTGTCAGAAATTGAATCCGGAGTCCCGGATTCAAAAATGGAATTTAACAAGTGCAAATTAAAGAATTCGGACGGCCAACTTTGGCGTCGAATTCGACCAACCAAACGTGCTTATAATGAAATGAAACTTAAAGGAGATAGGAAGAGGGTTATACCAGCTGCGCACAAGAACTGGTAGCACGCCAACCGGAGCTGCGACGGCGGAGTTACGAGCTGACGAAGTCGGCTCCACAAAACTGTCCAAAAATAGTTCAATTTAAAACGTCAACTTGGTGGCCAGTTTTGAAGTATCAAACGACGTAATTAACGGACGAAAATTGAGGGGAGTGAAGTGCTATATACCGAGATTGCGACGGAGCAAAAAGTTCGTCGATCCAACGTTCGAATTGACCAGAAAATTCGCACGAAGTTGCTGCGACGGAGCGCCATTTTCGAGTTCAAAACTCGCGCGCGCCGACGGGATTCCATTCAAAACGCACGAATAGGCTATTCGGCGCATCGGGGAAGATGGTGGTGGACTGGGGGTTGCTCGCCGGAGGTCGCCGGGGTGTGGGGTTCTCGGGGTGGTACGGGCCGGCCACGTGGTGGCGCACGGCCACGCGGCAGCGCGCATTTACGCTCGCGCGCATGCGCACTGTGCGCTGCTGCTGCTGCAGTGCACGCACACTGTGGCGTACGGCGGCACATCGCCGGGACACGGTGGGGGGGGGCTGTGCGGTGACGTTGGTGGAGGTGGTGGCGTGGATGTGGTGGTGGTGGGAGTGGTTTTGATGATGGTGATGAAGATGATAATGGTGATGATGATGATAATGGAGGAGGAGGAGAAGAAGAAGATGGAGGAGGTGGTGGTGTACGTGAGGGTGGGGAGTTCGACTATGGTTCACAGTGGTGGTGTTGTGTGTGGGTGTGTGGAGAGGAAGTGAGTTGAGTTTATATGTATTGTATGTGTGTGTGTGTGTGTATAATGAGAGAGGGTGAGAATAGAGAGAGAGATAGAGACATATTATTTGAAGAGAGAGGGGGGGGAAAGTAGGTCGGTTTTGGGGGGGTGCTCCTGCTGTGAGGTGGAGGTGAGGGGTGAGGTGTGAGTTTGAATAATAGGAGAGAGAGTATATATATATATATATATATATATATATATATATATATATATATATATATATATATATATATATATATATATATATTAAAAAAAAAAAATATATATATATATATATATATAGATATTTATAAAGTGGAGAGAGAAAAAAAATAAATATTTAAAATAGAAAAAATAGGGAAATTATGTGGGGTATTTATGCAGTCATGGGAGAACAATATGGAGCTTGGGTTCGGGTTCAGTCGAACCGGGTCGGGTCAAAATCGGACAGGGGACAATAATTGAATTAAAATAAGGACTTATAATCATGGATAAATAATTAACATGCGGGGACTCAAATAAATGGGACACGAGTTTCATGTGGGTAGTAGGCTTCATGTGGGCCAGGTCCATACTTTGGGTCGACTAGGTTGGATCGATGTTGGGTCCCGAAATTAAATTGGAAAATAAATCAGGTTTTATGGTAGATAATAAATTGGCCTAAATTGAACCGAAAGTTATGCGAAGGAAATAGAGCACAAAATGGAGTGTCTGAGTGGGACACGAAGGTCATGGGTGAAGAGCGTCTCGAGTAGATCATTTATGAGAAGTTGGTTCCGAGAAATGACTGGTCTGGTGCTCCTAAATTAAAAGCCACGGTAACGTGTAAACGACGATCAAAAATAAAAGTGGGAATAATTATTCAACGATTAATTGGTCAAAATTGACCCGAAGTTGCGCGATACAAAAAGAGCACAAGGAAACGAGTTCAGGTGGGACATAATATATCAAAACGAAGATAATCTTGTCTACTTTAAAACTCGTAAAGAGAGTTTACAGAGATTGGCATCCCTGACGCTCCAGAAGTCAAAGTTATGGAAATGAACATTAATGGTCAAAACAATTAAATAATAAAACATTTATTGAAAATAATTCATTCCGAAAATTTAAAATAACCCTGAAATTCAGGGGGCTTATAACTGGCATGCTCAACATTTCTTGGCATACTCGATAGCATCCGCCATCATAGTAGGCCAATAGTAACCCATGCATCGGAGTTTGTAATGTAACTTAGGGCCGAGTTTATAAGCTCCGCAAGTACCGTCATGGGCCTCCCGGAGAGCTTCGATCGCCTCTTCGTTTGATAAACATCAGAGGAGAAGTCTGTCGTACGAACGACGATACAACATTTTGGTAGATGTATCATAATAGAATCGGAGAGAGCATCTTTCAACAGACACGGCTTCCTTCGGGTCATTCGGGAGGATTTCGTAGACTGCAATGTCTGTAAACAAAAATCACCAGTCCTTGAAGTTGACACCGATGTCTGTTGGCATAGCATGGTTTAAACACATACATAAATTTTTTTTGGGGTACACCAATCCCCGGTCGATCACTATGATGAAATGTTGAGTCCCGACAGGGGCTGCTAGGGAGGCAGCAAGGCCAGCTAGAGCATCAGCCTCTAGATTTTGTAGCCATGTTCAATAAAGAACTTGGTAAAAGTAGAGATGGTCTATGGCTGCTTTATAATAAGGAAACAGGTCTTCATGATGGACTTCGTACTACCCTCGAACCTGATTGACGATGAGTTTCAAATCTCCATAGGACTTGAGATATTCAACCTCCAGTTGTCTTGCTAATTGGAGCCCGATAATGAGGGCATTGTACTCTGCCACATTATTGGAGCATGGCTCTGTAAGGGAATAAGCATGCTGCATGACCGGGTTGTCTGGAGAAACCAAGACCACCCCCACTCCTGCAACGATCTGACCCTTCGGGCCTGTTCTTGAGGCACCGTCAAAGAACATCTGCCAGAAGAAGTTCTCTTCGGTGATATTAGAATCCAACACCTCGTCCGGATGTCCTTGTATAGTTTAGATGTTTCTAGTGTTGGGCGTGCGATTAAGAAGTCGGCCAGTGCTTAGCCCTTGACAGCTTTTTGTGGGATGAATACCATGTCGTATTTCCCATATAGCCAATCGAGAGTTTAGCGCTCCTGGCTTTGTCTTAAGGACCCTGAGTGAATTGACTCAAGAGATGACATAGATCGTCTGACCTGTCACATAGTGGCGAGTCTTCTGCATCGCGAATATCAAATCTAGGTACTCCTTCTTAACGGGGTTGTACCAGTGTTTGGCCCCAATTATCATCCTGCTTAGGTAGTAAATGGCATGTTCATAACCTGCATCGCTATTCTGAGCTAGCAAGGCACCAAGAGAATGATCCATTGCACGGACATAGAGCAGAAAAGGTTTACCTACAACTGGTGCGACCAGAACTGGGGATTTGTGAGGTAAGCTTCAATGTCGTCGAACGCCTTTTGACACTCTTCAGTCCAGACGTAGAAAACTCCCTTCTTCATAAGTTTGGTAAAAGTTTGGCATCGTCCAGAGAGATTTGCTATAAACCTTCTGATATATGCGAGATGTCCCTGTAGGCCTCGAAGTTCTCTCAGGTACTTCGGAGAGCACACGTCAAGGATAGCCTTGGTCTTGTCTGGGTCGATGTGGATACCCTTTGCGGTGACAATGAAGCCCTGGAATTTGTCGCTAGAAACCCTGAGAAAGGTTTTAGCTAGGTTCATCTTGAGTTGATGTGCCTGCATGAGATAAAAGACCGTTCTTAGATCTTGCAGGTAATTGCCTCGTCGACGACTTTTAACAACAATGTCATAAACATAACATTCAACTGTTTTGCGAAGGTGCTTGCGAAGATGGTGGTTATACTTGTTGGTATATTGTACCCGCATTTTTAACCCAAAGGGCATCACAGTATAATAGTAGACACCTTTACGGGTCCGGAACGACGTATATGTCTCACTCTCAGAGGTGCCCCTTGAGTTCATTTGCTTTTTGTTTAATATAGTATCGATAGCTATAGCTAGTTTTCCAGTTTGTCTGTCCCCGATTATAAGTTCTCATTGACCACGACCTATAGGAACTATGATATCTACTGCTTTTAGTGCTTTGTATCGTATGGGAACATCTTAATTTGTTTGTGTAGAAGCATGAAAAATCTTAGCTGATAACATTCCTCCACCGCAGCGCAGATGATACAAAGGCGCAGACCGAGTATTAAAAAGACAACAGAAGATACGGAAAGATGTTTTGTTATTATTATGCCTACAAAGATCTAGTTCAGATTCATCAAGGCTATACGTAAAAGACTAATCCTACTTCTTCTACAAAGGATTGACTACAGATTCAGTAAAGCCTAGAGGATTCTACAAGGGGTTTAGTCTTCGTCAAAGTGCAGTCCCCCTTCTTCTCAGTACACATACTGGAAGATTGATCCCCATTGAAGCGTATTCTGACTTTCTTGTGGGCGCAACCCTCCAAAAGTGCATCAGCTACTCGACTGAAGCGAGGAACTTCCTGAAGCAACAATTGGCTCGGGTTTCCAGAAGGCGCAGAAGGTCTCAAAAGTCCAGAATGGGCAGGGCAGAGCAAAACCTGCGGCTCTTCGGGCTAGCCATCTACCCACAAGCTAGGTTGTCAGGACCTCGAAGACCTCCAAGGCGTCGCCCAGGTTCGAACTCCTCATGAGAAGCGTTCCAGCACGTTTCAAGACTCATCAATAGTTCTTCTACGAAGGCATAGCCCCTTTGAACGAAGGAATCCTCAACCAAAATCCGACTTAGGCAAGGCCAACCGCCGCTCGAAGCTAAGTATGGATCCAGCATGGGGGTGAAGGGTGCCAGGAAGAAGACGTGACTCTTCAGAAGAAATTCTTCCTTTATATTGGGCAGGAGTGGTCCAAAACACAGGCCACATGGCCGACGGTCAAAATTTCTACATTAATGATATGAACCTATGACTCAGCACGATGAACATCATTAAATAAAGTTCATTCGACTAAGTCTTAGACTATTCTAGGACCCCTTAAAATTCTCAAAATAACGGTGGCAATTAAGAGGGAGTCGTTCATTAAGGAGCGGTCATTTATTGCTCTTTAAAAGAAGACTTCAAAGCCAAGGCCTTCAATTCAGAGGCGCAGCTACATTCATGCGCCAACCTTAGGTGCAGCTGGTGATGTTTTTACACCACCTCAACTCCAACTGTGCAGCACTCTGTTCCAACCCAGAAGCTTAACTACCTTTCATCAGAGACTTGGGAGACACCGTTTGCCTCTAGCACAAGCCTAACTGCTACTCTAAAGCACAGTAAAATAGTGTATCTGAAGGCGCAGCCAATTCGTCGCCCTAAAGTACAGTGACTTTGCCCGAAACACAGCCTACTCGTTGTCCCTAAAAGCACAGAGGCACCGTTGTCTTTGAAACATAGTCCACTTGTCTCCCTAAAGCACAGAGGTTCCGTCGTCTCCAGAAGCACAGTCTACTCGTCGCCCCAGAAGCGCAGCCAGCCTTGCCTGAAGCACAGACGACATGGTCCTACCCAATCGGTTTGCTTAAACTTTCTCCCTCAAAAATAGGATTGGGATTGACCAAGTTGATGAATACAGATTGATTTAAATCTCGGACAAAGATTACATAGAATCTACATCTGAGATAAAATCCCAATATTTGCTCGGCTACATCCGAACAAGCAAATCGTCATGCGCCACGTGTCACCTCTTTCGGTTATTTTGATAACCACCAGAGATCTCGTTTGAGGGAAATCTCAGCACCCGCCATGTGCCAGCGCCACAGAAGTCCGTACTGTGTAAGGATGGTAGATTCCTTCATATCTCGAAACCCTAATACACATCGCATATGTGTCCCTCTCCCCTATAAATAGAAGAGATTTTCCTCCAACAAGAGGATTGACAAGGAGAAGAAGATCCACAGAATTATCAAAATCTTCAACTTCGGCATCCTCCTGATCGGCAACCCTAGATTTCCTTCAATGGCACCAGAAAGTCAGAGCAAGTCTCATATCATCATCGAATCATCAACGGAGTAAAGGAGCCGCTGCAGTGCTCGATCTCCACCATCACACTTTTCCAGAAACTTTTGTACTTAGATTTCTTCGCATAAGAATCGATTATACTCTTTTTTACGTTCATAAAACAAAAAGTTCATTCAACCTTTTGTCATGTCGACCAAGATGACGACTCTACTGGGAACTACCTTCTCCTCCAACGAGAAGGTGGTGACGCAATCCGATGATGACTTGCTGGGATCCTCTCAGAAGATGTTGGTCGCACGCTTCGACCAGCAAGCTTTTAAAGATCTTCTTTCTGAAGAGAAGTCGATCCCTTCGAAGAAGTTCGTAAAACCAAAGAAAACTCGACAGACCTGGGTGCCTAAGACGGCTACGACGAGCAGCACGACGGAGGGGACTGCACCTCAGACCCTCCTCATCAATGAAGCCCCAAAGATCCCTTCGACCACTGATGCCAGGCCATCTCTCTTTCATCCTATGTTCGGGAAATGCAGAGAAGAGCATGGCTATCCCACGGCAAGCGTGACAAAGGCACAACATCGAAAGGAGCAGATGACGGTTCGCCCACTCGTGGAGGATGCTGCACCGGTGAGAACTTCTTTCTTCGACAGAATAACCGGTCCATCGGGTATGGCCATGTTGGATTTCGAATACTACGCATCATCTAATAGTGGTAGGAGGAGATCCAAGGTAGCATTCGCCCCATGCGATCAAAGTGTTACGCCTATGGCGGACCGGAGGCCCGCATTGACAGTAACGCGCATAGCCGATGGAAAGCTATACAAGACCACCCCAGACTCTCCGAAGCCTCGTCCGGTGGAACCCGTCATCCCTTGAGCACCTACTCGCACTACTCAAGGCCGGGGGTACGTCATCAGCGACTCTCTGATCGAGGCATACTCGGACCTCACCCAAAGAAATTCGAAGGAAGAATGCCTTCTCTATATCTCTTCGACTATGCAGAGCGCTCCTGTGTACACGAAGGAAGTAGATGCATGAAGACTTCGTCTGCTCCCTGCGAGCATAGGATAAGAGAAGAATCTGAGACACAGTTGGTGTCTAAATCAAGACCCAACTGTACTCAGATTACCATCAACTGCTGCTATTGTCAAGCAGATCCATCATTGCCAAAGAGGAGGTCCATCTTTCAAAGGCTGCGACCGAGAACTAGTGAAGAAGAAGAAGAAGAAGAGCTCCGTATTGCTTCATGCAATGTTGCTCGGGACTCTCCGTTCTAGAAGAAGCAATCCAAGAAACCCCTTTCCTCGGTTGGCAAGTCCAAATACCAGCCTGGGGGTAGCAAGAAGCCTGTGCCCAAGGAAGACGTGTTCCAACACACGCGCTCCAAGTACGGATCATCGTCGCAAGAAGATGGTTCATCGACCGCTGCACATGCTGGGGGTAGCCAGCCTGCTACGGTGTATAACAACCCTTCGTTTCAGCATGACGAAGAGAAGTATGACACCGACACTTCTACGAGTGCAAGCAGTCAGAAGACCAGCGGTAGAAACAATGTCGAGTCAGAGGACGATCGTAACTTACCCGTCTTCTCACAAGACGATGAGCACCAGCACTCTGAACTAGAAAGGAAAAGATCTACCACCCCTTCTACTTACATGCATATAGCATCTGTGCACATGGTGGCTGATGACAATGAAGAATCAAGCGGAAGTGCTGATCAGCAGAAACGTATTGAGACTCATCAGCAGAAACGTATTGAGACTCTCGAAGGAAGTCTTAACGCAGTGAACATATCCATGCAGACTTTAGCCTCTGTCGTTCTGGAGATCAAGGACAGATTGGTTCCCACTGCCTCCATACATGCGGTTTCGATGGTTCGTGATGGGTCTACTACCCTGCCCATCATAAACTAAGTCACGTAGTCGTCGGCCACTCTGTCGACCATCAATCCTGCAGTATCCAATGAAATACAGCAAGCACTCCAGGAGTTATACGCTCGCCACGATGCCAAAGAAAAGCGAGCCACACTCTGAAAGATGGGCATCCGGCAGCCTTATCCTGCTGAGTGGGACGATGAGATTTATCCTTCCAAATATAAACTACAGACTAACATCCCTTATGATACTAAGGAGTCACCCAGATGATACTTGAGGTACTTTGCCTCGGTAACAGGCAACCTGCCAAAGTACGACACCCTTCTCACCAGCATCTTCGTTGGAGCTCTACAGGGGGTGGCCTATGAATGGTTCTGCAGTTTGCCGAACAACTGCATTAAATCCTTTGAAGACATGAAGAACATATTCCTGGAACGGTTCTACGAAAGAGGGCTGGACATGACGATGTCTACTCTCATGGACATCGTTCAGAAAGAAAATAAGCCCGTACGAGCGTACATCGAACGCTTCCACCAGGCCGCCCTAAGACTATCTCCAGGCATGCCTAAGACTATGCTCATAGATTCATGCCACAAGAATATGCTCCCTGCCATCAAACTGTGGCACAATGCTCCCTACACCGAGTGGACGCCCTTTATTACTGAAGCAGACATAGCTCAGAAGAAGGCACAGGGAGAACAACTCTTGGGTCTGAACTTCCCCTCTATTAAAGATAAAAGGAAGCGAGTAAGAGACGGTAAAGGCAAGCAAGCTATGGCCGTCAATATTATAAAGGGTCCAGCGCTCGCGAGCTCCAAGCCAGCCGAAGCATAGAAGCCGAAGGAAACCTACTCCTTCAATGACGAAGACACTCTCGAGTTATTCGAGATGCTGACCAAGGGTGGCAGGCTACAACTTCCACCTCCCAAACGTCCTGACGAAGTAGGAAAGGTGAATAATCCTAAGTATTGCCATTACCACCAGTACATCCACCACTCAACACACGACTGCTACATGTTAAAAAGACAAATTCAATATCTTATCAATGCCAAAGTTATCTCCCTCGATTACAAGGAAAAGACTGTGACGGCCAACATGGTCACGATACAGTTCGGGAGCTCCCCGATAGCCGAGACTCAAGACGGCATCGTCCCCATCCCAAAGGCAATGATGGAAGTCATCAACCATCCGCCCGCCAGGGACAATGCTCAGGGCCTCATCCCCTTCATAACACTGCAAGGTGAAGTAATGTGGGTTCATCCAGATCTCACTCCAGATATGACTGCGCCAGCAGCATACCCAGCGAAAGGGAGGAAGGTCAGGACATTTCGCATGGTCTCCTTCTCGACATAAGACACTAGTGTAACCACTCGTTCAGCTCTACAGTGAGAGGAAGACCAGGCTTCTGAATAAGAGATGCCCTCATCGACGACCCAGTCTACTCCCAATATAGCACAAGCCGGACCTTCTCAACCTTCTATCGCAGATAAGTAGAAATAGAAGGAGGTCTGCTTCGATAAGCCTCTACAAAAGGATTCGGCAGTAGGCTCGATCAAGTCCTACAACTTCGATATACTGGCGCAGCTAGCCAACAGACTAGCTCGGTCAAGCCCTGAGCGAGGCGCTGCAGAATGCAGAGGCTTACCTCGCACGGGTGAAGCAGCCCAAGGAAGACCCTGTGGCTTGTCCGTATTGCCGTAGCGTGGTGGAGGTGATTCCTAACATCACCTTCGTGCAGCACGAGATGCTACTAAAGAACAACCGGCACAACCGACCCTTGTACTACACAGGATACGTGGATGCCATCAAGGTCGATCGCATTCACATCGACCAGGGCTCATCGTTCAGCATTATCCCTCGAAGTTTGCTCCAAGCTCTAGGGATCCCGATGTACCGTCTCACGACATTGAACACCACCATCAGCGGCTTCAACGCGGAGAAGAGTGAGCCCCTGGGCAAGATCCGATTGAAGTGACAAATCGGTGATCTTTATACTGAGGTTACCTGTTACGTCATCGATCCGGACATAAACTACAACATGTTGCTTGGGCGGCCATGGATCCATGAGTACATCATCTTCCCCTTCACCCTTCACTAGTGCATGAAGTACGTGGCCAGTGACGCGACCGTCAAGACGAAGTTCGCTGATATCGACCCGTTTTGTGGTCTCGAAGCTTACTGTACGGATGCTGATTTGTACAAACCATTCCCTGGGACGATGAGTCCCACAATGCCGATGACGAAGTAGAAGCTGCAACCGTCCCGGAAGGACCCATGAGGGTTCGACAGAAAGGTAAGCCACCTAAGACTCTAGCCCTCCTGGTCATCAAACTCCAGGACAAGGCTCCAGCCCGGCCACCTTCGACGGCATCAAGCCAGGAGCCCCTGCAAATAAAGCTCTCCCGAAAGGCCCCGATACCCGCTTCAAAACCGCATGATACTCTGGCTGCGCCTCCCGCGGTGATCAAGATGAAGCGAAAATCTTCTCCACCTCCTTCTGTAGCACCTCTTTCCCACAAGGAATTACAAGATGACATCTGCGCCAATACCGAGGCACACTCTTTAGATGATCTAATCCCTCGGGATAAAATTTTGTATTTTATTAATATAAAGTTTTCTTCGAATTACTCATGTGCGCATTGGAACACTAAGTACTTCTTAGACAACGCTCTATGTACTCTACAAATGTAAGTGACAACCGCCAACCTTGTAAACTAAGTTATCCCCTCCAAAGGCTCCTACTTTCTAGTCCCTCCAAGGAACCCAGAGGAGCAACCTATCATCTTCGGTCGACTGGAACATTCGCAATGGCCAGCCCCAGGAGAAACGGAACCCGACGACGGCAAGGTGCAGCTCTACCGCTATGCTACTCAAGCCAAATATCTCATCCATAAGATGGGATACGACCTGAACAGCAACAAAGGGCTGAACTACGGCAAAGGTCGGCGGCTTTCCTTACGAGTTCGTACTCCGAAGGGGAAGCCTCAGAACTACTACCAACGTACTCGCCGGGGGTTGGGGTATTTTACTCCCAGGACCACTTCGTAGAGTTCAGAATCGGAGGCTCCACTACACTTGCATTCTTCCGACTCTTCAACCTAGGATTCTGATACCAGTATATGTCGGGACCTCCATAAGGTACTATCCGTCAACATGGTTTCCACAGACGATCCCGCAGAGGAAGAAGACCAGGAATTCGATTTCTTCGAAGAAGAACCCTGAGGTCAACACCTTGGCTCTCAGTAGGAATGGCGGTTTGAACAGCGAGAGCCTCCCACCGAGGACGAGGTCGTCCAGATCGACTTAAGGGATGAAACTTCCCCGAAACCCATCTTCATCAGCAACGCCAACAGGAGCTCCTGCGCCCTAATGCGTTCTCGCAGATCCTGGTGAAAACTTGTTCAATCCTCCTACACTAAATCTCAGTAAGTAAAGCCCTCCACGTCCATATTACCTCTGGATTCTTTTTTACATCTTGATGTGCATCTACCATGTCCATATCGCCTCTGAGTAGTTACATCTCCCATGAAGACTCTATGTAATCATGACCACATAGAAAATATTTCATGTCCATATCACCTCTGAAGTGTCCTTCTATAACTGTGTCTACCATGTCCATATTACCTCTAAGTAGTTACTCCCGTTACGATAACTCTAAAGTTTTCATAACTCCCTAGAATACAGCCATGTCCATATTACCTCTGAACTGTTATTCTAGTAGAAGGATGCTTGCCATGTCCATATTACCTCTGAGTAAAGCACCCTTTCTATGACAATCCTCCATAGTTGTCATTTATAGAACCCTTCACGTCCATAATACCTCTGAGTCGTTCTATGCCCACATAGATACTATCCTTACCATGTCCATATCACCTTTGAGTAAGAAAAGTTTTTCCACAAAGGTTCGGTGTTTGCCACGTTCAAACTACCTCTGAATTGTTGTTCTTCCCAGCGAAGATTAGGCCTACCATATTCATTTACCTCTGGTTAGGTGTGTCTTCTATAATGATCCCTCCTTATGTTGAAGAAAAAATGAGGGAACAGAAGAGTTTGTATACATAAACAATAATATGAAACATCACCAAGCACGTACGCTCATGCCACATGTTTATGCTTTTGTTCAAAGTATCCCGAGCTTGACTCAAGTTCGGAACACTTTGAAGGGGGTCTTGTAGAAGCATCAAAAATCTCAGCTGATAACATTCCTCCACCGCAGCGCAGATGATACAAAGGCACAGATCGATTATTAAAAAGACAACAGAAGATACGAAAAGAAATTTTGTTATTATTATGCCTATAAAGATTTAGTACCGATTCATCAAGGCTATAAGTAAAAGACTAATCATACTTCTTCTACAAAGGATAGATTACAGATTCAGAAAAGCCTAGAGGAGTCTACAAGGGGTTTACCCTTCGCCAAAGCGCAGTCCCCCTTCTTCTCGGTACGCATACTGGAAGATTGATCCCCATTGAAGCGTATTCTGACTTTCTTGTGGGCGCAACCCTCCAAAAGCGCATCAGCTACTCGACTGAAGCGAGCAACTTCCTGAAGCAGCAATTGGCCCGAGTTTTTAAAAGGCACAGAAGGTCTCAAAAGCCCAGAATAGGAAGGGCAGAGTACAACCTGTGGCTCTTCGGGCTGGCCATCCACCCACAACTAGGTCGTCAGGACCTCGAAGACCTCTAAGGCGTCGCCCACGTTTGAACTCCTCATGAGAAACGTTCCAGCACGTTCCAAGACTCATCAACGGTTCTTCTATGAAGGTATAGCCCCTTTGAACGAAAGAATCCTCAACCAAAATCCGACTTAGGCAAGGCCAACCGCCGCTCGAAGCTAAGTCTGGATCCAGCATCGTGGTGAAGGGTGCCAGGAAGAAGACATGACTCTTCAGAAGAAATTCCCCTTTTCTATAGGGCGGGAGTAGTCAAAAACACAGGCTACATGGCTGAAATTCCCACATTAATGAGATGAACCTAGGACTCAGCACGATGAACATCATTAAATAAAGTTCATTCGACTAAGTCCTAGACTATCCTAGGACCCCTTGAAATTTCCCAAATAACGGTGGCAATTAAGAGGGAGTCGTTCATTAAGGAGCGGTCATTCATTGCTCTTTAAAAGAAGACTTCGAAGCCAAGGCCTTCAATCCAGAGGCGCAGCTACATTCATGCGCCAACCTTAGGTGCAGCTGATGATGTTTTCACACCACCTCAACTCCAACTGTGCAGAACTCTGTTCTGACCCAGAAGCTTAACTACCTTTCGTCAGAGACTTGGGAGACACCGTTTGCCTCTAGCACAAGCCTAATTGCTACTCTAAATGTCACGCCCCAGAACCAGAATACTGGCAAGTTGGGACGGACAAGGCCAGCTACGTATACCAAAGTACTCCGGTACTCCGAAACAACGTATAAGCTGTATAGATGGGGGTTACTACTACAAACCAACAGTCAATCCTAGGTCACATAATCCTAGATATCTCAGTCTCAGACAAGAAGTAAAGTACAAGAATATGATCATCATGCATATAAGACAGTAAAGCGTCCCAAACTATAATATATAGATGATCATGAAGCTAGTAATACAAAATGAAGAACTAGCAAGACTAAGTAATACATGATCAGCTCTAGCTGCAGTCTAGAAATATAACATCATGTCTAAGCCCGTAGGCCAAATGTCAAGTCCAAAACACGAGCTAAACACGTGCTCGGTGGCTAAACGCCTCAAAAGAATATGTACAGAAGAGAGTGGGTAAGAGAAAGAACACCCACTCAAGTCCCCTGGTGCTCCGGGTGGTCACCATCGAGAGGAAGGTCCGGAAGATCCTCGGGCTCCTCAACTAGATCTGGTCAATGCAAAACCAGTGGGGTCAGAACCCCAATAGCAAGTACCACAAAGGAAGCCAAACTTATGAACTAAAACCAGCATGCAATTCATAACATTTCTAAGATAAGCAGTAAACGAGACTAGAATATTAAATTGGTACCACAGTGTTTACGAAGGAAACTGTAACATGCAAGTAGGATAGCAAGTAAATAAACTGGACATGTGAGCATATGGTAAAGCCGAGCATGTAGTAGGAAGAATAGCATGTAAGAAAAGACAGGAGGCTAAGTACTATAATAAGATAAACTGAAGCAAGACTAGACTAGACAAGAATGGACTCCATCCATCAATCACGGCCAAGCAATGAGTACGGCTTGATACTTTAGCTAACTAGGGTTGTCACATTCCTAGTTACTAACACATGCAAGTTTGAGAAATCCAAGTCCAGTTACCCACCTGCTACTACCTGAATGATCCGGACAAAAAGAAAAGAAGTATAGCAGACACACTGCAGTAAGATACATGTGTCCTAAAGAGGTGCCCCACTCGACGGTGTGCTGGAAGAGTGCTCATCATGACAGATAGCTCCAAATCCCAAGTATATATATATATATAGGGCCAAGATCAAAAGGGATAGCAGGTAACCGGGAAAGTCTCCAATGATCTAGGTAATCAAGCTAGTAGTTTAGTCCTTAACATTTTTCTTGTTGGATTCTAGGTGTGGCAATCCGCAGAATCCATCCTAGACATGAGACATGCAAGACTGGACAAGATAAGCAAGATTGTGCACTACAACAAGCCACAACAAGACATGACAATATCAAGACAAGAGTGCGCTACTACGAGCCACTATCAAGGAGCTAGACATGTACTAGAATCAAGAGTGCGCCATGACAGTCCACTATCATGTAAGCAAGAAGGCATGGCAACAATTATCGTGACTTGTAAGAACGAGTCTATCAAAGGACAAATCATGGCATGGGGGAAACAATAATTAAAGCTAAGTACATTTCATAGAATGGTTGAACATGTGCTAGTATCAAGTCTATATAGGGTGTACAATCATTATTTAACTGAGAAAGATCATGTTATCATGTTAAGAAATCATTACAGTCGAAAAAAATATCAAAAACGGACAAAAACGGGCCAAAACGGGCAAAACCGGACAAAAACAGCATAAAACGGCATACCGGCGGTATACTGCGGCATATCGGCGGTATACCGGACTAAAGACAGTAAGTTTCTGGTGCCAAAAACGGCATACCGGCGGTATACTGCGGCATACCGGCGGTATACCGGTTTTTCAAACAGCAACAAAATTCAGAAAATTGTCAAAACTTGTTTCGGCCATAAAATCTTCAGTTTAAATCGAAATTCGGACTTTCAAAAGTCAAAATTGCATAGAATTGAATTTCCTACAACATGGAACTATTAGATTTCACAAATTCAAAGATTTGATAGATCAATATCTCAAAATACTCCAAAATAGGGGTTCTCGGAACACCGAAACGAGTCCCGATTGCCACCAAACTCAAAATCCATGTATACTAGCTAGGTAAGGACCTCATACATGTATATGTGACCAAGATCCATGATGGTAACACTAGTATCACTCTTGATACCAAGTTTTTCTACTAAATCACTATAGGATTTTAACAGAAAATCAAATCTTGTTTAAATAAATTTTTGGAAACATGCACATATACGAGAATCATCAGGAAAACACTTTTAACAAAATGAGTTTAGGAAAATTCTAAGCATTTAATACCAAGGAAAACAAAAATGACAATAGATTACTATTGTTCAAGGATTTGGCAAGATGTACTTGTCTAGGTTAAGCTCCAAGCCTAATCTTCTACTCCACCACCAAGAGGGGCACGAAACCACACTCTAGACCTCGAGGTCAAGCTCTTGGCAAGCTCCAAGGGAAGATAAAGGAAGAAGGAATGAAGAGAGTGTGAAGAGAATGAAAAGAGAGAGGAGAGAGAAAGTGAAGTGGTTTATATATAAGGGGAGAATTAATCTTAGCTGTTGGATCATGATCCGTGTGAAAATCTAAGTCAATCATGGCCATTCAAACAAAACCAATTGTCCATTGGATAATATAGTGCATCTACACTATTCACGAAAATATCCAAGCACTATTCACGAAAATATCTAAACACTATTCACGAAAATATCCGAAACACTATTCATGAAAATATCAAAAACCGAAAATATCTAAAGTGTAGAAAACATGTCCGGGCGGTATGCCGTCGGTATACTCCGGTATACCGGCGGTATGCCGATCAAGAAGAAAACCTATAGTTTTGGGAAAAATTTAAAGTATTCCGGAAACCATGAAAATATGAAATACGCTGCAAAATACGTATCCGTATATAAATACCGATACTGTGAGACGAGTCTCACACTAAAGCACAGTAAAATAGTGTATCTGAAGGCGCAGCCTATTCGTCGCCCTAAAGCACAGTGACTTTGCCCGAAACACATCCTACTCGTTGCCCCTAAAAGCATAGAGGCCCCGTTGTCTTCGAAACATAGTCCACTTATCTCCCTAAAGCACAGAGGTTCCGTCGTCTCCAGAAGCACAGTCTACTCGTCGCCCCAGAAGCGCAACCAGCCTTGCCTGAAGCACAGACGGCATGGTCCCACCCAATCGGTTTGCTTAAACTGTCTCTCTCAAAAATAGGATTGGGATTGACCAAGTTGATGAATACAGATTGATTTAAATCTCGGACAAAGATTACATAGAATCTACATCTGAGATAAAATCCCAATATTTGCTCGGCTACATCCGAACAAGCAAATCGGCACATGCCATGTGTCACCTCTTTCGGTTATTTTGATAACCACCAGAGATCTCATTTGAGGGGAAGCTCAGCACCCGCCATATGTCAGCACCACAGAAGTTCGTACCGTGTAAGGACGGTAGATTCCTTCGTATCTCGAAATCCTAATACACATCGCATATGTGTCCCTCTCCCCTATAAATAGAAGAGATTTTTCTCCAACAAAAGGATCGACAAGGAGAAGAAGATCCACAAAATTATCAAAATCTTCAACTTCGGCGTCCTCCTGATCGGCAACCCTAGAGTTCCTTCAAAGGTACCAGAAAGTCAGAGCAAGTCTCATATCATCATCGGATCATCAATGGAGTAAAGGAGCCGCTGTAGTGCTCGATCTCCACTATCACACTTTCCTAGAAAATTTTGTACTTAGATTTCTTCGCATAAGAATCGATTGTACTCTTTTTTATGTTCATAATACAAAAAGTTCGTTCAACCTTTTGTCATGTCGAACAGTTTGTAGCCTGAGTATCCATCCATGAAGGACATGCGTTCAAAGCCACATGTGTTATCGATCATCACGTTGGTGATTAGAAGGGAAAACCCATCTATCGGACAAGCGAAGTTGGGGTCCCGGAAGTCTATGCAGACTCGGATTTTTCTGTTCTTTTTTAGTAACGGGGATGATGTTGCTACCCAATATGGTTATTGTTCTTCGCAAATAAACTCACTCTTTATGAGTTTGTCTACTTCTTTCTCGATGGCATCCATGATATTGGGATGGAAATGTTGTTGTTGTTGCTTAACAAGCTTAGCGTTGGGTAAAATGTTAAGTCTGTGCATTGCGACTTACGGGTCCGACCCTAGCATGTCCTCATAGCTCCAGGCGAAGACATCAAAGTATTCTTTAATAAGTTGTACCAAGGATTCCCGATCTTCTCCTGAGAGGCTTTTGCTGATGAAGTTGGGTTTGGGCGATGATTCATACCCTAAGTCGATTTATTCGACTTCATCTTCTATAGGAGGTTTTCATTGTTCGAAGCGAGATTCCTATTGAGATCCTAGGCGATAACCTAGGATTCTTCTTTGAAGAATTCTAATGTCTGATCGTCGTCTTCTTCTAGAGGATGTACAGATGTCATGTTAACCGACAACATTTTCCTGAAGATTGGGTTGATGTTTTTGTCGGAGTCCCAAGTTGAAGCTTCAGATGAATGAGAGTGCCTCTCAGCCTCAGTTTTTTAACTCTCTGTGGTTGTCGGAGGCGTAACATAGCCTACCCCCTCGAGTACAGTAGTAGTAATCTTGAGGCTTCCCCTTTGGAACATGGAGTCGTAAGGGAAGGCATCGACCTTTATCATAGTTCAAGCCTCTACTACTATGCAAGTCGTACCCCATCTTTTGGATGAGATACTTTGCTTGAATGGTATAACGGTATATTTTCATTTTACCATTATCGGTCTCCGGTTCGGTTGGAGAGAGGTCTTGATAACGTTCGACCTAGACAAAGATGATAGATTTTTCGTCCTTGTTCTGGAGCAGGACGGGACGACCCAATTTACTTTACTGACAGTCGTTACTTGCGTTTGTAACACTCCAAAGGCATTATCTAAAGCATACATAGCATTATAATATAGAAGATTAGAGTAGTTTAAAGATAATCTTTTATGGATAAAATAAAGGATCTTATTATGAGGAATTACATCATCAAGAGATGGTGCCCCAATATTAGCAGATATGTAACCTTTTAGCTCTTCATCTATCAAAACTGGGACAGTCGATGGAGGAGGTGCAGGGGCCTTTCGCCATAACTTGGCTACCAGTGGAGCTGACGTCTTGGCAGGAGAAGTTTCTGGAGACCTTCTCGGGAGTTTGACCCTAGTAGCATCCTGAGCCTTGCCTGGCAGTTTAACGGTAAGAGGAGCCGGAGCCTTCCCATGTAGTTTAGCCACGAGAGAAGCTGATACCTGGGGAGGTTTTCCTTTGAGTGTACCCTTAATGGCGCTTCAGTAACTACCTCGGCCTCTGCTTCGGCTTCTGCCTCATCATCAGTATCGTTGGCATTATCGTCCAAGTGGAGAATTTGTACATGTCAGCGCCAGTACAGTATGTGTCACCCTCATTTTTCGTATTTCCTGTATTTCGTATTTATACTCGTATCTGGATTTTGGCATGTATTTTTATTTTCTCGACTTGTGGAATTTCGGTATTTCTCGTATTTTGGGTTTTGTCCTGGCTCGGTTATAATTGGTTTTGGGTTGGTTTGGTTTGGTTTAATGTGTGTTGGATCACCTTAGCCTATGCTCCATCCTCAACACACCACAACCCACCCTCTTTATAATCCCCACCTACCACTCTCTCTCTCTTCATTCAACCACCATTAATTTTCTTCTTCTTCTTCTTCTCCTTCCTCAACTCTCCACCAACCCATAGGCAAGTGCATCTTGCCACCACATGAGAACCATATTTTATTTGTCCATTTGCTAGATTAGGACATGGTGATCAACATTAGTTCTTGGTATTTTATGATTTGGAGCCCCCATTGTCATAGATCTAAGTTATTTCTATTTTCGGGTTTTGCATGGTTTGAGCTATTTAAGTTGGTTTTCTATGAGTTTTGATGTTTTCATGTGGAAGAGATTTCGATTTCACCCAAGTTAGAACTTTGGAAATCCGGATTTGGAGTTCGGATGGCCAAGTTATGATGCTGTGTAGCCTTGAGTTCAACCATGGTGTTCTTGCTGTTTGGAGAAGACAGTGAGCAGTGTGGAGAGCTGTTTAGCTTACGCACACTGAGCTGCGCGCGCTCTTTAGCGCTGTGTACGCAGACTTGGGTACGCTTCCAGTTGGAAGCGTGTCTCCTGCGTGCGTGACTTTTCGCGTACGCAGCTCCCTTGCGTGCGTGACTTTTCGCGTACGCAGCTCCCTTGCGTGCGTGACTTTTCGCGTACGCAGCTCTCCTGCGTGCGTGACTTTTCGCGTACGCAGCTCCCTTGCGTGCGTGACTTTTCTCGTACGCAGCTCCCTTGCGTGCGTGACTTTTCTCGTACGCAGCTTCCCTGCGTGCGTGACTTTTTTCGTACACAGCTCTCCTGCGTGCATGACTTTTCTCGTACGCAGCTCTCCTGCGTGCGTGACTTTTCGCGTACGCCGCTCTCCTGCGTGCACGACTTTTGTGCGTACGCTGCTCCCCTGCGTGCATGCTCTTGCGCGTACGCTGCCCCTGACCCCCTTGCTTAACCCATTGGCTCTTGGAGTATTGGTTTTATTCTCGACTTGGTTTCTCTTTTGTGGATTGGGTTTTTCTGAGATCTGTTCAACACAGCACGACTGTCTTGACCCGACACGGCCTAACACCGTTTTCGAGTAATTGTTTATGACTAGTACGGTTCTCGAGATTTTTTGTGATTTATGACCTTGGTATTCTCTGAACTCCTTGCTAGTGACCCAGTGGGTGCACACCTAACTTGTAACTTGTAATTAATCCTTGTGACTTGATAACTTGATAGTGGCCCGTGGTGGCACACTCCTGACTTGACTTGACTTATAACTTGACTTGACTTGATGTTGTTGCGACGGTTAACACGACTTGACAAGAATAAATGGCCTGGACACCGTGGGTGAATGTGTTTGTACAAATGAACCTGTCTTGTCTTGCATCATGTCTAGGACATGAATCCCTGGTTTCCCACGGTCAGGGATTCATACTAAATATGGCTAGGATTAATGACTAGATTGATCAAATAGTTCATGGAGAATTTCCCAGTTACCCGTTGCCCCTTTGGTCCTGGCCTTATATATATATACTTGGGATTTGTTGCTATCCGTCGAGATGAGCGCACTTCCAGCCCGCCGTCGAGCGTGAAACCTTAGGACACATGTATCTTACTACAGTGTGTCTGCTATATCCTGCTATCTTTTCCTTTTCTTGCTGGGATCATTCAGGTAGTAACAAACAGGTAACCGGACTTGGAATTCTCATTGCATCTTGCTAGTAACTAGGCCTGTGATAACCCTAGTTAGTTAAAGTAGCAAGCCGTATTTATTGCTTGGCCGTGATTGATTGCATGGAGTCTAGTCCAGCCTTGTCTCGTCCAGATCCTGTACAATTTCTGTCATGACATGCTTACTCGTGCTTTATCTTAATTCTATATCATGATAATTGCATGACCCGATTTCTTATATTCACCTTGCCGATAAATGGTGGAAGAAACCAAGTTCTGTTCAGACGAAGGGTTACAACCTCGGTCCTTGTTTGGTTACGGGTTGTAACCTGGTTATTTGAATAGTCCCATGGTTATCTCATCGTATATCATCCTGTCATGCTTTTCCATATGTTCTATCTTTTATCGATTTTGTACTAGATTGTCTTTTATATTCACCTATCATGCTTTTTCTTAAATTACTGTCTCTTATTATGTAATTATATTATTGTGCTAATTTGCTGACTTTTGTTCTTATTTCGTGGCCCCCTTGTGGCACTTGCTCTTTCTGGGGTTGACCCAGCTGGTTTTGTGTGGCCAGATTTCGGAGCAGCTCCCGAGGATCTACCGAACCTCCAGCCCAATGGTGACAACTAGACGAAACCCGGGCTACGAGTGGGTTTTCTATTTTGTTTCGCTCACTCTGTTGTAAAATTATTCTTTTGAGGCGTTTAGCCGACGAGCACTTGTTAGCTCGATGCACCTTACTTCTGTCTGCCTACGGACTGTAATCATGATTGGCAACTCGAGGTTGATCATGTATGACTTAACTCTTGCTAGTCCTTACATTTTGTACGACTAGCTTCATGATCATCTGGATATGTAATGTTTGGGACGCCTTATAATTGTATATTTGGTGGTCTGACATCTTGTAATTATTATTAGTTGGTTGAGATTGAGACAATAGGATAATTTATGACCCTAAGGGACTGATGGCTTGTAGATAAACCCTCACATATCTAGACAGCCGTGACCGTATGGTGAGATGGATTCTATTTCATTATACGTAGCTGGCTATGTCTGCCCCCGCTCTCCAGTATTCTGGTTCTGGCGCGTGACATGGTTTAAGTGGTGGCTCATGCAGGTCTTGTCAATCAAGAAATGTGAGGGTTTACCAGATAGATGTCTCAATCTGTACTCGCCTTTGATCTCCACTCGTATCTTCTTATCTCCTTGGATCCCTGACTTGATAACATGCTTGCATCATTGTTCTATCCTGGTCCTTCCTTAATATTCCTGATGTCATTACTTCAGCGGCATCACTCCTGTTGATCAGCCAGAAGAAGTTCGGCCGGCAGTCCAGCAACAGCAAGAAGATCAAGATCAGTCCTTAGCAGCCGCCTCACGAGCCATGCCATCTAGAGAACCAGTGCCTCCAGTCCAGCCAGTTCAGCCAGCAGGGTCAGGGGATGTGGTCTTGATAGGGCTCATCCGTGAGTTGCTCGCGTCTCAGAACCGTCGAGGTGATGCCTTGCAGCAAGCAGTACAAGAAGCTATGAGCGGAAGTGGTCCTCGAGGGAATAGTGCGGTCAACAATTTCAAGCGCCTGAACCCTCCCTTCTTCGACGGCAGCGAGGATGCTATTGCAGCAGATGCCTGGCTACATGACATTGAAGTTATCTTGGAGGCAGCCAGGACCCCTGAAGCAGAGAAGGTGGCGGTGGTGCGCCTGCAGTTACTAGATCTAGTCCGCAGCTGGTGGGCTATGCAAGCAGCGAGTTTGGGTACGCCTGTCATGTGGGCGGTATTCAGTAATATGTTCCAGACCAAGTACTTCGACGCAATGGCTAGGTATGACCTGCAGACCAGGTTTAGTAATCTCAGGCAGATGAGCAGGACGGTCGACGGATATGCGGCCGAGTTTTCAAAGTTGAGTCGGTTTGCTCCCACCTTGGTGGCAACCGAGCTAGACAGAGCACAGCGATTTCAGCAGGGGCTCCACTTGGAGATCATATTGGCAGTAGAGCAGTTCGAGCACAAAACTTTTGATGCCGTCTTGTGAGCAGCGAGGAGGCATGAGTACACTTCCTGGAGGATAGCGGACCGGACCGGAGATCGGAAGCGGTCTCACGGCCAGATGACCCAGTCTTCAGCACCAGCCCCGGCAGCTAGGGCCTTGACTATTGGAGTTCCCCAGAGGACGGATTCGGTTACATCGGTTCAGCATTCTACCCCGACCTATCCCCAGCAGCAGAAGCAGAAGCGGCCTTTCGCAACGGGTTGTTCTCATTGCGGGAAGCCAGGGCACGTTGTTTCTGAGTGCCGTAGAGCACAGGGATTGTGCTTGGTTTGTGGTTCGCCAGGCCACATGATAGGATCTTGTCCGTTTAGAAACAGATCATCGTCGACAGTAACTAGTCCCTCGGTTATGGGACCAGCACCAGCACCAGCACCAGAACCAGCTCCAGTTCACCAACCACAGCAGCTTCCGTTCCCGGGTCCATTGCCGTCTCAAGCCCAGGCCTTCCAGCAGCAGAGGCCTCAGCAGTTCGCCCTGGCCCAGGCCCAGATCCAGAATCGACAGAGAGGTATCTGTGACCTATTGTCTTGCTTTCCGTCGTTGTTATGCGGGACACATGCCATGTTTCATGTATCCTAATTACAACGGTATATTCCGGACCCGAGCCATGTCCTAGATCATTCGAAAACGGTTATTGGTACCAACCTTCTCGTATGAGGAAAGGCCCGGGTCCCAATTTGACCAAGGGGAGAGACCTCAAGTGCAAGACTATCAGTTTAGTTCATGTTGCTTGAGTTCATCGCTCCTTGGGAGAGTCAAACGTGGGAGTGTGAGGATGACATCCGATCACGATATCCCGACCTGTTTGACTCGTAAGGTATAATGTCTTTCTTATGCCTTACGTTTTCCCTTCCTTGCTTGCATTATATGATTGTATGATTGAACTGCTTAGTATAACTTGCCTGTGCTTAGTGTAGCTTGTCGTGGCAATCTCTAGCTCCTTAATTAAATTTCGATGACGGAATTCTTTTAAGGTGGGTAGAGTTGTCACCCTCATTTTTCGTATTTCCCGTATTTCGTATTTATACTCGTACCTGGATTTTGGCATGTATTTTTATTTTTTCAACTTGTGGAATTTCGGTATTTCTCGTATTTTGGGTTTTGTCCTGGCTCGATTTTAATTGGTTTTGGGTTGGGTTGGTTTGGTTTAATGTGTGTTGGATCACCTTAGCCTATGCTCTATCCTCAACACACCACAACCCACCCTCTTTATAATCCCCACCTACCACTCTCTCTCTTCATTCAAGCACCATTAATTTTCTTCTTCTTCTTCTCCTTCCTTAACTCTCCACCAACCCATAGGCAAGTGCATCTTGCCACCACATGAGAACCCTATTTTATTTGTCCATTTGCTAGATTAGGACATGGTGATCAACATTAGTTCTTGGCATTTTGTGATTTGGAGCCCCCATTATCATAGATCTAAGTTATTTCTATTTTCGGGTTTTGCATGGTTTGAGCTATTTAAGTTGGTTTTCTATGAGTTTTGATGTTTTCATGTGGAAGAGATTTCGATTTCACCCAAGTTAGAACTTTGGAAATCCGGATTTGGAGTTCGGATGGCCAAGTTATGATGCTGTGTAGCCTTGAGTTCAACCATGGTATTCTTGCTGTTTGGAGAAGACAGTGAGCAGTGTGCAGAGCTGTTTAGCTTACGCACACTGAGCTGCGCGCGCTCTTTAGCGCTGTGTACGCAGACTTGGGTACGCTTTCTGTTGGAAGCGTGTCTCCTGCGTGCGTGACTTTTCGCGTACTCAGCTCCCTTGCGTGCGTGACTTTTCGCGTACGCAGCTCCCTTGCGTGCGTGACTTTTCTCGTACGCAGCTCTTCTGCATGCGTGACTTTTCGCGTACGCAGCTCCCTTGCGTGTGTGACTTTTCTCGTACGCAGCTCCCTTGCGTGCGTGACTTTTCTCGTACGCAGCTCCCCTGCGTGCGTGACTTTTCTCGTACGCAGCTCTCCTTCGTGCGTGACTTTTCTCGTACGCAGCTCTCCTGCGTGCATGACTTTTCGCGTACGCCGCTCTCCTGTGTGCGTGACTTTTGTGCGTACGCTGCTCCCCTGCGTGCGTGCTCTTGCGCATACGTTGCCCCTGACCCCCTTGCTTAACCCATTGGCTCTTGGAGTATTGGTTTTATTCTCGACTTGGTTTCTCTTTTGTGGACTGGGTTTTTCTGAGATCTGTTCAACACAGCACGACTGTCTTGACCCGACACGGCCTAACACCGTTTTCGAGTAATTGTTTATGACTAGTACGGTTCTCGAGATTTTCTGTGATTTATGACCTTGGTATTCTCTGAACTCCTTGTTAGTGACCCAGTGGGTGCACACCTAACTTGTAACTTGTAATTAATCCTTGTGACTTGATAACTTGATAGTGGCCCGTGGCGGCGCACTCCTGACTTGACTTGACTTGTAACTTGATTTGACTTGATGCTGTTGTGACGGTTAACACGACTTGACAAGAATAAATGGCCTGGACACCGTGGGTGAATGTGTTTGTACAAATGAACCTGTCTTGTCTTGCATCATGTCTAGGACATGAATCCCTGGTTTCCCACGGTCAGGGATTCATACTAAATATGGCTAGGATTAATGACTAGATTGATCAAATAGTTCATGGAGAATTTCCCAGTTACCCGTTGCCCCTTTGGTCCTGGCCTTATATATATATACTTGGGATTTGTTGCTATCCATCGAGATGAGCGCACTTCCAGCCCGCCATCGAGCGTGGTAACTTAGGACACGTGTATCTTACTACAGTGTGTCTGCTATATCCTGCTATATTTTCCTTTTCTTGCTGGGATCATTCAGGTAGTAACAAACAGGTAACCGGACTTGGAATTCTCATTGCATCTTGCTAGTAACTAGGCCTGTGATAACCCTAGTTAGTTAAAGTAGCAAGCCGTATTTATTGCTTGGCCGTGATTGATTGGATGGAGTCTAGTCCAGCCTTGTCTCGTCCAGATCTTGTACAATTTCTGTCATGACATGCTTACTCGTGCTTTATCTTAATTCTATATCATGATAATTGCATAACCAGATTTCTTATATTCACCTTGCCGATAAATGGTGGGAGAAACCAAGTTCTGTTCAGACGAAGGGTTACAACCTCGGTCCTTGTTTGGTTACGGGTTGTAACCTGGTTATTTGAATAGTCTCATGGTTATCTCATCGTATATCATCCTGTCATGCTTTTCCATATGTTCTGTCTTTTATCGATTCTGTACTAGATTGTCTTTTATATTCACCTATCATGCTTTTTCTTAAATTACAGTCTCTTATTATGTAATTATATTATTGTGCTAATTTGCTGGCTTTTGTTCTTATTTCGTGGCCCCCTTGTGGCACTTGCTCTTTCTGGGGTTGACCCAGCTGGTTTTGTGTGGCCAGATTTCGGAGCAGCTCCCGAGGATCTACCGAACCTCCAGCCCAATGGTGACAACTAGACGGAACCCGGGCTACGAGTGGGTTTTCTATTTTGTTTCGCTCACTCTGTTGTAAAATTATTCTTTTGAGGCGTTTAGCCGACGAGCACTTGTTAGCTCGATGCACCTTACTTCTGTCTGCCTACGGGCTGTAATTATGATTGGCAACTCGAGGTTGATCATGTATGACTTAACTCTTGCTAGTCCTTACATTTTGTACGACTAGCTTCATGATCATCTGGATATGTAATGTTTGGGATGCCTTACAATTGTATATTTGGTGGTCTGACATCTTGTAATTATTATTAGTTGGTTGAGATTGAGACAATAGGATAATTTATGACCCTAAGGGACTGATGGCTTGTAGATAAATCCTCACATATCTAGACAGCCGTGACCGTATGGTGAGATGGATTCCATTTTATTATACGTAGCTGGCTATGTCTGCCCCCGCTCTCCAGTATTCTGGTTCTGGAGTGTGACAGTATGCCTCGATTCCTCTAAAGGGATAGACATCCGTAAACTCTATCCTGACGATGCCGTTGCTAGCTACGTATTTAATGCACTGGTAGAGGGTGGACGGTACGACCATGTACTCGTGTATCCACGGACGTCCCAGCAAGACAATATAGGATACGTCGGCGTCGATGACATAGCAGGTCACCTCTGTCTGGAGATCATCAATATGGCACTTAAGACATATTTTGCCCAAGGGATTACTTTTACCGGCATTGAAGCCGCCAATTGTAGTATTGGACGCTGTCGAACAATGCATCGGGATCTCCAAAGTTTGGAGTAGACTCCGAAGAACGATGATGAGAGAATACCCCGGATCGAATTGAATTCGGTCCACCTTGAGGGCACCAATGTACCATATAAAATACAGTGGTCTTTTATGTCGGTTATTTTTTAGCAGCATGTCCTGCTGAGTGAATGTGATATTGGGATGATTTTCCCTATACTACGGCAGTACAGACATGTGGCTGGGTCCTCTTCAAGCTGTTGGATATGGCTGATGAAAGACTTAGTGTCTCTCAATACTTCACACGGAGCATCCCAAGTATCTTTAGAGAGTCGAAAAAGCTCAAAAAGAGATAGCCGAACCGGAGCATTGGCTAGCTGCACCAGTATATCAAAGTGGTAGGGTTTGGTCAACCCCGAAGTACCATTTTTCAGAGGCTTATCGAAACGAGCCTCATTTTGCTTATGTTTGTCTACTGCTGGAGGTTGGATGGACCCTACCCTTGGGCAGCAGTAGTGGTGGCGGTAGGCGCCTCGTCAGTCGAAGCCTCATCCTGTTGAGTGTTCTGTTTTGACCTTGTCACTTCTAGCAGGGCTTCTTTCGAAGAGGCAGTGACCATTCGGCAAGATTTAGAGTTCTTGTCTTTGTTTTTGATAGTAGGACGTACCACCGATTGAGTAAACTCTGGAGCTAAGTCTGGATGAACCCGTATAATCTCACCATGGGGGTGTGGTGAGTGGGACCAGCCCACTCACATTGTCACGAGTTGGAGGAAGATTTGTTACTTTTATTGTCGCCTTTGTGATGGAGACGACGCCATCTTGGGCCTCAGTTGGCGGCAGGGTGCCAAACTGAAGGGACACCATGTTCGCTGAGACGGTTTTGTCCCTATAGTCGAGAGAGAGGACATTACATTGATCATGCGTTGAATGTAGTTCTTCAGTATATAACAGTCCCGTGTTGGGTTCCCGATGAACCAATGGTAGTAGCAATACTTCGGGTCGCCGATTCTATCAACCTCATCTGGGCGCTTAGGGTCAGGCAACTTGATCTTGTCACCTTGCATCAGCACCTTAAAAAGCTGCAGGGTGTCGTCATCATTGAAGGAGTAGACCTCATTCTAACGTGGTGCGGCTGGTGGCTTTTGAGCGAGAACTGACGCACCCTTGGAGGTATTCACAGTCAACGCCTGCTTTTTCTTAGACTCACGTCCACTGTTATTGCTGTTGGCAGGGCGTTTCCACTTGTCGTCGAACGCAGGGAAGCTAACTCCCAGAAGAAGAGCATTGCGAGCTTTCAGTACCGATAATGAGTGCGGTCCAGTCTGTATATTTGGTGGAGTCGACCCAAAGTTTGACTGCTGGTGTCATGTTCTTGCGACAGGAATCCATTAGCACAGGCTCGGGAATACTAGAAGGTAGCCTTAGACATGCTTGACGGAAGCGCACGATACAAGCCCAAACTATCACTTTTTCCTTTTGGGTAATTTCCATGAGGGAAGACATTATCATGTCCATTCCACCGTCATAGAATCGAGAAAGGAAGAGGCTTCAGATCCTTAAAGGAGGATACGCAATTATCAAGGAGGCTGCGGAACCATTCATAGGCCACCCCCTTCAATGTCCCGATGAACAAACTTATGAGCAAGGCATCATCCTTTGGCAAATGCCCTGTCATGGAATAAAAATAGGTTAGATACCGACGAGGTGGCTCCTTCCCGTCGAATGGTATTAGCGACTGTTGTTTATACTTAGGGGGATAAACCACGTTGTTCTACTCATGAGGGTAAGGCTACCGGATCCCGAGCTTCTGACGCTCCTCATGTTTGTCCTTAGCCTCTACGCGAGCACACAGCATTCTCACCAACTCGAACAGTTCCTCAGTAGAGGCAGGAGCAGATGGCCGAGGCAAGGTATGATGATCGGCTCCCAAGGGAGCGAACGATCGAGGCAGAGTGTAATAATCTGTCTCCGAAGGCACCCACTAAGGTGGTATATTCGATTTCCTATTGGTTCCTGGGTCAGGATTGGCGATTGTAGGAGCCCTTATCGAAGGTGGAACAATCAAGGTGTTTCGGATGTCGAATACAACCTGAGTTAAGGCCTGCATGGAAGTGGTACGGGTTTTAGGGCCCGTCTCTAGGGTATCCATGCGATGTACGAGATTTATAGCCAAAGCTTCTACCTCTTCTTCATTTCTACCCCTGTCATGTAAACAGGTATGACATGGGATGAAGTAGATGGAACGATTGGTATTTCACTTTCAGCCTCACTTTCTTGCGAAAAGGTCGACATTAAGGCTTCCTCCTCTGAATCCCAGAGTTGGCTACCCCCAGCCGCATCGGTGTCAGTTCCCTGACAGATGTTATCATCTTCGAATAAAGGATTATTGTGGATAATCGGGGGTCTGACTACCCCCAGCCTATACTATCGATGTGGTCTTTATTTTTGATCAGAGATTCTGGAATACCCCGATAGTAGGGATGATTGCTTTATTCCCTCACGGTTGGCTCTTCGATACACTAGCCGAGGCCGGAGGGTTATTAGTTTTTATATTTCTCCTGGGAGCAGAAGAACTGGATATGATGCAGCATAAGGCGACCAAGAGTTCTTCCTCGTCTTCGATTGGCACCTTCTTTCCAAGATGATGTCGGACAGGTACGGAAGATTGCAGTAGCTGAAACGCAGACTACCTTGGTGGTGGGGCCACTATTTTACAACAGCAACAGTTGATGGTAACTGTAGCACAAGTGTGCCCCGTGAGGGGTGCATTGTGTGTGGTAGTCATCTCTCCTGATCTACGTTTGTGAGTGATCACATTATGTAGATCGTGTGAAGAGAGATTCACATTTATACCCTATTCAAGCATATGGCAAAACCAAGCATCAGGGTGTGTATGTGAGTAATGCACCCCTGATCCAGTTCTAGCACATAAAATACACCCAGAGCATTGGTGGGAGAACAGTACGTATTATGAGTTGAACCCACTTCATGCGCACAGCCCACGTGGGCGCATGGGTTCAATACCACAAGATTTGTCCCATGACTTGGTTCCAGCATAGAGATGCGCCCAAGTAGAAGGGGAACTTTAAGAATTGACCCATTTTGGATGCATAAGCATCTGAGTCAACTCTATATAGCTTACCATCAGCCGCGTGCATGACTTTTAGCCCGTGTTTTTGGTTTGCTGCTGGCACAGCACATTGAGGGCACATGGCCCGTGCCGTCTTGGATTTCTTTGTACCAGCCCGCAAAGGCGCATATTATTCAAAATCCAACTTTCCCTTGCCTTGATGGCAAGTGATTCTATCAAAGGCAGAAGGTTTTCCCTGCGCAACAGAGCTCATGCACCGGAACGTGGTTGTACCTTTGTTCTTTTGGAGCATCCTCTTCGACTTGGACAAAGTAGGTTGGAAATTACAGTTAGTACTGTGCTTCCCTGGCAGATGTGCCGCTCTAGAAGCAGTTTTTTGCTTGCTGGTGGAGTCAGCAAGAAGGAGTGGTTGCGCCGGTACTATTCCTTCAGTTTTAGTGCTCGGTACATCGCCCTTGGGCACCCAGACTTTGTGAGTCTTCTTCGGCTTCGACAGCCGCTTCGAAGGACTCGTACTTCCTTCAGAGATGAACTCCTCGTACGCTTGCTGATCAAATCGCACCACTAGTGTCTTCTGGGAGGAGCCAAGTTTGCTATCATCAGATTGCGACACTACCTTCTCATTGAAAGAGAAAGTGGTCCCCGGCAGAGTTGATTGAGAACTTTTTGTATTAACCAACAAACAGAGTACAACTTGGATCCTCGGTGGGATTTTTCGAGTACACTTTTATTTTTCCTGGGGACGTACGATGGAGGGTTGATTCTTTACTCCGCTAATAATCTGACGACGATTAGGAAGCAAATGTAAGTCTTCAGCTGGACGATGATTCGGCTCTTCTGAAGTACGCTCTGACTCTCCGAATGTGGGATAAAATCCGAGGGGTTAATAAAGGAATGATTCTTCTATTTATAGATGGTGGAATGATCCATTCATGCACGCATGTGAGATGCGTGCATGAAAATATGGCACGTAGGAATGCTACGCGTATGACTTTGTTGGGCGCAGGGACGCTGCATTCGGGAAGCTCGAACTGAATCTGGTGTAACTGCACTATTAGGCTGCAGATGAGCTGACACATTGCAGTTGTTGAGATTCGTTTGTTGCTGAGATCTTGGGTGGATGTCAACCGTTTATCAGAACTGGGTCAATGACACGTGGCGCATGCACATTTGCTCAAAGATCTTGATCGGTTTGAGAAATCATAGATTTGATGCACCTGAGATCCGACACATGAGGAGACTTGGCGCATGGCCTCTGGGACTCACAACAAGTATAGGCGCATGGCTTTAGAGGCACATACAAAAGTTTTGTTCGGGTCAGCTACGTGGCAAAGCACAGCTATAACCGACAAACAAATAATGATGGCATCTCTTAGTTTTCTGTGAAAACTATCGACTTTAGTTCTCAAGACGTGTATTGCTGACATCTAACACTTTTAGCATTAAATGCTTTGATGGGTGAAGAGTTTTCGTAGGCGCATTATTTGTGAAGCGAATGCACCGTTAAGAGCATCGACTATGGGGCACATCTATCCGAAGAGCGCATTAGTTGTAGGGCGCATATATCCGAGGAGCGCATCAGCTGTGGGGCGCATCTCCTTCGTTCAACATTGTTGAGCATTTCGAGGCTCAGAATGAATAACTTTGACTTGGTTGAAATCGAGATGGCAGATTCATTGCCATTAATGCTAGGTTCGTCGCATTAATTTCGGGACGACTTCCACATGGCGCATGGGTTTGTTTTTGCTTTGGCTTATAAATAGAAGTGTTTGTAGAGAAGAGGTTTGCTCGTTCTCATTTCTTACGACTTCTCATCGAGAATGAACTCAACTGATCCTTCTCCTTGGCGATTCAGTCAGTCGTGGGTTGTAGATCTCCTCGTTCAAAAAGTTTTAATTTTGATGACGAACTCCATCAGAGAACTGAGACGCACCGATTTAGCTATGGACAGAGCAGTTCGTGCTCATGTACCTTACTAACAGTGTTCCCCTTCAAAATAACACCAAGTGCCAAAATGTTGAGCATCGGATTTGGATTGATTGCCAACCCACGTTCTGCTCAACAACTGCTTCGGGTGGGGATGTGTCTGTACTGAGACAAAGAATCGATACACCCCTGACGAGGAAGTGATTCACTCGTGACAAGAAAGTGATGCGTCTATGCTGAGATGACAAAGTAATGCGCTATCCGTAGAGTTTAGAATAGGCTGTAGTAGATTTTCTATGTAAAAATCCATGTAATAGCGCATAGTAATGCATCTATGCTGAGATGACAAAGTCATGCGCTTTTATATACTGTCTTTTACGATGCGCTGACGTTGCTCTGTGTCTCTTGCGCATACTGTTTATAGCACATAGAAACCTGGCCTCTATGGCGCATGAAATTTTATGCTTCTATAATACTCATCTGATGAGTATCTCATACATAGTCGACACTCTCTGTCGCTCATTCACAAAGAAACCACGGGTGCAGGCTGTATATCAACAACCTCCTCCCCTTTAGGAGCTACCTCCCCTGCATGCTCATCCTCCTGAGGGTTACCCTGACCACCATCAGCAGGCTGATAATCAAGGTCGAAAGCAACTCCATAGACTGACTCCCCCATAATTTGTTCCTCTATGATATCCTCTAGAAACTACTTGAAGCAAAATGACTCTAACTCAGGCAATTTCTCAACCTCAAAAGGCATTTCAGAATCCTGAGTGTTGGTCATGGTCTGATCCTTGATGAATACCATGTCCCTGCTTCTGTAGAGCTTTTTTTTCCTACGGAGTCCTAGAGTATATAGCCAAACTTATCCCGATCATAGCCGACAAAGACGCATTGCCTCGACTTTGGCTCAAGTTTGGATCTCTCATCCTTCGGTACATGGATGAAGACCTTACAACCAAACACTCGTAGGTGATTGTATGACGGCTCTTTGTCGTACCATACTTTATCAGACACACCATCTGCAAAGGAACATTAGGAGATAAATTAATAATGTAAGTAGCTGTGTAAAGTGTCTTACCCCAATAGCTGCCCAACAAGTTTGCTTCTGACAGCAAACACCGTACCCTCTCCATTAACATCATGTTCATGCGCTCTGCTACACTGTTGAGCTGCGATGTCTTTGGTGGAGTCTTCTAGTGTCGTATCCCTTACTCTCTGCAATAAGCATCAAAGGGACTAATGTACTCACCGAAATTGTCGGACCAAACACATAGCAGCTTCTTCCTGTCACCCATTCAACAGAGGCTTGAAATTCTTTAAAAGTTTGCAGCACCTGATCATTGGTCTTTAAGGCATAGACCCAAACCTTCCTGGAACAATCATAAAAAATTGTAACCTCCATTAATCGATTTCTTAGATTTTTTGATTTTTTTGTTTTTTTATTATTCTCTGAATTTTTTGGATCTTTGAAGTCGTAAATACGATATATTTTCGATCATAATTCGCTAACGACATTTGCTAGACTGTTGGTTTTGTAAAAACTATTTTTTTGCGAAATTATTTTTTAGTAAATTTTCCTTTGTTTATTTTTTAAAATATATCTATGTTATAAATATTTATTTTATATGAGTGAGATTATGTTTTGGAAATATAAATACTTTTTATTACTAAATATTTAGTAAAGGTTTTCGATCATTAAAAGTTGTTTGTTTTCTCCATCGTATCGGCCTAAGCCTAGTTTGGTCCTAATCCTAGCCTACCAAGATAAACTTGGATCGTGGGCTATGTAAGCCCCCTGAATTTCAGGGTTTATTTTAAATTTTCTGAATGAATTATTTTCAATAGCATTTATATTAATTTAAATACGTATTTTGTAGCGTATTTCGTATTTTCTTAGTTTTCGGAATGCTTTAAAATTTTCCCAAAACTATAGGTTTTCTCCTTGATCGGCATACCGCCGGTATACCGGTGTATACCGACGGCATACCGCCCGGACATATTTTCTACACTTTAGATATTTTCGATTTCTGATATTTTCGTGAATAGTGTTTCCGATATTTTGGTGAATAGTGTTTTGGATATTTTGATGAATAGTGTTTTGGATATTTTGATGAATAGTGTTTAGATATTTTTGTGAATAGTGTAGATGCACCCTATTATCCAATAGATATTTGATTTTATTTGAATGGCCATGATTGACTTAGATTTTGACATGGATCACGATCCAACGGCTAAGATTAATTCCCCCTTCTATATATACCCTTTCACTTTCTCTCTCCTCTCTCTTTTCATTCTCTTCACTCTCTTTTTATTTTTTCTTCCTTTCTCTTCCCTTGGAGCTTGCCAGGAGCTTGGCCTTGAGGTCTAGAGTGTGGTTTCGTACCCCTCTTGGTGGAGGAGTAGAAGATTAGGCTTGGAGCTTAACCTAGGCAAGTGCATCTTGCTCAAAAGTGACATGACGATAATTTATTTTTGTTTTCCATAGAAACTAAAGTTTTATTGGCCTATAATTTGCTTCTTTAAATTGTTAACATGTTTAGTATATAACACTTTTGGTTTTGATCGATAGTATTGCGTAGATCTGAGTTTCTAGATATAATTTTCGAGTATTTTGAGGTTTTGATCTATCAAATGTTTTGATTTGTGAAAACTAATACTTCCATGTTGTAGGAAATTCAATTCTAATCAATTTTGACTTTTGAAAGTCCGAATTTCGATTTAAAACGAAGTTTTTATGGCCGAAACAAGTTTTGAGTTCAAAAATCAACTTTCTGCGACGGTTCGGAAAATCCGTCGGAAATCCGCGGAAATCCGTCGAAAAATCCGAACTTTCACCACAAAACTTGCTGTGACGGAACGGAAAATCCGTCGTAAATTCGCAGTAATCCGCCGGATAATCCGGTTAGGCTGTTTTGAATTTTTTTTTATATATTTTAAGTGCTGTAAAAATTCTGGAAAAATTGTATTTAAATACTATGTTAATTTAGCTAATTTATTATAATTTTTTCAGCATTTAATAAGTACTTTTGGTATTTTATAAAAATAGGAAAACATAGCTCATTTTCAGGATACATATGTTTGTTGATTTTTAATAAATATTTATAAAGGTCTATAAATTCTAGAAAAATTAGTATAAATTTCTATAATTAACAAGGATCATTTTGGTACTTTATTTCATAAAAAATTGAGCCTTTTGTCTATCTCAAAAATTGTTGGAACACAATGTACAGTTTGATTTATTTATTGAATAGTTACGACTTGCAATGTTTTGTGTTGTTTTGAGTTATTGTAGTATTGGACCACCCCCCCTACACTAGTGTAAAGACCCTAGAAAGTTAGTTTGGATATAGTGTCGCCCCACATTGGACTTGGAATTGACCGGAGTTGACCAGTTGACCAAAGTCAACTATAAGTCAACCTCTGACCCAGTTTGTCTTAGTTTGCCCTAGTTGACCTAGACATTATAGTATGTCTTTTCACCCTGATTAGCTATTGTATTATCTCATCTTTAGGACTGGCTTCACTCCGAGCCTTGATTCATATTGACAGCAGGATCCCAGGCAAGTACATCTACAAACTCATTTACTGTCTTTTAATGCTAGAACATGTATTAACCCTGTTAAAATACTGATCCTTGAGGTAGCGAGTTAAATCTTCACATGTTGTATTACTTTCAGTACTTGTCATGCTTAGGACAGTTATCATCTTCACATGCTTCTTACTGGTTCTCAGTACATGTTTTACTATGCTTTATACTACTCGGAGTATTCACATGTTTCATACGGCTCCAGTACCTGCCATGCTTATACTACTCCCAGTATCTCTCACATGTTTTTACTGTTCTCGTATCTCTAACATGATAGAATATGGGTTATGGAAAAACTGTTAGTAGCGTACGTGATCATGCCCCCCTACTCGTACGTACGTACCGAGCAAGGTTTACATTTTATGTATACCTTGTCGTAGGCGTACCAGCTGTATTTGTACGTATGTACATCTATCGCTTGTTTTACTTGTACGGAAGTACATTTTATATACTTGTACCATAGTACATTTTACACCTATTGACGATCACGTACCTGCTACAGTTTTAAACATTACATATGCACCTGTCTCTATGACATATGTGTCCTTGCCATGATAAACTATGAGATGCCATGTTCCCTATGTTACTATGATACTGTGATCCCAGTTGTACCATGAGGCCATGTTTCCAGTATTTCCTGTTTTATAGATTTATCACACAATGTTTCTGGTTGTACATCTCTTTCATTATATGTTCAGTACTTTAGTTGTAGAGGTTGTACTTGCTCCCGTCCTGACAGGATAACGTTGTAGGTTCACTTTCTAAGGAGGAAATGCTATGTGATAAATATTATGGTACTGCATTTGAGGACATGGCCTTAGCTCCAGAAGAGGCTCCAGCGGGGAACCTTGCTTAGATATTTCTTTCATGTATTTTGAGACTTAGACTTTATCTATACTTATATTTGGATACGGGACTTTGTCTCCAGTTAGATACTTTGGAAGTGTATTATTAAGTCTGTACTTGTTTACCTTCGCTTATAGATGATGTGTTGTGATGAACTTTAAATATGATTTTAGAACTGTTAGTAGCTTAGATCCTTTATTGTCTATTCTTAGAACAGCTTACTACGCTTTAACAAGCGTAGGCTGGACATGGCTCGGCCCGGCCCAACAATTTGGGTAGCGGGTCGTGACATATTTTTAGTGGTGGCCCATGCAGGTCCAGACTTAAGTTGCTTGGTTACGTTATTGTACCAAACATGCCTGCAATTAGGATCTAGGACAACTTGTTAACACTAGGAATAAACATTTAGAACACCTAGAGGATATCTAGGATTGCAACATAGGAAAACTCGTCACAGCATAGGACCGTTAACTGTATTTAGTCTCTTGCTTGAATTCAGTGGGTCAATTTTGACCAGGATAGTACCCCTTGGGATGACCCCTGAGGATCTTACTCAAATCTTATCTCGAAATCTGTTTTCACCTGTTTTATTTGCTCTCCTCTAAATTCGTTGTTGAATTTAAATTCCTGATTTTCGTTATTGACTTTGATCTTGCATCGTGATAAATTTTGTGGATTGAATTATGACATATCCTGATAAGGTAAACGTCTGCTTTAGTTATGGAGTTTAGAATTTATCGCAGCCATATTAGCTGGTATGACAAAAACATAGAACCTAATTTTGGATATACTATCCTATTCATAGAATTTAGATTTTCTCGCAGCCATACCGGTTGGCGTGGCGAGAATTCTAGATAACATGATTAGAAGATGTATACCTTAGTTTTGACTCTATCGTTTGTTGCATCTAAGCTTACTGGTGTGGCAAAAATTCTGGCAACATGATTTCAGGAAGACGTGTATGGTTATCAGATCGTATCTTAACTTGGTTTACTTTGTTATAACCGAATGAGCAGGAATAAATCCTTATTATCATTCTTCCCCGTCTTGATTAACTCTGTTCTATCTACATCTACAACTAGGATTATAGGTTCTCTAGGACTCTCCAACATAATTGCTTTCATATTATCTTTTTGGACATAATTATTTTTGCGTTCCATCTTTCCTATAACTTGACTAAACCCTTCTTCGTTAACCTTTTGGGTAATTCTTCTCGTTATGCATCTCGTTGTCTTCGTACCATTCTTAGAGATATTCCAATAAACTTTTCTGTCTTGCTTGACCTTTAACTTGTTTGGACACTGTTATGGATTGCTTGACCTAGTCTTAGGCCTTGTAACCTTCTATTTCATAGACGACCGAAATAGCCAACCCTCGTTAACTGATTCTATAGTATAACTGTAAATGTATTGTGTGATTGTGATAAATACTTTTCCTAAGGATTGGTTAGATTAAGCTTATAGGACAAGTATGAGTGACTGACTGTAGTAGACTTGAAAAACATTAAGAACGATTGTATTGATAGTATAACTTGATGACAGGGTATCTAAGATGGAGAAATGAAATATTATATTGTTGTGACTACGGATTGAAGATCCGAACCCTGTACTTACGAATTGAGGATTTAGCATTTGTAGAATTTTGGTGGGTTATCTATAGCTAATTACATGTGATTATAGGGTATATCGATATGTGGAATGATATAGAATAAGTTAGAATGAGATATAATATTGCGTACGAGATCGGGAAGATATCAGTTAAAACGACAAAGAACGAGGCAAAGACATATGTACATTGGTAATTAATAAATCGGGAGTTTTGAAATCGAGGATTTATATTCGGAGGACTTGTTGAGTAAAAAGAAGAAGGGTCTATGCCAAGAATAAGAATTGAATGTATGATTTCAAGGAGAAGCTGTAGGAAAGGATTGATGACAAATAATGCAAAGGGCCTGTGGATTGATATAATAAGGATAATTAGGATATGATAAGGAAATCAAGTAATTACAATTGAGGTTGGAAATATGGTTGATGATTAAGCATTTTACGCTTATAAACATACCCATAGAATGACCTATAGTTTAGGGTATACATAAATGTTCCATGTTAGTATGGAAGATTCTAAAGGATATATGACGTAGTTTATGATAGAAGGACTTTGTTAAACCTGAACCAAAAAGATTGTAAGGAGAAACATAATAGATGATTTCAAGGATAGCAGATTGAGTATCATAGCCAGAGCAGCTACATGTTATAGTTTGACCGATGGGATGATTTTTAATTTCGAGGACGAAATTTTTGTAAGGTGGGTAGGATGTAAGTCCCCTGAATTTCAGGATTTATTTTAAATTTTCTGAATGAATTATTTTCAATAGCATTTATATTAATTTCAATACGTATTTTGCAGCGTATTTCGTATTTTCTTGGTTTCCGGAATGCTTTAAAATTTTCCCAAAACTATAGGTTTTCTCCTTGATCGGCATACCGCCGGTATACCGGTGTATATCGACGGCATACCGCTCGGACATGTTTTCTACGCTTTAGATATTTTCGGTTTCTGATATTTTCGTGAATAGTGTTTCCGATATTTTGATGAATAGTGTTTTGGATATTTTGATGAATAGTGTTTTGGATATTTTGATGAATAGTGTTTTGGATATTTTGATGAATAGTGTTTAGATATTTTTGTGAATAGTGTAGATGCACCCTATTACCCAATGGATATTTGGTTTTGTTTGAATGGCCATGATTGACTTAGATTTTGACATGGATCACGATCCAACGGCTAAGATTAATTCCCCCTTCTATATATACCCTTTCACTTTCTCTCTCCTCTCTCTTTTCATTCTCTTCACTCTCTTTTCATTTCTTCTTCCTTTCTCTTCCCTTAGAGCTTGCCAGGAGCTTGGCCTTGAGGTCTAGAGTGTGGTTTCGTACCCCTCTTGGTGGAGGAGTAGAAGATTAGGCTTGGAGCTTAACCTAGGCAAGTGCATCTTGCTCAAAAGTGACATGACCATACTTTATTTTTATTTTCCATAGAAACTAAAGTTTTATTGGCCTATAATTTGCTTCTTTAAATTGTTAACATATTTAGTATATAGCACTTTTGGTTTTGATCGACAGTATTGTGTAGATCTGAGTTTTTAGATATGATTTTCGAGTATTTTGAGGTTTTGATCTATCAAATGTTTTGATTTGTGAAAAATAATACTTTCATGTTGTAGGAAATTCAATTCTATTCAATTTTGACTTTTGAAAGTCCGAATTTCGATTTAAAACGAAGTTTTTATGGCCGAAACAAGTTTTGAGTTGAAAAATCAACTTTCTGCGACGGTTCGGAAAATCCGTCGGAAATCCGCGGAAATCCGTCGGAAAATCCGAACTTTCACCACAAAACTTGCTGTGACGGAACGGAAAATCCGTCGAAAATTCGCAGTAATCCGCCGGATAATCCGATTAGGCTGTTTTGAATTTTTTTTAATATATTTTAAGTGCTGTAAAAATTCTGAAAAAATTATATTTAAATACTATGTTAATTTAGCTAATTTATTATAATTTTTTCAGCATTTAATAAGTACTTTTGGTATTTTATAAAAATAGAAAAACATAGCTCATTTTCAGGATACATATGTTTGTTGATTTTTAATAAATATTTATAAAGGTCTATAAATTCCAGAAAAATTAGTATAAATTTCTATAATTAACAAGGATCATTTTGGTACTTTATTTCATGAAAAATTGAGCTTTTTGTCTATCTCAAAAATTGTTGGAACACAATGTACAGTTTGATTTATTTATTGAATAGTTACGACTTGCAATGTTTTGTGTTGTTTTGAGTTATTGTAGTATTTGACCACCCCCTACACTAGTGTAAAGTCCCTAGAAAGTTAGTTTGGATATAGTGTCGCCCCACATTGGACTTGGAATTGACCGGAGTTGACCAGTTGACCAAAGTCAACTATAAGTTAACCTCTGACCCAGTTTGTCTTAGTTTGCCATAGTTGACCTAGACATTATAGTATGTCTTTTCACCCTGATTAGCTATTGTATTATCTCATCTTTAGGATTGTGGCTTCACTCCGAGCCTTGATTCATATTGACAGCAGGATCCCAAGCAAGTACATCTACAAACTCATTTACTGTCTTTTAATGCTAGAACATGTATTAATCCTGTTAAAATACTGATCCTTGAGGTAGCAAGTTAAATCTTCACATGTTGTATTACTTTCAGTACTTGCCATGCTTAGGACAGTTATCATCTTCACATGCTTCTTACTGGTTCTCAGTACATGTTTCACTATGCTTTATACTACTCGGAGTATTCACATGTTTCATACGGCTCCCAGTACCTGCCATGCTTATACTACTCCCAGTATCTCTCACATGTTTTTACTGTTCTCGTATCTCTAACATGGTAGAATATGGATTATGGGAAAACTGTTAGTAGCGTACGTGATCATGCCCCCCTACTCGTACGTACGTACCGAGCAAGGTTGACATTTTATGTATACCTTGCCGTAGGCGCACCAGCTGTATTTGTACGTATGTACATCTATCGCTTGTTTTACTTGTACGGAAGTACATTTTATATACTTGTACCACAGTACATTTTACACCTATTGACGATCACGTATCTGCTACAGTTTTAAATACTACATATGCATCTGTCTCTATGACATATGTGTCCTTGCCATGATAAACTATGAGATGCCATGTTCCCTATGTTACTATGATACTGTGATCCCAGTTGTACCATGAGGCCATGTTTCCAGTATTTTCTGTTTTATAGATTTATCACACAATGTTTCTGGTTGTACATCTCTTTCATTATATGTTCAGTACTTTAGTTGTAGAGGTTGTACTTGCTCCCGTCCTGACAGGATAACGTTGTAGGTTCACTTTCTAAGGAGGAAATGCTATGTGATAAATATTATGGTACTGCATTTGAGGATCTGGCCTTAGCTCCAGAAGAGGCCCCAGCGGGAAACCTTGCTTAGATATTTCTTTCATGTATTTTGAGACTTAGACTTTGTCTATACTTATATTTGGATACTGAACTTTGTCTCCAGTTAGATACTTTGGAAGTGTATTATTAAGTCTGTACTTGTTTACCTTCGCTTATAGATGATGTGTTGTGATGAACTTTAAATGTGATTTTAGAACTGTTAGTAGCTTAGATCATTTATTGTCTATTCTTAGAACAGCTTACTACGCTTTAACAAGCGTAGGCTGGACATGGCTCGGTCCGGCCCAACAATTTGGGTAGCGGGTCGTGACAGGCTAGCTTCTTGAATTTATGTCAGGATTTATAATGGTAGTAGCTAAATTGTAAATAGCTCATAAATTAACTTATGATAATATCTAATTATAAATAGATAATGAGTATTTAATATTAAATAACTAAATTCATGAATACTTAATTGCTAGTATACAACAAATTAATAGTGGTTAGTGTTAGTATGTTAGTTTTTTCACTAATTTTCCTAATTACTATTACATTTACATTTTTAGGGTTTTTTCCAATCTCCTAAATAGGACACTTTCCAATGAAAGGTGACAACGCTAAAATTCCTACACACCTCCCCTCCCCTAGCCGTCACTGTAGCAGCCAGCATCCAGATCTCTTCTACCCTATAATCCACCACCACCACATTAGCCACCATGCCACCACCACCACATTGGTCACCACTGCAGCCACATTGCTGCCAACAACCAACACCCCGACCAACATTCAATCACCACTGCCATTGCCTAAACCGACCACCTTCTCCCTAATGTCGACACCCCGTCACCACCTCTACCCCCAGCACACAACTGTCATCACCATGGCAACCCCGACCTTCCGACCATACTGGTCGCATAACCATCATCACCAGCATCACAGCCAACAGAGTCACCTCTCCTCCGATCGACACAATACCAACCACCATAATAAAAGAACAGAACACCCCTGTCTTCGGCCACCATTGGCCGAGCCACCCCGACCGGTGGCTGCCGCCACCGCCATACCATCCCTCGGCCCCCAACACAAACACCACCTCCAACAGCACCACCACCAAAACCCACTACCCACTCCAGAGAGAGAATAGAAAGTGAGTAAGAGGCACACCTGTCGAGCTCCACCCGTCAGCCACAACCGACACCACCGCCGCTGCCAGAGTCGGATCTGGCGCCGCCTTTGAACGCTGGCCCCAACCCCCGGTTCGCCACCCCCGCTGGACCACCTCTTCGTCGTCGTGTGGAGCCATGCAATGTCGCGGACAGACCCGTCCGGCTGTGGCTGCAACCAGGCCAGATTCGGCCGAGTCGTACCTCTGGCACCTTGCTCCGCCCGACGCATCTCCCGCCGGCCGCCCTAGGTGAGTTGCCTCTCCTTTTTGATCTCCCCTTACTCTCTCTTGCTTTCATCCCTCTCTTTCGTTTGGAAGGGTTCGAGACCATTTGAGAATTTAGTTTGTAAAGACCTCCAGTGAACCTTCCCCCTTTGCATTTTAATTGTTTAGAGAAGAGGAAGACAGCAACCCCCTTCATTGGTTTTAAATAGAGAAATTATTATATAGTTTGCCTTGTTTTCATTAATGTGGGTTAATGTTGATTTTGGGGGAATGACAGCAATTGTCGTTGTAATATAATTATTAGTATTTAATATTTTTCTTATATATAAAATATAGGTAATAGTGTGTATAAAGATATGTATAGCCGTATGTATTATATATATGTATAACAAAATGTTTATATGAGTATGAGTATAAATATATATAGATTTCAAAAAATAATATTATTTGGGCTTTTAGTTGGGTTTCATGCCCAAGGATTTATGTATTCAACATTTTCACATTTTATAGGTTCAGGGTCCAGAACAGAAATTGGACCTATACTTTTGGGCTCTGATATATTTATGTATGTATATTGTTGCCTGATAACTAAAATGCTATAATAAAATTGATATTTTTTCCTAAAGAGTAAGTTACTAATATAATTATAAATATATTTGATACTAGAATGTTTTTCTTTATTATCAACCAATATCAAAATATCTCGACTAATATAATATATATTTTTCTAAAATATTATAAATGATTTTTAGATAGTTATGTATGGTTAATCTTTTTCCCTAAAATCATATTTGATGAATTGAGTTATAGCACTAAAATGATTTTTTTTCTATATTTTGATAATATAAATGGTTTTTAAATAAATACGTAATTGGTTACGCTCTTCTTTCTTAAATTCTTTAATCGCGACTATTATAGTTGTTTCCTTTTCTCGATTCGATTATCATACCAAACCCTAATCTTGGGCCTTTATATACCAAATTAGGCTATTTGGACTATTCTGGACCCTAATCTTGGGCCTTTATATACCAAACTAGGCTATTTGAACTATTCTAGACTCAATGGAACAGCCTGTGCTGTCATTTGGGACCATCCTGTGGAGCATAGCAACATACCGATCCCGTGTCGACACATTCGTATTGCGCACGTTGACTCCAACCAAATTTAGGCGAGTACATTCTCTTATCGTTTTCATTCATGATAGTATCCATATTGTCTGCTCTAGACTACTTCACTTGATGCTGACACATTGTTATCACGGATTGGTACTATATAGATCTTGTCATGCGATGTTATCCCCTTATCGAGTACATCAGGTATTTCATATTTATGTGCTTTATTATGTACATCGTGTACTCCTTGTATTCGTATTATTCATGTACAATCGTGTGCTCTCATGTGCTATCATGTACTCTCATGTGCTCACGTGTGCTTCATTTGCAAAACTAACAATCGTGTACGTAACATATCGTGATTGAATCCTTGTATATTGATTGGGGTAAGGGGACTAGAAGTGGTTATGTGATTAATCCCTCTAGTATATTAATGTACATGTCGATTATACATTCACGTATAATGGAGTTACCATAGATTACTCATATGCAACCTATCTTGTGCTCTAAATCACTTATATTATTACAGTTTACCATGTTCACTATCTTATTTCATGTACTCAGTTTCCTTATCTCTTCATGATGCCATTTCTCTAGTTTCTTGTATTTACTTTATAGTATGTCATGTATCTTATTATATTGCTAGCTCTATACTTCCTACCATGCCATGGAACTGCTTATAGGATTATGTACTTCACTCCAATCCTGACAGGATAACCATATTTTTAGGAACTGTTATGCCCCACATTATTGGACTAGAGGATGATGTTAGCTGAGACGGATCTAGATGTTCTTTTCACTGTGAGTTGTCTCCCGGGAGTTCTAGGACATTGTATTTTGCTTTATGTTTCATTATCGGATTTTTCTTCGATACATTCTAGTCATGTATATTCATTTTTAGACTGTCTGATTCAGTGTTATCGATATCTTTCTATTTTCATATCTTCCTTAGTTGTTCGTGATGTGATTCAAGTACATTGTGATTATGGATCATTTAGATGTTTTAGATATTTATTGTGTACTTGACAGCATTCTACCGCCGATACTACGGCGTAGGCTGGGCGTGGCCTATGTACTCGTGCCTGAATATCCGGTACGAGTCGTGACACATTTTTATAGTGGCCCGTGTAGGTCAGTCTTTGCAACTAATGCGAAGTCGTGATAGTACTTAGGCTTAGCCGTACTACTGTGAACCTGCCCTAGGAACAGAATTTGAGTCATGAAATATTTAACGATTTTGGTACTCAATCACATATTAAGAACTCTTGATAGATTCCAAGGATGACCCATGGGAATCTTACTTCAAAACTCTTTCGAGTCTATTCCCACTTGCCTTGCTCATCCCGATTTTGAATATTTATCAGTTATCGAACTCTATTCTTGCATTAGGATGAGCATATGGACCCAGAAAGAACTAGAAAGTAGAAGTTGAACCTATAACCATTTATGTTGAGGAGAGAATGATTGGCCAACCTTGTATATAAAGGTTGAGAATTGTTTTAGAAAATATTCAAAGAATTTTGGATTTTGACCAAGATAGTACCTTTAGAACGACCCCTGATAATCTCACTCTAAACCCTACCTCGAAATCTATTTTCGCTTGTTTCCATTTACTTATCCTTGATTCGTTGTTGAATTTTGATTCATGTTGTTCGTTGTTGACTTTGATTTTGTATTTAGATAAATTTTATGGATTGAATTAAGGTATATTCTGATAACATATTTGATGAGGATAGTGAGAAAGGTAAATGTCTGTTTTAGTTATGGAGTTTAGAATTTATCGTAGCCATATTAGCTAGTATGACAAAAACATAGAGCCTGATTTTGGGTATACTTATCTTAGTTATGGAATTTAGATTTTCTTGCAGCCATATCGGTTGGCATGGCGAGAATTCTAGATAACATGATTATAGGGTATATACCTTAGTTATGGACTCTATCGTTTATTCCAGCTATGCTTACTGGCGTGGCAAAAATTCTGGCAATATGACTTCACGAAGACGTGTATGGTTATCAGATCATATCTTAAATTGGTTCACTTCGTTATGGCCAGTTGAGAAGAATAAATTTCTATCATTATTTCTTCGTCTTACCATTATTTTCTTGTCTTACCATTATTCCTCATCTTAATTAACTCCGTCCTAATTACATCGATCAACTATCTCATATCTACTTCTATCGGCGACACTTTGAAATCTTTTGAATTCTCGTATCTCTTTACCTTGGGAAGGCTGAGGAAGAATTGTAGTCATCTGGCTTGAAAAGGACAAAAATTTGTTATCGTGCGGTAATCTTTGTAGGAATATAAATATTGGACATTTAGATAAAATTATGGAATAAGGATATGACTGAAATTGGAAACGAAATCAAGAGGCCGATATTATCAAATTGGAAACAATTACACTTAGAGAAATATTTCGAAGAAGGATTATTTTGGAAAAAAAAAAAGTATGAGGATTTCGAATAAGAATGACAGTAGAACATACATTAATGGTGAGAACTGCAATATTTTATAGTTGAACTTTTAGAACTGATAAGGATATTCGAGGGCGTTGATTCCTGAGAATTTGGATGCTTGTTGTTACTAATTCTTGGGATATTACCTTAGGGAATTAAGACAAGACACCAAAATTTGGACTTCAAATATATGGAAGGAAGCTTATGACTATATGTGGTGGAGACATGAAATTGAACAAAGATTGGTAAGAATGATCAGGAATAGGGAGAACACAAAAATTTTGAGTTAAAGGAAACTCTTAGAGATTTTTGTGAGGATTCTAAATTTAATAAGGATAATGTTTGAAGGTGTGAGTTGAAGAAAATGTGAAGGTTGATTTTATAATAGGGAAAATGTTTCTGTATGGCATAATGGTATTAGATTTAAGTAATACAAGGAGTGTGATTTGAACAAGTTCAAGAATTTTATAAACTTTGATTTAGAGATTTCGGATCCAATTTAGGACAAGGTGGAGAATTTGGATTTAAAGATGATTAAGTTGATAGTATAGTACAAAGTCAAAAAAAAGATTGAGTTCTATCAAAGAATATACTTCATGGGTTAGTAACCTTGGAAAAAATGTTAAGCCTATTGTATTATAGCAGGCTTCAATCTTCATGACTGAAGATTATGATAGTAGTCATATAAGGGTTTAATTTTCATATTTGGACTTGTGAGATAAAGGTATAATTGGCAAATGATGATCAGATAAACTTGGTAGTAGTAGAGTGAGATTATTTGACTTCCTTCTGCAATTATATCTTTGATGTCCTATCCTAGTAATAAGAGTTTGATTTTTCCTATCCTTGAATCATTTTAAGTCTCAATATTGCTAAATTCTAATTTCCTTTTGATCACGACCAATTGACTTTGGTAATCTCCTTTATCGTACCAATATTCTTAATCCTTGATCGTACTCAATTGACTTAAATTCAATCGTAACCTGGATCTCTATTAATATGTTGCTCGTGCTCAAAAACTTCGATTTCGTTCTTATTGAACCTAAATCCCATTTTTAATCGAGAATTGATCAGCCCTATTCTTCGTCGTGTCAATATTTTAATGTTTATCTTGATTAAATTCGATACCAATATCATTCATGTGTAAAACCTCGATTTATTCTTGATAATGACTAAGTTTTGTTCCAACCACGATTAAGCTTCATACTATCCTTGATCATACCAAAAATTTCATGTTTGGTTGTGCCTAGACTACAATCATATTCTTCATCATATCTAAATACAGTTGACGAAGGTTAGACTGATCTTATCTATGATCGTGTCGAATTTCGATTTCGATCATGTTTGAATTTTAACACTCGTGCCTAAACTCTTTTCTGACCATGATTTGATTTCCTGATTATATCCGAAACTCTCATGATTAGTTTGCCTAGATGACTTGGCATGACTATACGACATTGATTTTCATGATCATTCTAACCTTAACCCATAAATTGTGCTTAAAAACCTTTGATTTCTAATCACGACTATGTCAAAATAAATTTTCTATCGTACCTAAATTTTGTTTCCCTAATCACTCGTGCTCAGGTTTCATTCCTGATCATGACTAGGTTTAAAATTTTTGTCGCTTTATTCTAAATCATACCTAAGTGGTTAATCATTCCAAATTTTTGAAAACATTTGAGCCTTGATTTCACTCGTGACCAGATGGTTTGATCCTTGATCACTGATCGTGTTAAACAATTGGTTATTCCTAACGATGCCTCGCGTTGTTTTCATAATTAAATGTGCCTATATAACCATGAATCTGATTTTATCAAGCCTATATCATAATTGATTATTCAGTACGTAGATCTGATTCTAACTTGATCGTAATTGAACAATTTGATTTTCCTAGTCGCGACTTCGCGCTTAAATAACTTGAATTTATTCTAAATTGTGCCTAAAACCTTGATCCTCGGTCACGACTATATTGTCACGCCCCAGAACCAGAATACTGGAGAGCGGGGGAATGACTCAGCCAGCTACGTATTACAGGTAGATGAATACCGTATAATACGATCAATGCTGTCTAAAAGACGAGGGGGTGCATACTACATCAAAGTCTCACTATTGTCACTTCACATCTATTGTCTCAATCATTCAAACAAGAAACAGTAATAGAGAACATGTAAGATAAAGCAGTAAGGCGTCCCAAACGCTCTGTCAAAATGTTCTTGATATCTGGCTTTATAAAACATAGCCAGATTGATGTAGCAAAAGTATACACAATTGTTATCAGCTGCAGTCTGACTTTAATTACAATTATGTAAAAGTAAGTACTAGACAATCCGACTAACATGTCGGTGCCAAACGGCTAAGTATAAAGTAAGTGACAAAACGAGCGGTGAAGTAAGGGACCCACTCGAGTCCTCCTGCGATCATCCCTCTAGTGTTGACCATCTTGGAGGTAGAAGTAAGCTGGATCCTCGGGGACCGACTCTAAATCTGGTCATGCAAAACCAGAGAGGTTAGACCTCTAATAGCAAGTACCACAAGGAAGCACGACATGAAAACTAAAACCAGTAAGTAAGAGAATATAATAATAGATCTCTGCTTTCCACTAGGATTCACATCACATCACGACACTTCGAACCAACCTCCCAACCAAACAAGGACAGAAGTTGGCCCGTCATGTCCTGACATTCTGATCATCCCAGTTAGGTAACAGAGTAGTACAGTACACAAACAAATCATCTTGAACGGCCAATCAACTCCTACGGCTTGCTATTGTGAGTCCAAAGTTATCCTGGAATAATGCAATTAGGGATTCCGTAGTTCTTACTATGTGCAAGCAAGGCTAGTCTATCCAGTCAATCATTTACGACATGCATGAATTAGACGAGTCCTAGCAGGACGTCCGTCAATATACAATATACAATAATAATATAAGCAGATACCGCTCCCTGCCCGTGTGGCAGATTTGCCGTATCTGTGGGAACCAGCCGGCCCATCGGGTACTACTCGACCCAAGGGGGCTGCCATGTAAGAACTCGGGAATCCATTCTCTCCATGCAATCATTATTTTATTTAACTTAATAGTCCCTACGTTGAGTGAAATTCCATGCCGTGGATCATGGTCATTCAAATGAGTACTTTCGTACGAGGTACGACATGCACAACTCTACAACGATACCAGTGCGGTCAGGTTGTAGGTCTTACATAGCGTAATGCAACAATCAAAACTAACCACGGTAATCATGCCTTGACCATAAAGTACACATGCTTCTTTTGTAGAAAATAAATAAATAGATTGAAGCCTGCATGTGCATGTATGTCAATATTCGGGATTAGCCAGTCGATTTCAATAGTTCATAATTCATATGAACGTGTCTCATTCATTCAATTCAATAAGACGACTAACCAGTCTCTTAGTTCCAACTAGGAACGCATGATCAATTTAGATTACCATTATTATCAATGGTGACAAGGCATGAAAGTCAATTAGTATTCAGTGGGGTCGAGTCTACAACTCTCAGGGTTTAATTCCAGTCAATTGGGGTATCTATAACTCAATTCATGACACATGGTACATCCTACGTAACAATCTATATTTAACAGAAATATCAACATATCATGATTATATCAAGTCTCATGCCAAAAGGCGTAAGGATATAAAATGGACGTTAAATATCTAATAAAATATCAATATACAGGGCTATAGAAGATCCAGGGTAAGTAGGCTACGCTCATGTCAGCCTACGCTCAAGTCAGGCTACGCTCAAGTCAAGCTAGCTTATGGACTCCATACGACTCCTGACCATTCAAGTCAGCGTATGTAAGTCATACGCTCCCAAAAGGCAGCGTATGAACTCCATACGACTCCTGACCATCCACGTGAGCGTATGCAAGTCATACGCTCCCAAAAGGCAGCGTATGAACTTCATACGACTCCTGACCATCCACGTGAGCGTATGCAAGTCATACGATCCCAAAAGGTAGCGTATGAACTCCATACGACTCCTGACCATTCAAGTCAGCGTATGCAAGTCATACGCTCCCAAAAGGTAGCGTATGAACTCCATACGACTCCTGACCATTCAAGTCAGCGTATGCAAGTCATACGCTCCCAAAAGGTAGCGTATGAACTTCATACGACTCCTGACCATTCAAGTCAGCGTATGCAAGTCATACGCTCCCAAAAGGTAGCGTATGAACTCCATACGACTCCTGACCATTCAAGTCAGCGTATGCAAGTCATACGCTCCCAAAAGGCAGCGTATGAACTCCATACGACATACGCTTCCAAAAGGTAGCGTATGCAAGACACACGCTTCCTAAAAAGGTAGCGTATGGACTCCATACTGCGCTGCGCTAAAGAGCGCGCACAGCTCAGTGACGCAAGCTAAAAAGCTAGTGTACACTGCTCACTGTCTTCTCCAAACAGCAAGAACTCCATGGTTGCACCCCAAAGCTTCAAAGGTCCATAACTTGGTCAAAACAAGTCCAAATCCAACTTTCCAAAGGTCAAAATTGGGTAGAATAAACTTCTCTACAACATGGAACCATCAAAATTTGCAAACAAAGAAGTTTGATAGATCAAAACCACCAAAATCCGAAAATAACTAATTTCTAGATCTACAAAAATTAAGACTTCGAAATGAAAAATGTCAAGTTCTAAACTCTCTTAGGATCACGAGAGGAAGATAAATGAACCATAAAAACATGGGTTCTCATGTGGAGCAAGTTGTACTTGCCTACGGTTTGGTAGGTGGAGAGAGTAATGAAAGGAAGAAGAAGAGGAGTAATGGTGAAGGAGTTTATGAAGAGAGAGAAAGAGATGGAAGCTTTAAATGGAAGGGGTGGTGGTAGGTGGGGGTTGGGCCCAATGGGTCGGGTTGTAGGGGATCCAACCAAAGCCAACCCGAACCCAAATAAGCAAGACTAAGGCAGGGAATAAGAGCAGGAAATAAAGTGCAGAAATAAAATTGCAGAAATATAATTGCAGGAAATAAATTAACATAAAAATTTAAAGAGCAGATTAATTAATTAACATGAAATTAAAGGAATTTAAATACAGGATAATACATGATAAATATTAAATAAATACTCATGAGTTGTACATGTATAAAAATATGTATTCTGGGAACGGGAAGTGACATCTCTACCCTCCTTAGAAAAATTCCGTCCTCGGAATTTCAAATCCAAGCAGGATAGAAACATCGGGGCTAAACTAATCTAAGTACAAGCAATTAAATCAAGCAATCATTTTACAATGTCCATAGCAAGTAACATATATGTAAATCCATCAATCTACTATATCAAGCGATTCTACCCATAAGGTGATAAGCATGAGGAATCAAGACAATCAGGTACGCAGAAAAAGATATACCTTGTGAGTCAAACAGGTGTGGATACCGTGATCGGATATCATCCTCACGTTCCCACGTTGACTCTCCCAAAGAGTGATGACCCCAAGCAATCCGGACAAGGTTAATTGTTCGGTTCTTGAGTATCTTCTCCCTTCGGTCCAAGATAGACACAGGTTGTTCCTCGTAAGACAGGTTGGTACCAACAACCAGTTCTGAATGATCGAGGATATGGCTTGGGTCCGATACATACCTTCGCAATTGAGATACATGAAACACGTCATGCACCTCTCGTAACGAAGGTGGAAGGGATAAACGATAAGCAACATCGCCTACCCTATCAAGGATAACGAATGGGCCCACGTACCGCGGACTCAATTTCCCGCGAACGCCAAATCTAATGACCCCACGAGTAGGTGAGATCCGCAAGAATACGTGGTCCCCAACAGAGAACTCTAACGGCCTACGATGCTGATCAGCCCAATGACGATGCCGGTCCTACGCAACTCTAAGTCGCTCTCTAATTCCTTTAACTACTTCAACCGTCTGAATAATCATTTCTGGGCCTAGCATCTTCCTCTCTCCGATATCATCCCATGCAAGCGGTGACCTGCACTTCTTACCATATAATGCCTCAAATGGCGCCATCTGGATACTGGCATGATAACTGTTGTTGTATGAGAACTCAACTAAGTGCAGGTGGCTTTCCCAAGATCCTCCAAAATCCAGAGTGCAAGCTCGCAACATATCTTCCAAAGTCTGAATTGTCCTTTCTGATTGCCCGTCCGTCTGCGGATGGTAAGCCGTGCTAAATCTTAACTTGGTACCCAGACTATGATGCAAGCTCTTCCAAAAATGTGATGTAAAGCGGGTATCTCGGTCTGACACAATACTGACAGGGACTCCATGCTGCCTGACTATCTGTTGCATATACAACTCTGCCAACTTTTCTGTAGATTGCCCTACTCTGAAAGGAAGAAAATGTGTTACCTTTGTAAGCCGATCTACTATCACCCAAATAGCATCTTTACCACTTGGTGATCTCGGTAAACCGGTCACAAAGTCCATTGTGATGTGTTCCCACTTCCATTTCGGGATAGGAAGCGGTTGCAATAATCCAGCTGGCCTCTGCTGTTCTGCCTTCACTTGCTGACATACCAATCAATGGGAAACAAACCTAGCTATCTCCCTCTTCATCCCGTTCCACCAGAAGTGCTGCTTGATATCTTGGTACATCTTGGTCCCTCCAGGATGTATAGAATACTGGGAACTGTGAGCTTCTGCCATAACTTCCTGTCTGATATCTCCACAAGGTACACATAGACGTGATCCAAACCTAAGTGTACCATCTTCATGAATTTTCAACTCCTTTCTGTGCCCTGACTCACATTCTGCCCTAAGCTTCTGAATCCTTGGGTCTTGTGCCTGAGCTGCCTTGATCCTATCTACCAAGTCAGATTGGACTTGTAGACTTGCCAGAACTCCTACATCGCTAGGAAGTATAACCTCTATACCCATCTCCTGAAGGTCTTCTAAGATATGCTTCTGTGTTGTCAACATAAAGGCGCCGCCTCTCCTGCTAAGAGTGTCTGCTACCACATTAGCCTTGCCTGGATGATACTGAAGCTCTACGTCATAATCCTTGATCATTTCTAACCATCTTCTCTGCCTCATGTTCAGCTCCTTCTGAGTAAAGATGTACTTCAGACTTTTATGGTCTGTGTACATGTCCACTCGGTCACCATATAAGTAATGCCTCCACAGCTTCAAAGCAAATACTACTGCCGCCAACTCCAAATCATGAGTTGGGTAATTCTTCTCGTGGTCCCGAAGCTGCCTAGATGCATATGCTATCACCTTTCCGTGCTGCATGAGGACACATCCAAGTCCTTTACCTGACGCATCACAATATACTTAAAACCTCCGGGTCCAACTGGCAATGTAAGAATAGGCACTGATATCAACTTCTGCTTCAAATTCTCAAATGATGCCTAACATTCTGCCGACCAAACAAATGGCACATCCTTCCGGGTCAAGCGAGTCATGGGTGCTGAAAGTCTTGCAAAATCTGACACAAATCTTCTGTAATATCCCGCCAATCCCAAGAAACTCCGTACATCAGCTACGGTTTTGGGTACTGGCCAACTCTCTACTGCTTCTACCTTCTTGGGATCCATTGCTACTCCAGCTCCTGATACGATATGACCCAAGAATGAAATATGGTCCATCCAGAACTCACACTTGCTGAGCTTGGCATACAACTGGTTTTCTCTCAGAACCTGCAACACTTTCCTGAGGTGGTCTTCATGCTCCTCTTCACTAGCAGAGTATACGAGAATGTCGTCAAGAAACACAACGACAAACTGGTCTAAATACGGCATAAAGATGCGGTTCATCAAATCAATGAATATTGCTGGAGCATTGGTCAAACCAAACGGCATTACCAAGAATTCATAATGCCCATACTTCGACCTGAATGCTGTCTTGGGAATATCTTCCTTCCGAACCCTCACTTGGTGATACCCTGAACGAAGATCTATCTTGGAGAAAACTCTGGCTTTGCTCAACTGATCAAATAAGTCGTCGATCCTGGGTAATGGGTACTTGTTCTTCACTGTTGCCGCGTTAAGCTTCCTGTAATCGATACACAATCTGGATGACCCATCCTTCTTCCCCACAAGTACCACGGGTGCTGCCCATGGCGATATGCTAGCTTGGATAAACTTTTTCTCCTTCAATTCCTCTATATGTTGATACACCTTGGCCTGTTCTGAATCCGCCATTCTGTAAACCCGATCTGATATCGGTTTAGTCCCAGGTGCCAATTCTATACTGAACTCAATATCTCTAACCGGTGGTAGACCTGGAAGTTCTTCGGGAAATACGTCTAGAAATTCTTCAACTACCTTCGGAACTTGAACTTCTTCCATTGCCGTTATTACTCCCTGGTCTTGCTGAGTTGCCTCTGATCTGACTAAGGTGAATTTCTTCATGCCTGGAATATCAAAAGATACACTCCCACTACGACAATCTATTGTCGCATGACTGTCTTTCAGCCAGTCCATGCCTAAGATAACGTCGAAATTTCCAACAGGAAATTCTATCAATTGGGCGGGTAAAGAATGCCCGCAAACTACAACACTACACGCTAGAATAACTCTACTAACTCCTACGAGCCCATTACCAGTGAGTATATTCAACCTCCCTGGCAATGCCTCGAACTCTATTCCTAGCCGTGTCGCAAATCGTGCAGATATAAATGAGTGCGATGCTCCCGAATCAAACAATGCTACTGCGGGATATGAGGCGACAAGAATGTTGCCTGCCACAACATCTCCCGATGCCAATGCCTCTTCCAAGGACAGAGTGAATGCCTGCCCTCGACCTCCTTGCTGGTTCCCATGTTGCGGCCTGGCCTGGTGCTGCTGCTGGCCCCTTCCTTGATGATGCTGGGGTGGTCTATGCTGGTGTTGCTGCATCGGCGGCCCCTGCTGCCGAAACATCTGAGCCTACGGCATTAACGGGCGCTGTGCCAACGGTCTCACTGCTACCGCTGGTCCTCGATACTGTCATGCCCCTGGTGCTGGCAGAGCAGGAAACTGCTGCACTGGTCCTCCTGACCTCGAATTCATAGGACAGGTGGTAACCCGATGATCTGGATTTCCACATATCAAACACTGCCCGTTCAATGTCCGACACACATCTCTAGTGTGTCCCATCTTCCCACAATAAGTGCAGCCCGCCGGGGGTTGCTGGTTCTTCTTCTGTTGCTGTTGATGTTGCTGCTGCTGCCTGGGTGGTGCTGGCCCCCGTATCGCCACATCGTGGATACGAATGCCAGGGGATGGTGCTGTTGTTCGGGGCGCTGCTCCCCCTCCTCCTTCAATCTGACTGTGGGATCTCTTCTAACCCCCAGTCCTTGCCGCAAGCCTCTGAATGGTGATCTCATGCCTGCGGGTTGCCGTCAATATTTCGTCAAAAGTTTGGTAATTGTGCCCCTCTATCAATTGCAAGAGCTCAAGATGAAACCCTTGCTGGAACCTCATCGCCCTCTGGCGCTCCGTCGCCACCATCTCTGGGGCAAACCTACTCAATCTGCAGAACTCCGCTGCGTACGCATCTACAGTCTTGCCAGCCTGTCTGAGGTTGATAAACATCTGTTGTAGCTCAAACTGCGCCACAACTCCATAATACTTCGTCTTGAACCTTGCAGTAAAATCGTCCCAAGCAACAGGACGCCTGATGCCCACTTCCTCTGATTCCCACCAATCACGTGCGAGATCCTGAAGTAACAACTTCACTAGATCCACACGCTCTTCTGCCGGCACCTTAGCGGCTGTCAGAATAGCCTCAATGTCCTTAAGCCATGCATCTGCTGAGATAGCATCCTCCGTGCCCTCGAAACGACGGGGGTTGTACTTGCAAAACCGGGCTGACGCTCCTGAATCTGTCCTTGCCCCTCTTTCCAATGCCGTCTGTAATCCTTGGTTGAGTAGTACATTCTGCTCTTGTAACTGAGCGTGCATGCGCTGCTGGGCTAACATCTGGTGTTGCTGAGTAGCCATCATCCCTCTCATGATCTCCAGAAGGGCTGGTGTGGCCAATTCCACAGGGGTAGGTGGAACTATTGGTGGTGTTGGAACCTCCGGATACTGCGGTCCAACCGCTGGTTCTACGATCACCTCTTCTTGAATAGCCTCATGAAGTGGTTCTGACCCTTGTTGCTGACCAACCTGGTCAGGTTGTCCATGCTGCTGTCCATGTTGTTGCGGTCCAGCTCTGACAGATACGGACGAAGTGCCCCTAAGAAAAGGGACAAGAGAAAAATCAAATGACCGGACATGAAGGATCAACGAAGTCAAGGGATACTGGAATGTCAAGCTGGAGTTGAGAATCAACAAATCATGAGATCAAGGGGGAACATGTGTGATTGAGACATCCTATAAATCAAAACACCCCACAAGTCTGAAATCAGACCTGCATGGGCCACCACTAAAACCTTGTCACGCCCCAGAACCAGAATACTGGAGAGCGGGGGAATGACTCAGCCAGCTACGTATTACGGGTAGATGAATACCGTATAATACGATCAATGCTGTCTAAAAGACGAGGGGGTGCATACTACATGAAAGTCTCACTATGGTCACTTCACATCTATTGTCTCAATCATTCAAACAAGAAACAGTAATAGAGAACATGTAAGATAAAGCAGTAAGGCGTCCCAAACGCTCTGTCAAAATGTTCTTGATATCTGGCTTTACAAAACATAGCCAGATTGATGTAGCAAAAGTATACACAATTGTTATCAGCTGCAGTCTGACTTTAATTACAATTATGTAAAAGTAAGTACTAGACAATCCGACTAACATGTCGGTGCCAAACGGCTAAGTATAAAGTAAGTGACAAAACGAGCGGTGAAGTAAGGGACCCACTCGAGTCCTCCTGCGATCATCCCTCTAGTGTTGACCATCTTGGAGGTAGAAGTAAGCTGGATCCTCGGGGACCGGCTCTAAATCTGGCCATGCAAAACCAGAGAGGTTAGACCTCTAATAGCAAGTACCACAAGAAAGCACGACATGAAAACTAAAACCAGTAAGTAAGAGAATATAATAATAGATCTCTGCTTTCCACTAGGATTCACATCACATCACGACACTTCGAACCAACCTCCCAACCAAACAAGGACAGAAGTTGGCCCGTCATGTCCTGACATTCTGATCATCCCAGTTAGGTAACAGAGTAGTACAGTACACAAACAAATCATCTTGAACGGCCAATCAACTCCTATGGCTTGCTATTGTGAGTCCCAAATTATCCTGGAATAATGCAATTAGGGATTCCGTAGTTCTTACTATGTGCAAGCAAGGCTAGTCTATCCAGTCAATCATGTGCGCCATACATGAATTAGATGAGTCCTAGCAGGCCGCCCGTCAATATACAATATACAATAATAATATAAGCAGATACCGCTCCCTGCCCGTGTGGCAGATTTGTCGTATCTGTGGGAACCAGCCGGCCCATCGGGTACTACTCGACCCAAGGGGGCTGCCATGTAAGAACTCGGGAATCCATTCTCTCCATGCAATCATTATTTTATTTAACTTAATAGTCCCTACGTTGAGTGAAATTCTATGCCGTGGATCATGGTCATTCAAATGAGTACTTTCGTACGAGGTACGACATGCACAACTCTACAACGATACCAGTGCGGTCAGGTTGTAGGTCTTACATAGCGTAATGCAACAATCAAAACTAACCACGGTAATCATGCCTTGACCATAAAGTACACATGCTTCTTTTGTAGAAAATAAATAAGTAAATAAATAAATAAATAGATTGAAGCCTGCATGTGCATGTATGTCAATATTCGGGATTAGCCAGTCGATTTCAATAGTTCATAATTCATATGAACGTGTCTCATTCATTCAATTCAATAAGACGACTAGCCAGTCTCTTAGTTCCAACTAGGAACGCATGATCAATTTAAATTACCATTATTATCAATGGTGACAAGGCATGAAAGTCAATTAGTATTCAGTGGGGTCGAGTCTACAACTCTCAGGGTTTAATTCCAGTCAATCGGGGTATCTATAACTCAATTCATGACACATGGTACATCCCACGTAACAATCTATATTTAACAGAAATATCAACATATCATGATTATATCAAGTCTCATGCCAAAAGGCGTAAGGATATAAAATGGACGTTAAATATCTAATAAAATATCAATATACAGGGCTATAGAAGATCCAGGGTAAGTAGGCTACGCTCATGTCAGCCTACGCTCAAGTCAGGCTACGCTCAAGTCAAGCTAGCGTATGGACTCCATACGACTCCTGACCATTCAAGTCAGCGTATGCAAGTCATACGCTCCCAAAAGGCAGCGTATGAACTCCATACGACTCCTGACCATCCACGTGAGCGTATGCAAGTCATACGCTCCCAAAAGGCAGCGTATGAACTTCATACGACTCCTGACCATCCACGTGAGCGTATGCAAGTCATACGCTCCCAAAAGGTAGCGTATGAACTCCATACGACTCCTGACCATTCAAGTCAGCGTATGCAAGTCATACGCTCCCAAAAGGTAGCGTATGAACTCCATACGACTCCTGACCATTCAAGTCAGCATATGCAAGTCATACGCTCCCAAAAGGTAGCGTATGAACTCCATACGACTCCTGACCATTCAAGTCAGCGTATGCAAGTCATACGCTCCCAAAAGGCAGCATATGAACTCCATACGACATACGCTTCCAAAAGGTAGCGTATGTAAGACACACGCTTCCTAAAAAGGTAGCGTATGGACTCCATACTGTGCTGCGCTAAAGAGCGCGCACAGCTCAGTGACGCAAGCTAAAAAGCTAGTGTACACTGCTCACTGTCTTCTCCAAACAGTAAGAACTCCATGGTTGCACCCCAAAGCTTCAAAGGTCCATAACTTGGTCAAAACAAGTCCAAATCCAACTTTCCAAAGGTCAAAATTGGGTAGAATAAACTTCTCTACAACATAGAACCATCAAAATTTGCAAACAAAGAAGTTTGATAGATCAAAACCACCAAAATCCAAAAATAACTAATTTTTAGATCTACAAAAATTAAGACTTCGAAATGAAAAATGCCAAGTTCTAAACTCTCTTAGGATCACGAAAGGAAGATAAATGAACCATAAAAACATGGGTTCTCATGTGGAGCAAGTTGTACTTGCCTACAGTTTGGTAGGTGGAGAGAGTAATGAAAGGAAGAAGAAGAGGAGTAATGGTGAAGGAGTTTATGAAGAGAGAGAAAGAGATGGAAGCTTTAAATGGAAGGGGTGGTGGTAGGTGGGGGTTGGGCCCAATGGGTCGGGTTGTAGGGGATCCAACCAAAGCCAACCCGAACCCAAATAAGCAAGACTAAGGCATGGAATAAGAGCAGGAAATAAAGTGCAGAAATAAAATTGCAGAAATATAATTGCAGAAAATAAATTAACATGAAAATTTAAAGAGCAGATTAATTGATTAACATGAAATTAAAGGAATTTAAATACAGAATAATACATGATAAATATTAAACAAATACTCATGAGTTGTACATGTATAAAAATATGTATTCTGGGAACGGGGAGTGACATATATGATTTATTAGTCATGCCAGAATTTGGACTTTGATTATGTCTAAATAATTTTCTATTTATGTCGGAATTCAATTATGTAGATACTCGAGCTTAGGTTCCATTCCTAAAACCTGCCCAAGTTTTGGTTTTCGTAGTCATATTAAATCATGCCAAGTGAACTTAGATCACTTTCAAATTTTAATCGCGTCCGAACTCGAATCGTATTTCATGACTTAATTAATCATGCTCATTAGATTTTCGATAGTGCCTATAAAGCCTTAACTTCAAACTTGATCGTGTCCAAATTGTATCCTTGGTCATAACTAAGTTTTCATCTTAATCGTGCCTGTGCGACTTGAGCCTGATTTTCATCAAGCCTAAACTCTATTTATTGTTCGGTACTGAATCTCGAATTCTCTCTTCGATTCTGCTAGCCATGACTAAGGTCGTGCCTAAAATGATTTACATTTATTCCTAAATTGTGTCTGAACGATATTGTTCATATTACAATTTTATTATGCCAAAAGCACTAGTCGTGCCTGAGTTATTTCGAATTGATTATCGTAATCGTGCCAAAGTCGTTGTTCTTTGATCGTGCTTAAGGCAATGACTAAACTCTCTATCATGTTTTGAACCCTCGCCAATATTAATTTCGAGGACAAAATTTCTTTAATGAAGGTAGATTTGTAACCTCCGTTAATCGATTTCTTGGATTTTTCAAAATTTTTGTATTTTTTTATTATTCTCTGAATTTTATGGATCTTTGAAGTCGTGAATACGATATATTTTTTATCATAATTTGCTAACGACATTTGTTGGACAGATGGTTTTGTAAAAACTATTTTTTTTACGAGATTATATTCTAGTAAAATCTCCTTGTTCATTTTCATAAAAATATATCTATGTTATAAATATTTATTTTAGGCTTAATTGCACTTTGATACCCTCAACTATTTCAGTTTTTCAACTTAATACATGAACTATTTTTTTTCAACTTGATACCTTAAAAAAAAATTTTGGACAATAATGCTCATGCTCAAAATTTAAAATTACCCCCCAACCCGCACCCCTCCCCCCCTCCCGCAGACCCCTCCCCCCGCTCCGGCCACCCGTCCCCCCCCCCCTCCCCCCCCCCCCCCCATCCGGCCACCCACCCCCGCCCCTCCCCCCTCCAGCCACCCCCAACTCCCTCCCCCACTCCGCCTCGCCCGCACCCCCCCGGCTCCCCCCCTCCGGTCGCCCGCAACCCCCCCCCCCCCCGCTCCCCTCCCGCAGCCCGCACCCCCACCCCCTCCACCCATGCCCCCTCGTCGCGCACCGCTGGAGGGGGGGAGGGGACATCGACTGCCGAAGAGGGAGGGGGGAGCATCGCCGGAGAGGGATGGGGGGGGGGGGGGGGGCATCGCCGGAGAGGGAGAGGAGCATCGTCGGAGAGGGAGGGGGGAGCATGGGTAGAGAGAGGGAGTCAGAGGTAGTTTCGGGATTTTTTCTGTTTTAGGTATTAAGTTGAAAAACTAAAATAGTTAAGGGTATCGAGTTGTTGAGTAAAAAAGAGCATCGACGGAGAGGGAGGGGGGGAGCATCGCCGGAGAGGGAGAGGAGCATCGTCGGAGAGGGAGGGGGGAAGCATGGGTAGAGAGAGGGAGTTAGGGGTAGTTTCAGGATTTTTTCTGTTTTAGGTACTAAGTTGAAAAACTAAAATAGTTAAGAGTATCGAGTTGTTGAGTAAAAAAATTTAGGGTATTAAGTTAAAAAACTGAAATAGTTGAGGGTATCAAAGTGCAATTAAGCCTTTATTTTATATGAGTGAGATTATGTTTGAAAATATAAATACTTTTTATTACTAATTATTTAGTAAAGGTTTTCGATCATTAAAAGTTATTCGTTTTCTCCATCGTATCGGCCGAAGACCAGTTTGGTCCTAATCCTAGCCTACCAAGTTAGACTTGGATCGTGGGCTAGCTTCTTAAATTTACGTCGGAATTTATAATGGTAGTAGCTAAATTGTAATTAGCTCGTAAATTAACTTATGATAATATCTAATTATAAATAGATAATGAGTATTTAATATTAAATAACTAAATTCATGAATAACTAATTGCTGGTAGACAACAAATTAATAGTGGTTAGTATTAGTATGTTAGTTTTTTCACTAATTTTCCTACATTTACATTTTTAGGGTTTTTCCCAATCACCTATAAATAGGACACTTCCCAATGAGATGTGACAACCTAAAAATTCTTGCACACACCCCCTCCCCTAGCCGTCACTATAGCAGCCAGCATCAAGATCTTTTTTCTTTGCAATCCACCACCATTACATTAGCCACCACCACCACATTAGCTGCCACCACCACCATATTGGTCACCACTGCAGCCACATTGCTGCCAACAACCAACACCCAGACAAACATTCAACCACCACTGCCATTGCCTCAGCCGACCACCTCCTCCCTACGGTCGACACCCTGTCACCACCTCCACCACCAGCACAAAATTGTCATCACCATTGCAACCCCGACCTCTCGACCATAATGGCCGCATAACCAACATCAGCGGCATCACAGCCAACAGAGTCACCTCTCCTCCGATCGACCAACTACCACAATGAAAGAACAGAACACCCCTGTCTCCGGCCAAAATTGGCCGAGCCACCCCAACCGGTGGCTGCCGCCACCGCCATGCCATCCTTCGGCCGCCAACACAAACACAACGCCAACGGCGCCACCACCAAAACCCACTCCAGAGAGAGAATAGGAAGTGAGTGAGAGGCAAACCTGTCGAGCTCCACCCGTTCGCCACAAGCGACACCACCACTGCTGCCAGAGTCGGATCTGGCGCCGCTTTTGAGCGCTGGCCCCAACCCCCTGTTCGCCACCCCGCTGGACCACCACGTTGCCGCCATGTGGAGCCATGCACCACCATGGACAGACTCGTCCCGCTGTGGCCGCGACCAGGCCAGATCCTGCCGAGCCGCACCTTTGGCGCCTTGCTCCGCCCGACGCATCTCCCGCCGGCCGCCCTATGTGAGCTGCCTCTCCTTTCTGATCTCCCCTTGCTCTCTCTCTTGCTCTCATCCCTCTCTTTCGTTTGGAAGGGGTCGAGACCATTTGAGAATTTAGTTTGTAAAGACCTCCAGTGAACCTTCCCCCTTTGGATTTTAATGTTTAGAGAAGAGGGATGACAGCAAACCCTTCTTTGGTTTTAAATAGAGAAATTAATATATAGTTTGCCTTGTTTTCATTAATGTGGGTTAATGTTGATTTTGGGGGAATGGCAGCAATTGTTGTTGTAATATAATTATTAGTATTTAATATTTTTCTTATATATAAAATATAGGTAATAGTGTGTATAAAGGTATGTATAGCTGTATGTATTATATATATGTATAACAAAATGTTTATATATATATATATATATATATATATATATATATATATATATATATATATATATATATATATATATTTCAAAAAATAATATTATTATTTGGGCTTTTAGTTGGGTTTTATGCCCAAGGATTTATGTATTCGATATTTTCGCATATTATGGGTTCAGGGTCCATAACAGAAATTAGACCTATACTTTTGGGCTCTGATATATTTATGTATGTATATTGTTGCTTGATAACTAAAATGATATAATAAAACTGATACTTTTTCTAAAGAGTAAGTTTTACTAATATAATTATAAATATATTTGATACTAGAATATTTTTCTTTATTATTAACCAATATCAAAATATCTCGATTAATATAATATATATATTTTTCCAAAATATTATAAATGATTTTTGGATAGTCATGTATGGTTATTCTTTTTCCCTAAAATCATATTTACGAATTGAGTTCTAGCACTAGAATGATTTTTTTCTATATTTTGATGATATAAATGGTTTTCAAAAAAATACGTAATTGGTTACGCTCTTCCTTCTTAAATTCTTTAATTGCGACTATTATAGTTGTTTCCCTTTCTCGATTCGATTATCATACCAAACCCTAATCTTGGGCCTTTATATACCAAACTAGGCTATTTGGACTATTCTAGACTCAATAGAACCGTCCGTGTTGTCATTTAGGACCATCTTGTGGAGCATAGCATCGTACCTATCCCGTGTCGACACGTTCGTGTCGCGCACGTCGACTCCAACCATATTCGGACGAGTACGTTCTCTGATCGTTTTCATTCATGATAGTATCTATATTGCCTGTTCTAGACTACTTTAATTGATGATGACACATTTTTATCACGGATTGGTACTATATGGATCTTGTCATGCGATGTTATCCCCTTATCGGGTACATCGGATATTTCATGTTCATGTACTTTATCATGTGCATCGTGTACTCCTTGTATTCGTATTATTCATGTACAATCGTGTGCTCTTAAGTGATATCATGTACTCTCATGTGCTCACGTGTGCTTCATGTGCAAAACTAGCAATCATGTACGTAACATGTCATGATTGGATCGTTGTGTCTTGATTGGGGTAGAGGAAGTAGAAGTGGTTGTGTGATTAATCCCTTTAGTATATTCATGTACATGTCGATTATACATTCACTTATAATGGAGTTACCATAGATTACTCATGTACAACCTAAATCAATCACATAACTGTCTTGTGCTCTAAATCACTTATATTATTATAGTTTACCATGTTCACTATCTTATTTCATGTACTCAGTTTGCTTATGTCTTCATGTGCTATTTCTCTAGTTTCCTGTATTTCCTTTACATCATGTCATGGAACTGCTTTTAGGGTTATGTACTTCGCTCCAATCCTGACAGGATAACTATATTTTTAGGAACTGTTATGCCCCACATTATTGGACTAGAGGATGATGTTAGCTGAGACGGATCTCGATGTTCTTTTCACCGTAAGTTGTCTTTCGGGAGTTCTAGGCTATTTATTTTGCTTTATGATTCGTTATCGGATTTGTCTCTGATACATTCTAGTCATGTATATTCATTTTTGGACTCTGTTTGATTCAGTGTTATCGATATCTTTCTATTTTCATATCTTCCTTAGTTGTTCGTAATGTGATTGGAGTACATTGTGATTATGGATCATTTAGATGTTGTAGATATTTATTGGGTACTTGACAGCGCTCTACCGTCGATACTGCGGCATAGGCTGGACGTGACCCATGTACCCGTGCCCGAATATCCGGGTGTGGGTCGTGACATAAACGTCACAAAATAAGAAGTACCACCAATGGATTTTGTCTTTATAGGACCGCAGACATCCGAGTGAATCAACTCGAGCAACGCCGACTTCCTTAAACTTAGGTGACTTTGGAAAGACACCATATTTTGCTGTCCTGCCAAACAGTGCGTACATCTCTCCAATTTTGTAGACTTTAGCCCTGGAATCACCTACATGTTCACCAAATAGCTTATTCCTTCTCGCTGATATGGCTGAGCCGCCTGTGCCACAGCTCGGAAGCTGCATTCACCTCTTGTGCTCCATGTGCATTCCCTTATATATACTAGAGTCCAGACTTCTTGCTTTCTCTCGCAATCACCATCGAACCTCTGGAAAGCTTCCACTGACCGTTCCCGAAGAGATTGAAGAAACCCTTGTTGTGAAGCCCATGATTTTTATACTTACTTAATATGCATGCTTTATTTTTTTTCCTTTTAGTTGTGAGCCCAATGCTAGACCCATAATCTAAGTCCAGCACTTAAACCCGATAACCCAGACCCTTTTAACTTAATCTAACCGCTACCCCTACGAAACCCAGTCTCTCCCTCTCCCCGCGAGACCCCCCCCCATCTACGGATATGAGAAAGTTCACGTACAGAATACATTCAGAAACTCTCCCTTCCTCCACAGAAACTTTCTATTTTCCAACCTTCACAAAAACTACATAACTTCCTCCTCCCTCCACCAAATCTAAATCGAGACCACCGCTGCGTCCGTCTCATCATCCCCGTCATTTTCGGACCACTCTTTCCCCTCTTCCTCGTGCCCGAACCCGCGCCGGCCGTCGCAGTCTTCCGTGCCCGCACCAGGCCGCCCGCTCCCCCAAGCCAGGCCGCCCGCTCCCCCGTGCCAGGTCGTCGCCCCCCCCTCCCGCGTCAGCCGTCGGTCGTCAACAGCCGGCAGCGCTGTCCGCGCGCGCCCATCGCTGCTCCTTGTGCGTCCGAGCGCTCCGTGCGTGCACCCCGCACGCGTGTTCGCCGTTTTGTCGACGTTTCGACGCTCCGATCCGAGCCCGAGGCCTCCCCTCGGTGCTCCGTCTCCATTTTGGTATCTCTGACACAAAAACTTTTTGTTCCATGTACAGAATCTTTCCCATGTTCCGGCCAATTGACAGAATGAAGTTCTGCCAATTGGAATATTTAGATTAGTAATTTTATTGCTTTGTTAATGGTGTAATAATGTGTAGTTTAATTAAATGTGTTGGTTATTAATTAGTGTAAAAAACTATAGGCATTAAATTTATAATGGTTAATTAGTATTAGTACTTTCTAAAGTAAAATATTAGCCTATAAAAGGTTTTATAATAAAATGTATTTTTATATGAATTTTCGGCTTATTGAGAAATATGGAAAATGAGTTTATTTGTAAAAATGGTCTATTATTAATTAGTTTCACCAAAATATTATTAGTATTTGATTTGTCACTAGAAACTTATAGATATATTTTTCCTAAAACGTTTTATACCAAAAGCTTTCAATAATTAGAATAAATAATATAAATGATATTATTTCGATAAATGATTTTTACTTGCTAAAATAATTGATTTCGGTAAATAAAATAGTTTTTAGTAATAATAATCGAAAATGTTTTGCTATTAATTTAAATCGTTAGTTTGGTAAAAAACCGTATTTTTATTTTTGCAATTAAAAGCTATTTTTCCTTTTATTATGAAAAATGGTTTAAAACGAATTTCTAAGAAAAATCGTTTTATTAGTATTGATCGGTAAATAATTTCTATATTATTAAAAAAATTATTTTTGGAAAACCTAAATTCCTTAAAAATATTAATCTCTAAAATACTATTAAAAAGTTATTTTCTTAATATTTATTGTTTCGGCAAAACATGTATTTTATTCAAAAACGATTATTTTGTCACTTATTATTACTTAATAAAACATATTCTTAAAAAAAATAATTATTTTCCAAATAGGTTTTTCCAACCTACCAGACTTAGCCTCTAGTGTTGTTCCTTCGAGTTAAAGCGTAGTTTTTAGTTACTAAAATCTGGTACTACGATCTTGTAGGTTCTGATCCCTAAGACCCTAGCGGTTACCTACTTGTTGCTGCCCACGCCGAGGAAAACATCTGAGGCAAGTTCATATCTCTTCCATGTCTGTATTTTTATTTTAATAATTAAATGTATGCATCAGTAGTTTCATGTACTGTAGTGACACAGATTCACAGTGGATCCTCTCGGACTCCACATCGATTAACGGATTGATTGATTGACTCATTGACTCAGGGATTGCTTGGGGGAGTAGTATAACGTCTGTGACCAAAGCCAAACTTCTCAATTGTCTCTCTCGCGCTAACCTCTACCGCACAGGTGGTTGAGCCGTACCGTACGCTATTTATTTTGGCCAAAACGTTTGTATACATATTGCCGCTATCCCAACCGGTCACAGGCCCTGTTATATACTCAAAACACTAGCATAGAATTGCATCATATTTGATACCAGAGACCATATTGATTGTTGTCTTTTACTATTATTTACAAAAATTTATATTGTTTCTTAAATTGTCTCGTATTTTCATTTATTATTATTTTAGAAATGCTAGATGTGGGAGAAAATATGTTTCTTGTTCACTTTTGACTGGAGACCCAATATTTTTAGGTGATTGCGACGAGGAGGGGCTAGCTTATAGTTCTTACTACGGGCCTGACTTGGGTCCTACAGATTTAGCTGAACCAGAACCAGGAATCCCAGAACCCTAGATGTTGGCATTGTTCTTTCCATTTTCTTTGCCTTATCAGAACAATTGTAATAAATGAATTGTGATGTTGTTATCTTGTTATTTCCATTTCAGACCAGTTTCAATTTAATAAAAATGTTTTTATTTCCGTTAGATATTTGCCTGTTGTGTTTCACTACTTGATACAGCATACTGCCGCCGTCTCACAACGGTACAGGCTGGGCATGATCCGACTGGACCCATTATATTTGGGATCGGGTCGTGACATGTTTTTAGTGGTGGCCCATGCAGGTCCAGTTCTGTAAATTGGTCTAGTCAACTTAGTCTAGACCAACATGCAGTTCTGCAATCTGACCTAGGTCTAGGAATGACTCTAGGAAAATAGACTCTAGAAACAACTAGAACACCTAAATTATTTTCACCCTGTTACAACATAGGGCCGAAATTATCTATTTAAATATCTATTTTTGCTTGCTTATAGTCATATAAGCTACCTTGTTTATGTTTGTACCTAAACCTTTTCCAGATTAGGCCGATTGTATGATGGTATATTTTACTGCCTATATTATTTTCTAGATTTTATGTATCTTTTAGTGTCCCATGGCTTTCGGGGTTATTTTTCTCCATATCTTTATCAGATTCTAGCATCCCTTAGGATCCATACTCTTTCACTATTTATGGATTAATATTAAATTTTCTATCTCCTTTTTCAGCAAACTTATTTCCAATTTCTTTATTAGTTTGATCAAATCTTACTTCTCCAATTTTATTTAGAATCTAGATCCATTCACTATTTAGAGTTTCAAATTCTCCATTAGCAAACCTAATAAACTCTTATCTACCCAAAGTATTTCTACGACTAGTGTATCCAACCATTTTTCTTGACCTTATTTCCAATTGACTTTCTCGGAACTAATTTCGAACCAAATTCTTCTGGAACCATAAAGCCCCAAGGTTAATTGTTACCAAAAGAATTGGTTCAACTGAGCTAGTTCACGAATCTTCCAAAGAAATTATTTTCTAAAAATAATTCCAATATTTATTGATATTTCCTAAGTTATTCTAAGGACCGAGAATATTTTCATTTGTTGACTTCCTCCGCTCAACTTGAAACCTTACTCTCGCTAGGCAACTTTTCGATCAATTCAAGGCCTATAAAGCTTCTAAACTCAATGCTTGAGTATCATGAAGCAGGAACGGTCAGAGAATTGATTTCGTTCTATTATTGAATTTTTTTTAGTCATTGGAAAACTTTTGAATTATTGAGCTATCCCTTTGAAACTCCCATGGACAAAGTTGAAAAAATATTCAGTGACCTAATATGGCTTCGCACATATGCGTTGTAGTTATTTACCTGAATTATGGAAACAGCGAGTTTACTGCAGCCAAATGAGCATTGGCGAGGCATAGACTCTAAGTTGAAGTTATTTCAGGTGTTCATAGGTTTTCGGATATTATTGAGACTATCCTAAATGCATCATATTTGTCTCATGTGTTGTTCAACCAGGAAATGGATAAAGTTGATAGACTACTCGGTAACATATCATTATTTAAGTTATGAAGCCAAAAATTCACTGCAGTCAGGTGCACTCTGGCGAGGCAGGAATTTGAGGCAAAGTGACTTCGGATATATTTGGTTTCAGAATATTATTAAGACTATATCCATACCCTGGTTGTCTTTTTAGCACCATCTAATTATTCTGACTTTTGTCCGATTAGAGGATTTGCATTTCTAGTGTTTGTCTCCATTTTCATAAATCTCCTATCACAACCAGAAAGAAAAAAAAAACTTCTTATAAAATTCTACTTGATTTTCCTAGAACTTATTATGACCATGTCAATCTCTATTGGCTCAATCTCTTTCAAGGTTCAATTTTAGTGTGTTACAAATATTTTGTGGATAGTTATATATTTTGTAGCTATATATATATATATATATATATATATATATATATATATATATATATATATATATATATATATATAGTTAGTTAGTTAGTTAGTTGATAGTTATATGCAGGAAAAATCTATATAGTTACCTAGCAACCTTATTATATTATTCCGGTAAGAGCATCCTTAAAGGATCGATATTTTTGCCAATGAGATTAGATCGCTAAGGGTTGAATGACAAGGCACATTGTAAGCAAGTTAGTCTAGAGAGTATTATAAATTATGGTTCATTTAGGATATATATATATATATATATATATATATATATATATATATATATATATATATATATATATATGTAGTTAGTTAGTTAGTTAGTTATATGCAGAAAAAATCTAGATAGTTACCTAGCAACCTTATTATATTATTCCGGTAAGGGCATCCTTAAAGGATCGATATTTTTGCCAATGAGATTAGATCGCTAAGGGTTGAATGACAAGGCACATTGTAAGCAAGTTAGTCTAGAGAGAATTATAAATTATGGTTCATTTAGGATAGAATCATTACTAGTGCTTGGGTATTGGATTTGAATAAATGGATATAATTGACGATTTTGAATTTTATGATTAAAGGAAGAGTTATGGAAGATAGAGGAAAACATAGGTAGAGTTAGCAAGAAAAGTGTAGGATTTGGTAAGGTTTCCCAAAGAGGAAGTGAATTTGGATAATATAAATAAATATGATAATCAAGTAAATGAACACTTGACGAGGATCAACTTTTATGATCAGACGACTACTGTACTCAGAAGGGACGGCTATAACCATGGAAGGAATATCACGAGCAATGAAATGATAGTGAATAAGCAGTGAGAAATTGAGATAAGACCATTGGCATATAACTTTGGAAAGGGACAATTGGGTTTAAAATTTCTACCAAACATTGGAGACTCATATTAGTTATGGTAAGAATGATTGAGATTTTGTAATATTTTGCTAATGTGTTTGGATGAGAACGATTGTTAGGTGCATGGTTAAAGATTAAAATTTGATTAGTGATTATAATTTGGTCAATTGATTTCAAGAATTGGAAATTCTCGAATATAGATCATGGATCGACTTTCTAAGGATTTACTCTGACAAGTGAGGATTGTGACTTTGATGTAGTCAGTTTTGGAAGAATGACTGACAATAGAAAATGATGTCTGTAAAATGATTTTATCGAGAGAAATACTTGAAATTTGAAATACATTTGGCAAACGAGTTACATACAATGACGGATGAAAAATTGATTTAGATGGTTTATGATTCCAAATAGAATTAGTTTTAATACCTTGGCAGCTGCCTTAGTTTTCTGTAGATACTGGGAGTTCAGCTAGTTTAGCGAGTTAGAGATAGGTTTTTGTATTGGTATTAATAATATGGTTATATTGTAAGTCAATTTTTCTGCATATCCTTTCTGCTGACCGTTGAAAAAATGATTCAGTCCTCAATAGAAATATCTTATCGGATTACATTCCTATCATATTTATATTATTCTAATCACCTTGCCATCCTACTATCATATAACTTGTTGATTTTTCCTGAGTCACAAACCCTTATACCCCGTTCCAATTTGATTTGAAATTTTTAGTCACTCATCTCAAAAGATTCCACTACTTTCTGCCTTCTCAATAAACTGTTGACGTTCGTTTCTTTCTTGCCTTTTCTGTTTCATGAGACCTCATTTGATTTTCCCTATTTTATGATCATTTGATCATATTTTAATCGTACCTAGATTTTACTCTTGCCTAAAATAATTTTGATCACAACAATATTCCAACTCTATCTCATATTATATCTAAATAATTCTGATCGTGCCTATATTTTATCATTGCACCTATTGATCATGCCTAGAATTCGATCGTACCTGATGATTTAAATCTGGAATGATTTATAGCAGGGATTTATAGAGTACATGAGTTATGGGATGAAGATGAGATAAATATAAACACTGGTGACTTGAGATTTGAATCAAGGGATAATTAATGATGTGAATACCTTGCAAATTGACATTGTAGATTAGAGGGTGCTAAATGATAAGCAAGGAGATGCACTTTTGGAAGATGCACGATGAATCAAAATAAATGACGATCGAACCAAGAAATTTTGGACTTAAGGTGTAACTAATTAATGATGACAATCGTATAAATTGAAGGGTACAAAAGATTATAAATCAGAAACCAGAGATAGAAGGATTATAAATGATACAAGGCTGGGAGATGTAATAAGATATATTATTAACAAAGAAAAGTTTGGTCAAATGACATAGTGAAATCAAGATGAAGGATTCGAGCTTAAACAGGATAATTAAATTTTATTGAGAATTCGGGATCAAATAGGTAAATGAGGATTTGGAATCAAGATATATACATATTGGTAAAAATAGACGTCTAAATCAATTACAAAGTGATTACATATGAGTACAATAGATAAGCAAAGAATGATAAAAATTTTACAGATCATGACAAATTGGAGTATTGAAACATGATGTTGGACTTTAAGGGAATGTTTGGTACGCGGTATATTTTTTTATTCCCGGAAAAATTTAAGATGGGAATCTATTACCACGTTTGTTTGGCTTATAAAAAATTTATTCCCGGTAATTATAAATACCCGGGTAAATAGTTTACCCACAAAATATGGGAATTCTATCCCTTGAGAATATGTGGGTATTTTTTTTTGCCCGGGCAAAAAAAAATTGTCTAAATTTTTTTTCTTCTTTTTTGATTAATTTTGATTAGTTTTGAACATTTTTTCTTTTTTTATCGTTTTTATCGCTTTTTTGTCATTTTATGTCATTTTTACCAATTTTTTGTCGTTTTAAGCAATTTTTTGTCGTTTTTACCTATTTTTGTCTTTTTTCACTTTTTGATTATTTTTTGTCGTTTTTACCCAATTTTTGTCCTTTTTGTCGTTTTTTGTCCTTTTTGTCATTTTAAGCGATTTTTTGTCGTTTTTGTAGCTTTTTTTGTAGTTTTTACCGATTTTTAGTCGTTTTTTGTCGTTTTTGGTCATTTTTACTGATTTTGTCGTTTTCGTCATTTTTGTCGCTTTTACCGATTTTTTGTCGTTTTTTTGTTATTTTTTGTCGTTTTAACCGATTTTTTGTCCTTTTTTGTCGTTTTTATCGATTATTTTTCGTTTTTGTCGCTTTTTGGTTATTTTTTGTCGTTTTAACCGATTTTTTTTATTTTTTGTCGTTTTAACCGATTTTTGTTGTTATTTTATGTCGTTTTTGCCGTATTTTGTTTTTTTGTCGTTTTTACCGATTTTATGTTGTTTTTGTCGTGTTTTGGTTATTTTTGTCGTTTTTATCCTTTTTTTGTTATTCTTTGTCGTTTATACATTTTTTGTCGCTTTTTGGTCATATTTGTCGTTTTAACCAATTTTTTGTCGTTTTTCATCGTTTTTTGTTATTTTGTCGTTTTTATCCATTTTTTGTCGTTTTTACCATTTTTTCTCGTTTTTACCGATTTTTTTTCGTTTTTACCCCTTTTTTATATTTGTTCATTTTTTTCGTTATTATTATTTTCTATTTTTTTCCCGAGAATATTTATATTGTCACCAAACATGGAAATGTAATTTTTCAGGGAATTTAATTCCTTGGAATTTGATTCCCGAAAATATTGAATTCCCGGCTATATAGTATTCCGCATACCAAACGCCCCCTAAAGGTAATATTGGGTTACTGAGGCTTGATACTAGAGTATAAAGACAAGACGGAGTGTACCAAATTATAATATTTTGGTCAGGTACGAATAAGATGTATAAGAACGTGATTGGAACACATGTAGTGGTATAACATAGAGTTAAATTTTGCATATATATTAGCAAGCTGAAGGAAATACAAAATTTATAGCGGAAAATATTATGTGTTTAGTAAGAAAGGTGGGAAGACAAAAAAAAAATCTAAGATTATGACGGTAATTGACAATTCAGGGATGAAAGCAGAAATTCATAATTGTGGATAGTGAATGTGTTTCTAAGGAGTGAAGAATGTTATTTGAGAATAGTGGATAAGATTGATGAAGATATTGCACTAGATATATTTGCTATGAGACAGTTAGCCTAGTTAGGCATAAGGCCGTTGAGAAAGAATACCCTGACTGGTTGGAGGCATTGTTTGCCATTAAATATCAAGCACAAAAAATTACAAATGAATTGAACTTGATTGCAAACTCTCTTGTACAAGAGAAAGCCTAGAAAGAATTCATAGGAAACAATCTAAGTACAATTGTTTAGTTCCGATTCTGGGGGGTGACGATAGAGGCTTGGGAAAGTGTAGCAACTCTGCCTTACTTCTTGGACTATCTGACACGGTCCTTGCTCTTGAAGAAATTGCTCTTCGTAGGTTGCCAGCTTTTGCATGGGTGTGGTACCCTGCTATTTATAGCAATATATGTTTTGAGCCGCATAGATGGCCATGTGGCCACGAGGCTACAACAGCACATAAAGATCCGCTCATTGACCGCCAGCTGGTGACTTGTTGAGATATTGTTGGAGCAAATCTGGGTGGTTGAGACTTGGTCAGCCTGCCACATGTATCATCGCAAGATAGGATCAGTCTGCTTGAGTTATTTTGAGCCGCATAGGCCTTTCAGTGTTCGGCCATGCTGGGCCGCATAAGACTCATGCGGCAGTCTTCCTTAGTCCGCATGTAGCTTGGGGACTTTTGAGCCGCATAGGTTCTATATTCTGGGCCGCATAAAGCTAATGCGGCTTAGATTGCAGTTTACCCTTAGCCGCATGAAGCACATAGATTGAGCCGCATAAGGTTCATACGGCTCGGGTCGTGGTCCTTTTGGCCGTATGGCCATGTCCAGTCTGGTGACATGACATTTTGTCTGATCACGTCTTATCTTTTTTTTGTCAGAGTGTCAGAGTTGTCAGAGCTGTCAGAGCTGTCATTTTTGCCAATTTTGACAGAGTTTTGTCAGCTTTATCAGAAGGGTTGATCAGCTTGGCCGCATAAGTAACTATTCTTTCTGCGGCTCAAAAATCAGTCTGGTGAAGATGGGCCGCAGGGGGCATGCTGAGTCTGTCATGCGGCTCTTCTTTATGCGGGTCAATTTGTTCCGGAGTAATCATGCGGTCAGTTGTGATCCGCATGAACCCCATATTTTCTATGCTTCTACAAGATCCCCTTCAAAGTTTTCAAATTGCAAATTTGGAATACTTTGAATAAAAAGCATGGACATATGTCAAGCCGCAGGAAAATCTTCGATTCAGGAGAGACGTCGTGCCGCAGGGACATTTTGAGCCGCAGGGACGTTTTTGGGCCGCAGGTAGATCTTTGTGCCGCAGGGAGATCTTGTGCCGCAGGGAGATCTTGTCTTCCTGCTGCCACTGCTGCTTTTAATGCCTTGATTTGGTTTTGGATTTGGGCTCTTTTTTCGAGATAAAGCTAACGGTTACTAAGGATAAAATTCCCAAACGTCATCATTATCTTTAATGGATACGAGAATCGAAGCGGCGATGACGGTTATTAAGGATAAAAATCTCCAAGTGTCGTCATTGTCTTTAATGTCACGATAACCGACGCGACGTTCATCTGTTTCCACTTTGAAGAACTATAAATATGGGCCATACGGAGAGAGTTTTTCTTTCAACTTTTTCTCCTTCGTCTTCATCATCTTTGTCATCTTTTCTGTCCCGGTTAGCCATAGATTCGAAAGCTTCCAAGTCGACTGGTGCTACGGCCAAAGGGAAGGGACTCGCCTCTCCGTCGAGTGCTGCGGACTCTCCTCCCGTTCATCCTGTCGTGCAACCCCCTGTTAAGGGTAAGGACGGTGGGAAAATGATGACTTAAATTTGAATGGCCATATCGTATATTTTATGCGCGGGCCTATCATAGATTGCCTCTGTGCTTTGGGCATGATCGATATATCCCCCATCTCATGGGACTGCATGTGTTCTGTATGATGGGGTCGTATGGGTTGAGCTGCATAAGCGCCACTGACCTTCATGGATACCTCATACCTGAGCCACATGAGCGCTACATGGCTGAACCGCATGGATGCCTCGTGACCAAACCGCATATACATCTCATAACTGATCTGCATAAATGCCTCATGGCTTAGCCGCATGAACATTGCATGACAGAACCGTATAAGTGCTTTAAGACTGAGTCGCATGCGTCTCATGTTTTTAAGCTGCATGCGCATCCCTCATAACTAGGTCGCATGGTGTTTTCTTCTAACTGCTAACCCTCTCCCCTTTTTTAGGGATGTAATGAATGTAACTGATTTTGAATAAACATAATACATTCATCCCATTCTTTGTTTGCGGTATTTGTGGTGCTTGTACTAGAGGGCCTAATACAGTATTTGTGTTTGATAAAGGATACCCCACTGGGGGACTTTTGTGGACCTATTGCCCTTTTGTGCATCTGAAAATGCGAACAAATAGATTTGAATGATATTTTGTAGACCTACTACTCTTTGGTACACCGATGATACGAGTAGTAGATTAGGATAGCTTTTGTGGACCTATTACCCTTTTGCGCATTGGTGGTGCAGGTAATAGATTTGAAACAAAACTCAACAGAGGTAATATGGACGTGATAGGTCTTGTGGTCTTAACACCATGTCTTTTACCCAGGGTTGGGTACAGGTGTTAAGTCGGGAGACTATCGGTATCAGAGATAATATGGACGTGACACACGATAATCAGGCAAAATTTTTGGTGGACCTATTACTCTTCTGCGCACTGGTGATGCGAGTAATAGATTTTGAGACAAAACCCAACAGAGGTAATATGGACGTGATAGGTTTTATGGTCTTAACACCATGTCTTTTATCCCGGGTTGGGTACAGGTGTTAAGTCGGAAGATTATCGGTATCATAGGTAATATGGACATGACACACGATAATCAGGACCAGGAAGTTTGCTCAGAGATAATGATAAGCTGGGCAGACTCCTGTGTAATAAAGCAATAGAGTGGGAGTTCAGAGGTATCAGCATATATGACTCTCTATCAGGAAGATGCGATGTAAAAAATAGAGTGTGAGTTCAGAGGTACTTGGTGTACATAACTCGATGATCTGGGAGATTTGGTGGTTTGAGGGAGTACCAGCATATCCTTAGACATAGTATTTCTTCAGGAATTTGTCGTAATAATTCTAAGGTTTCCCGGACGGGGTTGACAGCTGCAGAGGCGATCGCCGACCGTTGCCATAATTCAGACCTGGGGTAGCCTCCATGTCGTACCCCTGCTTTTGCATGAAGTACTTGGCTTGAGGACTATACAGATAGAGTGGTAATCTTCCAGTATCGGGTTCAAGATCAAACTCTTGTGGCATGAAAGGTTAAGGACCTTCTTTTCGGCCGAAAATGGTCGTGTGATCCCCTTCTCTTCTGCCTGGGACTAGGAAGTAGGCACCTCTAATGAGAGTAAGTCGGTTTGCGGTATGGACGGTTGTCACCTGTGTGTGTAGGTTAATGTCCCGACCGTGTCCCACAGTATACATCAGATTGAGTTTATTACACTCAGGATAGTTCAATGACAGCCTCTTATTGATGAAATAAGAAATTTTGTCCACAGGAATTATATCATCAGGAGAGGGACAATCCACCTTTGCAATAAGATACTTTACGAGTTCTGTATCCTCTTCAGCTACCCCCTGCGTGACTGGAGGTTGAGACGCTGTCTTCGACAGCTTGACCACCAAGGGTTCAGCTTGTGGCATTGGCCTGCCTGAGGGTCTCGGATCAACACTTGGTTGCCGGTTTGTCTTGGGAAGACGGATAACCATCGGCTCGGCAGAGGACTTCGTGTCTTCCGATTGCTTTTGACTGGATCTTGGCAATCGGATCACCATCGGCTCCCCAGAGGGTCTCGCATCTTTCGGTCGCCTTTGATTGGATTTTGGCAATCGGATTACCATCGGCCCTATGATGGGCTTTGGCTCTTGGCATTGGGAATCAGATGACCATCGGTTTCGACTGTGCAGCTGGGGCGGGGGAACCGGGCGCCTCTTTATGCAAAGTTACGACAAGTGGTGCAGCTTTGTCCGGTTTGCAGGCCTAGAGATGAATTCTCAAGGGTTCCTCTGGCCCTGTGATGGCCGCCAGTTCGTCAGTTATATGTCTCTTGGATTCTTCATATAGACAAGCCTCCGAAGAATAATAAGACTCAACCCCTTTGAAGGGATCGATGTCGGCGAATTCAGTCTTCACGAAGCCGTGATTACTGACATATATGAAGTACTAGTGGAGGGTGGATGGCACGATCATATAGTCATGTATCCACGGACGCCCCAAGAGAATGTTGTAGGACGTGTCTACATCTATGATGTAGCAGGTGACCTCTGTTCTTAGGTCGCCGATCTGACATTTCAATTGGATCTTTCCTAAGGGATATACTGGCGGGGTAGGGATTCTAAGCAAAGTGACTTCGAATACCTATATGTTCTCGGGTAACATGGAAACTATATTTCCTTTTTCATATGATTATCTATTTTCGTGAATCACAAATCCTTGCACGTTCATCCTGATTTGATACTAATACTTCCGGGGTAGTTTCCATACGTTTTCTCAACCAATCCTTCCGATTTTTTCCTTCTTGCATTTTATCGTTGGATCAATTGATTCTCAATGAATAAACCGATTGTTGTAATTCGATTCTGATCTACCTGATTTTTTTTTCTATTAATCATACTATTATTCTGATCGTGTTGTCTAAACCTTGACCATGCCTATCTAACCGTGATCTTCCTAAGTTCTATTTTAATCGTGCCAAGCTTTCAATTTTGACTGTGCTTTAAATTCGTACCTTGAAGATCTTACTCTTCTGAGTCATAATTAAAGTTCCTACCATTCTGTGTCTATTCAATCTTTGACCAATGTTAAATGTGTTATTCCTTGTAGGTAATCGTTGTACCTTGCCTTAACAAAATTTCACTTTATTCTTTTGCAGTGCTACCTTAACCGTTTATTTTGTCATGCTATTCCTTCCAAGTACTATCTCTGATCATACATGATGGGTGAAATCCTGTTTTGATCGTGATCATTTTTCAAGCATGCCTCAACTTGATTTGAATCTTGTTTAGTTGATCGTGCTAGATAATTTATTCAACCCAAAAATTTTATTTTGATTGCTTAAACTATGTCTACTTTACCCTTTGAATTTCGAGGACGAAATTTTTGTAAGGAGGGTAGATTTGTAACCCCACTTTTCATGTTTTATGAATTATTGGATCGTTTTAATATTTTCTAAATATTATTCAAGTTGATTAATAATTGTATAGTTTAAGTGTTATAATTGAATTATTGTATTATGGTTAATTAATGATTGGGAGTAACTAATTTGGAGTGTTGCTCAAGCTCCTAACTAACTTTCTAACAAATCTAGGGCTATTTGTGCAAATATGAAAAGGGGGAGGGTTATTTTCTAAATAACCTTTGAGTGTATATTTTAGGTTCTGCAAATTGCTTGGACGGAGGGGTGTAAATGAATAAAAAAAAATTTATTAATGCAGCGAGGAGAGGAGAGAGAATTTATTCTCCTGTGTTTTTCTCAGCCGAGATTCTTCCCACTTCTCGAGAGCGCCGAGCCCTAGTTTCCCTTCTCCGGCGATCGGCGACGTGCAGCGGCGACGGGCGGCCAGATCCTGACGTCTGGGCGGCGCGCGGGTCTTTTCTCTAGCGGCGGCGATGAGCTTCTCACGACGGCGAACCATGAGTGGCGGAAGGCAGCGACGACAGCGAGATGGCGGCGACGTGTCGAGCCATCCTTCCGGCGACGGCGGAGTTACCTCCTCTGGCAACTGAAGTGGCGTGCGACTTGTTCCCCATCACAGAAACGGCGGGGCGAGTTCTCCGATGGCTGGCCAGCGCCACCAGTAGCGACCGTTCCACCCCTGACGACGAGCGGCGACTGTACATTGGATTCTCCGATGACTCTTCCTCCCACGACGATGAGGTGAGTATCGACTGTAATGCATGTGGTTCGTATTACGTATTTCTGGAATACGTGTACGTATTTATTCTTGTATTGCATGATTTCCTTACTTAATTTCCTCCCTGGGCTTGGTTTATTCTTGGTTTGGGTCGGCTTGGTTCGGTTTGGGATTGCTCTTGGTTCATCATGAACCAAGGGGTGAACCCCCTACCTACCACCACCACTCATATTTATTACCTATTCTTCTTCTCTCTCTTCATTAATCTCTTCTTCTTCTTCCATTTACTCCCTTCACCTACCAGAGAGAGAAGAGAGAGGTCTAGGCAAGTGCAACTTGCTTCATGGAGGAACTCTGATTTTATTGCTCCATTCTCTTCTTTACTATATTCTAAAACACTTTAGTACTTGGCATTTCTAATTTCCATGGCTAGATTCTTGTAGATCTAAGTTTACTTTATTTTCGGAATTCTTAGGTTTTGATCTATTTAATCTTGTTATTTTTGAGTTTTGATGGTTCCATGTTGTAGAGAATTTTATTCTACCTAATTTTGACCTTTGAAAAGTTGGATTTGTACTTGTTTTGACCAAGTTATGGACTTTTGAAGCTTTGGGTTCAAACCATGGAGTTCTTGCTGATTTGGAGAAGACAGTGAGCAGTGTGCGCGAGCTTTTTAGCTTGCGCCACTGAGCTGCGCGCGCTCTTTAGCGCAGCGCAGTCTGACTCATACGCTGCCTTTTGGAGGCGTATGTCTTGCATACGATGCCTTGGCAAGGAGTCGTATGGACCTCATACGCTGCCTTGGCAAGGAGTCGTATGGACCTCATGCGCTGCCTTGAAAAGGAGTCGTATGGAGTACATACGCTGCTTTTTGGAAGCGTATGTCTTGCATACCCTGACCTGAGCGTAGCTTGACCTGAGCGTAGCTTGACCTGAGCGTAGCTTGACCTAAGCGTAGCCTGACCTGAGCGTAGCCTGACTTGAGCGTAGCCTGACCTGAGCGTAGCCTGACTTGAGCATAGCTTGACGTGAGCGTAGCCTGACCTGAGCGTAGCCTGACCTGAGCGTAGCCTGACTTGAGCGTAGCCTGACTTGAGCGTAGCCTGACCTGAGCGTAGCCTGACTTGAGCATAGCCTGACTTGAGCGTAGCCTGACCTGAGCGTAGCCTGACCTAAGCGTAGCCTGACCTGAGCGTAGCCTGACATGAGCGCAGCCTGACCTGAGCGTAGCCTGACTTGAGCGTAGCCTGACTTGAGCGCAGTCTGACTCAGGTGCAACCTGATGTTTAGGCGCATCTGGACCTGACCCTACTTACCCTGGATCGTCTATAGCCCTGTATATTGATATTTTATTAGATATTTAACGTCCATTTTATATCCTTACGCCTTTTGTCCTGAACTTGATAATCACGAATTTACTTGATATGTTTGGAATTGATAATTGAGCATGACATGATAGTGGCCCGTCATGGAGCACTCCTGACAAGTAAACCTGACATAATTTTCTTGATAAGCTGTTGCGACGGCTACCTGACATGACATGACCTGTATAAATAACCTGGACACCGTAGGCGATTGTGTTTGTATAAATAAACCAGTCCTGTCTTGCATCATGTCTAGGATAGGGACTCCTGAGTACCACGGTCAGGAGTACCTACTGAAATGGACTAAGGTTAATGATTAGTATAATTCACTAGTCATGAAGAGATGTTCCCCAGTTACAGGCGATCCCGTTATCCCGGCCGCAAATGTTTGGACTTGTAGCCTGCCGACGAGTAGGGCACATTTCCAGCCCACTGTTATATGGGGCACCCACCATTGTCACTTAAATAATTGAATTCTATTGTCACTCTAATGTATTGTACTCTCTAGATTGTCACTATAATGATTGCCTGCATAATCTGGATAGCTGCAGGGCCTGTGACTACTTGGAGCATCTCATTGCATCTTGCTAGTAACTAGGATTGTGATAACCCTAGTTAGTTAATGTAGAAAGCCGTAGGCAATGATTGGCCGTGATTGATTGGATGGAGTCTAGTCCAGTATAGTATTGTCTAGAAGTGATTGATTGCAAGATTGTACCAGAATGATTGAATGATTGTCACTCCAGATTGTCACTATAACGATTGTACTCTATTGTCACTCTAGCGTATTGCACTCTTCATTGTCACTTTTATCATTGTACCCTCTCATTTTTCACCTCAATGATTGTCACCTTTAGCAATAAATGATCAAAAGACTATGTTCTGTTCAAGTGAAGGGTTACAATCTCGGTCCTTGTTTGGTTTAAGGATTGTAACCTGGCTTCCGGAATAGTATCTTCGTCTTCTCTTCATATATTGCCCAGCTATATTTTATTTAGCATGATTATCCAATTATCTTATGTCATGATGCTTTACTTAATCATTTCTTCTGATTGGGATAAGTGCATTGGTAGTGCACAAACCTCAATCTGCGTTATTTATTGTTGTTTTCTTACATGTTGAATGCTAATGATTTGTTGGCTTTAGTTCTTAAGTGAAGCCTCCTTTGTGGCACTTGCTCTTTCTGGGGTCTGACCCAGCTGGTTTTGTATGGCCAGATACCGGAGCAGCACCAAAGGATCTCCCTGCATTTCAGCCCGATGGTGGCCACCAGGCGTAACCAGGGCATCGAGTGGGTTCTTTTTGTTCTCCCACTGTAATATTGTAAATTATTCTTTTGAGGCGTTTAGCCGACGAGCAAGTGTTAGCTCGATTGTACTTACTTACTGTCTGCCTACGGGCTGTAACATGATTGACAAGCCCCGGGGGTTGATCATGTATGACTGAACTCTTGCTAGTCCTCACATTTTGTAACGACTAGCTTCATGATCATTCCGAATATATAATGTATGGGACGCCTTACTATTGTGTATTTGGTGGTCTGACATCTTGTAATTACTATTAGTTGATTGAGATTGAGACAATAGGCTATTTTATGACCTTAAGAGACTGATGGATTGTAGTGAAACCCTCACATATCTAGACAGCCGTGACCGTATAGCGATGTGGATTCTATTCCGTTATACGTAGCTGGCTATGTCTGCCCCCGCCCTCCAGTATTCTGGTTCTGGGGCGTGACATCGACTCATATTGTTCAGATCTGGTTCGATCTCGTAGCAATCTTGATGAATGATTAGTGTTAGTTCTTCCTGGGTTGGATTTTGGTCAGAACGATGAGATCTTGATCGGGGGAGCAGCGATCGTTTGAGAAGGGGCAGGGAATTGAGGATTTTAGCTAACTTCTGACACGAGGAAGATTGTGTCCGACACCTGGGGACGTGTCTGCTTCTGGATTTGGTCTCACTACAGTTCAAATTCTGCCAGGCACCGATCTGGATCTCTATAATTATCACGTGTTGGTGATCAATCCTTATTATTTTGTCCTGCCTAGATCGGAGGATGTGTTCATGTCCAATACGGGGGTGTGTCCAGGTTACAGTTCGTGTATCGTGTGCGTATTCTTGATGCGGTTCGTGTCTAGTGATTGTTCGTGTCCAGTGATTGCTTGTCCAGTGATGGCTCGTGCCCAGTATTGGGTGTGCCAGAATTGTGTTGTGTTCTGCGGGTTCGAGTCCATTCTTGGGACGTCGAGTGCAAGGGATCGAAAGAACGAGAATAACAGTTGCAAGGCTTTGAAGAGTTCGATTTGGTTGTAGGATTATTAATTTAATTTTGCATTTTGTATTTTCTGTATAAATTGTCTTTATGGATTTTGATGAGATTTAATTTAGTGTGTTCTCTGTTCTTCTTCTCTGGAGTACTGACAGAAGGTTGGAATAATAGCCATTAGTTTTGAATGTTAGGAGTTCTGTTATACTCCTTGCTATAGGTTTGAACAATAGTGGTGTGGCTAGACATTGCTTTTGTAGGTATTGAAATATTAGATTGTATTGAACTGTTGAGAATTAATAAGTTGGTTTGGCAAGTAGTGCAGCCAACTAGTTGGCAATGCATTTGGGCTTGAGTATCGAGTTGGGTTGGATCCAGTATGGGTTATGTTGCTAGGCCAGGTCCCTTCTTAAAATATGAGTTGAGAGTCACTTAAGTTCTTCCTTGATCAAAGATGGCTTCGATTTAACTGTGGTATTAAATAATTGGTTCTGTTCTTAATTGCGATGGGTTGGTACAGGTTTTAGTGTCAGGTATAAGGGGCAATTGTCTTACAAATGTGCAAATTCATGAAACCTATTATAGACTGAACTATTATGTAACTTGTCTATCATTCCAGTTTATGTATAGGATGGCAGTGATTGAATTAGCATGCTTATGGATTCAAGAAAAAAAAATCTGGAGTGAGTTTTGAATTTATCCTTTATAATAATTTAGGAACTAAGTAACTGGAATATTGCTTTACTGGTACTACCAATGAGTATAGACAGGATCATATACTTTGGGAGTATGCATATATTTCAATTCTCAACTGATAATGGATTGAGGTTTAGTTTGAACTCTAATTTTGGGATCATGATGTGCAGCTTGATTAGGGATTAGCTTGTATCAGTCTTAAATCAAGACTGAATTGTACCAGCCTTTAATCAAGACTGATTTACATCAGAGCTCAGGTTAAGGATTGATTGTATCAATGCCTTAGGGAGAGCTGAGTTGTAACAGCCCTGGTTAGAGACTGATCTACATCAGTCCTGTTTAGGACTGAACATGACTATTAGTTTTCCTAAATCTATTAGCTAATATTTATAGTTACAAGTCACTAGAATCTAGGGTATATTCTTATGGTAACCTATAAGAGCAATCATGGTTAAGTTAATATTAGAGTGGTTAGATACCCAAGCCTTTGAACCCTAGAATGCAGTTATCAATTAGTTTAATAATAAGTGTTAGCTTATGGAATTATATTTAATCAATTGTACCAATTTAACAGGGGGATATCCAGCTTTACTACCCTTTCTCGATCACCCGGAGCAAGGCAAGTATACTCCTCGGATTTGTTCATTTCTCATGTCTTTCATATCCATTCTTGTATCTCCTTGATGACACGATATATCACGGTATTGTCTGGTTTCATGTTTCATGTATCATTTGCGTCTGGAAGGGGAAATACTATAGATATGTGATCAAACTCTGTTACTACTCATATGAATAGCTTGGGTCCCGCACCGTGCACGCGGGGCCAAAGCCGTACCATTTCAGGTTCATTGCATCTACCCAAGCCGATCACAATCTAGATGTATTTCAAATATTGCACATGTCAGGATTCAGTTTGTATTTCAGGATTTCATGGTTGTATTTCATGTTCAGGTTGTACTTCATGTTCAGGTTGTATTTCATGCTCAAGACTCTTACCATGTTCCATGTTTTACTTTCAGTATTTCCTGTTCAGTTTCATGTCTTGTTCTCATTTCCTGTACTTTTCATATATTCATGTTTCTTGATTCATACCATAATGTTCATGTTCATTTTCTTGGATATACTTAGCTCCGCTCCTGACTAGGATATGTTGCAGGTGTACTTGCAGGGTACCATTCTACTCTATGGGCCAGAGCCCAGGATATAGCTGAGCAGGATGAGGCTTAGCTTGAGGTTTCAGGTTTAGACTGTTAGCCTTACTTTTAGATATTGATTTAGAATTCATAGTACATTTCATTCTTGATGACTCGTACATTTATATACATAGAATTGTGGATTATGGTGATCATTCTGGGATACGTTTTAGATGCTATGAATATATACATTTATGATTATCTGGTTAGATTTACCTGGTTTAGTACAGCTTACTTCATCGTGTCTAATGACGAAGGCTGGGCGTGTCCGACTCGTGTCCGATTATTCGGGAGCGGGTCGAGACAGATAGCTCCTTCCTGAGTTGAAACCGTTAATGGCGGTGTTGGTCGCCGCTAGCCGGTGCATAGGGATGTCGAGGACTTGAAGCAAGCTTTTCGGGATGATGCTTATCGACGAGCCAGGATCGATGTGCATCCGATCCAGCTTGATGTCGCCTATATATTCGATATAGTATAAGGGGCGATCATGCAAGTTGGTCTTGATCAACATGTCCTGTGGGGTGAATATGATGTTGGGCATTGCATCCGCACAGTTGCTGCCCTAGAGGTCTGCCGACGAGTCTTTTCCTGTAGGTTTGACCTGGGCTAAGTAAGCGTCAGCATTCTGGAGCGCTTCGCTCAATGCGATACGAAGATCTTTGGAGAGCCTTAGGAGCTTGTATAACGACAACTTTGTCGGCGTATTAGCCAATTGTGCTAATATGTCAAAGTTGTAAGGTCTCTCTAGCCCTTGAGGTGCATCTTTACGGAGCGGACTGTCGAAGCGGGTTTCTTTCGGCTTGGCCCTGTCTGCCGATGGAGGCTGAGATGGCCCCGGAACATCAGTGCCGGGCAACGTTGCTGGCTGAGGGTCTTCGACTGAACTACCCAGAGTGGGCTGGATTTGTGCCCCAGACCGGGTAACAACGACCACCGCTTCCTCAGCTTCGGTTGAAATTGTGTGGCAGGATCTGGACTTCCTGTCCTTCTTTTTATTGGCTGGAGATGACGCCGCCTGAGTAACTTCGGGTACCAAGTCTGGGTGCACCCACATGATCTCTCCTCGTGACGTGGTGAGAGGTACCAAGCCAGTCATCTGGTCCCGGACGGGGGGAAGATTAGTAACCTACATCGTTGCCCGGGGGATAGGTATTACTCCGTCTTGAGTACTTGTTGGAGGGAAGTCGCCGAACTGAATTGACATCATGTTCGCCGCCACGGTAACCTCCTCAAAGTCTAGCAACAGAGCTTTGGAGTCGATAAGATTCTGGATGTACCACTTTAGTTGAAAGCAGTCATGAGTGGCATGATGAACATAACGATGGAAATGGCAGTATTTTGGGTCCTCCATCTCTGCCGCTTGAGGCTCGCGCCTTGGTGGAGGGAGTTGGATCCTGTCCCCTTGCAAGAGAATGTCGAAGATAGGCTTGACATGACTATCTTCGAATGAGTAATTCACCTTGGGCCACTGAGCTTCTGCCTGCTTTTGTTCAGGCTTCTTGGTCGAATCAGCGACCAGGGCCTGTTTATGCTTATTGTCTCGGTTATTGGAGGTGCCGTCAGTATTGTTGTTATTGGGGGTAGTACAAGGACGTTTGCCATTGACCTCTCCATCCGGGATGTGTAACCCTAGCTGGCGAGCCTTCTTTAACTTTGCCTCCGCATTGGTGGCGCTTATGATGAAGGTCGTCCAATCCTTGAACTGATCTTCACTCATCCAGAGGCTGATTGCGGGGAGCAACTTTTTCTGGCAGATTTCGATCAAGGAGCTTTCGGGATTGCCTTGGGACAATCTCATCGCGGTTTGATGGAACCGCTCGATATAGTTCCTTGTTAGCTCCCTCTCTCCCTGAACGACATCCATGAGAGACAACATTGTCACATCATGCCCCACTTCGTAGAATCTCTCTAGGAACATGTGCTTGAAGCCGTCAAAAGACTTGATGCACTTGTCCGAAAGGTTGCGGTACCAGTCAAACGTGATTCCCTCCAATGCTCCGATAAATAATCGTGTGAGGATGGTGTCGTTATGCGACAAGTGGTCGGTTGTGACCTCGAAATATGTCATGTACCGACTAGCAGAGGTCTTCCCGTCATATGAATCGATATGAAACGGCTTGTACCGTGGTGGAAAAGGCACATCTCTCCATGCAACGAGATACGGCTGCCGTATTCTGAGGTCCCGAGAGGAGTCTCGGGCATTGAACATTGCTCGAAGCTCTTGGACTTCCCTCCTTGCTTCCCTGGCTTCATCTGCAGCTGAAGCAGCGGATGCTCCTACAGGATTGTCACCTAAAGGAGGAGCGGTTGTGTTGGAGTCCGCGTTGACTGCGGGTCCCATGCTTGTTTGTCCAGGCGTCCTTGCTGGTTGAGTCGGCAAGGCAGCTTTGATTTCGTCTACTGACTTGACCAAGGACAGGAGCATGGCTTCAAGTACTTCTAGACGTTGTCGGTCAGTAGGCGCTTCATGATCATCGTCGACCATAAAGACCTTTCGCACGTGGGTAGACGTGGAAGGGATCGTAGCAGAGGTGCTCTCTGTGTCGTACCCTCGTACCGAGAAATCGTCGGGGAATGTCGGAATGTCTTTCTCCTCGGACTCGGAAGGGGTGCTACCCCCTGTATAGGAAGCCGCGTCGTCTTAGCGAAGGCGGTCATCCTCAGGGACGTCCACGTCTGTTGCGTAATTACAGTAGATCGCTACCCCTTGTGTATGCTCTTGGAACACCGGGTTATCGCATACTTTGAGGGGACTGCAACCCTCGGCCTCGTCTACCCCCAGGGAGGTCGAGGATGTACCCCAGGTGTTAGGAGCTTCTTTTTGGACCGAGTGCCTAGGTAGACACCCCCTGTGGCTGTCAGTGGCAATCCTCCAGATGAGAGTTTTCTTGCAGTACTGGCTGAGATTGGCGGGCTGAAAGAGCCTGTCTTATTCCCTCCCTTGCCGGGAAGAACCTTCCGGGTTGAATTACAGGAGGCGAAAGGAAATTTCTCGTCTCTCTGGATTTGCACATGTTTCATAAGTTGTTGTTGGAAAGGTGCTGGCTGCTGCAGTCATTGAAAAATGGACTGTCGATCTTCAGGTGCTACCGACTTGTCGCAGCAGCAGTTGATGATGACTTGGGTGCAACGACGTCCCGCGAGGGGCTCATCACACGCCAAGGTTGCTTCTTTCTCCTTGCGTTTGTGAGTAATCACCTCTCGCAAGTTGATTGCAGGCTGATCTACCTTTACATCCAATTTGTGGTCTCGGGTATCCCGAGCACACGGGTGCGTAGGTGTCATGGTTGCTCCCTGATCCGAGGCTAGTAAAAGCACTTGCTCTCGATCGTTGGAGGGAGACTTTTGAGACCCACCCTGTCCGTTAGCCCTGGGGGACTTGTCACCCCCGTTTCCCGTATTTCGTAATTATACTCGAAGTTGGATTTTGGCATGTATTTTTATTTTCTCGACTTGCGGATTTTTGGTTTCTCGTGAATGGGTGTCTGACATGACTTGGTTTTATTTTGTGGAGGAGAATTGGTTTGGTTTGGTTTAATATGCATGGAACACTTTAACCTATACTCCACCCTGAACACAACACAACCCACCCTTATAATATCTTCACCAACCTTCTCTCTTCTCATTATTCTCTCATTTATTTCTCCATCTTCTTCTTCTTCCTTCCACTACACAACACCAACACCCCTTAGGCAAGTGTAACTTGCTTCCATAAGAGAGCCCATTTTTATTGTTCCATTAGCTTTTCCTCATGTTTCTAAGACACATTAGAACTTGTCATTTTCCATTTTGAGGCTTTAATTTTTGTAGATCTAGAAATTAGTTATTTTCGGATTTTGGTGGTTTTGATCTATTAAACTTCTTTGTTTTCAAGTTTTGATGGTTCCATGTTGTAGAGAATTTTATTCTACCCAATTTTGACCTTTGAAAAGTTGAATTTGGACTTGTTTTGACCAAGTTATGGGCTTTTGAAGCTTTGGATTCAAGCCATGGAGTTCTTGCTGATTTGGAGAAGACAGTGAGCAGTGTGCGCGAGCTTTTTAGCTTATGCCACTGAGTTGCGCGCGCTCTTTAGCGCAGCGCAGTCTGACTCATACGCTGCCTTGAAGAGGAGTCGTATGGAGTCCATACGCTGCCTTTTGGAGGCGTATGTCTTGCATACGCTGCCTTGATGAGGAGTCGTATGGAGTACATACGCTGCCTTGATGAGGAGTCGTATGGACCTCATACGCTGCCTTGAAGATGAGTCGTATGGAGTCCATACGCTGCCTTTTGGAGGCGTATGTCTTGCATACGCTGCCTTGATGAGGAGTCGTATGGAGTACATACGCTGCCTTGATGAGGAGTCGTATGGACCTCATACGCTGACTTGGGTGACAAGGAGTCGTATGGAGTACATACGCTGCCTTGATGAGGAGTCGTATGGACCTCATACGCTGCCTTGAAGAGGAGTCGTATGGAGTCCATACGCTGCCTTTTGGAGGCGTATGTCTTGCATACGCTGACTTGAGCGCAGCCTGACCTGAGCGCAGCCTGACTTGAGCGCAGCCTGACCTGAGCGCAGCCTGACCTGAGCGCAGCCTGACCTGAGCGCAGCCTGACTTGAGCGCAGCCTGATGTTTAGGCGCAACTGGACCTGACCCTACTTGCCTTGGCGCAACCTGTTACCCTGGCGCAACTTGGCTAATGCCACTTGTTGGCTATAGTACCCCTTGCTCCCCCCTTGGGCGCATTATGTCCCCATATTCCTCTTTTTATGATTTTTGCGCCCATTTTATATCCTTACGCCTTTTGTCATGAACTTGATAATCCTGAATTTATTTACTATGTTTGGAATGATAATTGATCATGACATGCTTGATAGTGGCCCGCCGTGGTGCACTCTTGACTTGATAACTTGACCTGATAACTTGACCTGCTACACATGACACGGCAGTGACCCGTAGTGGTGCACTCTTGACAAGTACCCTGATAATGCTTGATAGTGGCCCGTCGTGGCGCACTCTTGGTAAGTAATAATGATAATGATAGTGGCCCGTCGTGGTGCACTCTTGACAAATCAACTCCTTAGCCTGGACACCATGGATGATTGTGCTTGTATAAACTACTAGTCCGGTTGTGTCTTACATCATGTCTAGGGCATGATCCCTGAGTACCACGGTCAGGGATTCATACTGAATCTGGCTAGGTTAATGACTAGATTGATCAAATAGTTCATGGAGAATTTACAGTTACCTGTTGCCCCTTGGGTCCCGGCCTTATATATATATACATGGGATTTGTTGCTATCCGTCGAGATGAGCGCACTTCCAGCCCGTCGTCGAGTGTGGTACCTTAGGACACATGTATCTTACTACAGTGTGTCTGCTATATCCTTCTATCTTTTCCCTTTCTTGCTGGGATCACTCAGGTAGTAACAAACAGGTAACCGGACTTGGAATTCTCATTGCATCTTGCTAGTAACTAGGCCTGTGATAATCCTAGTTAGTTAAAGTAGCAAGCCGTATTTATTGCTTGGCCGTGATTGATTGGATGGAGTCTAGTCCAGCTTTGTCTCGTCCTGAGCCTGTACAATTTCTGACATGACATGATTACTCGTGCTTTATCTTAATTCTATATCATGAATAATTGCATGACCAGATTTCTTATATTTACCTTGCCGATAAATGGTGGAAGAAACCAAGTTCTGTTCAGACGAAGGGTTACAACCTCGGTCCTTGTTTGGTTTACGGGTTGTAACCTGGTTATCTGAATAGTCCCATGGTTATCTCATCGTATATCATCCTGTCATGCTTTTCCATATGTTCTGTCTTTTATCGATTCTGTACAAGATTGTCTTTTATATTCACCTATCATGCTTTTTTCTTAAATTACTGTCTCTTATTATGTAATTATATTATTGTGCTAATTTGCTGGTTTTAGTTCTTAAGTGAAGCCTCCTTTGTGGCACTTGCTCTTTCTGGGGTCTGATCCAGCTAGTTTTGTATGGCCAGATACCGGAGCAGCAGCAAAGGATCTACCTGCCTTCCAGCCCGATGGTGACCGCCAAGCGTAACCAGGGCAACGAGTGGGTTTCTTTTGTTCTCCCACTCTATTGTACATTATAATTTTAGGCGTTTAGCCGACGAGCACTTGTTAGCTCGATGCACTTTACTTCTGTCTGCCTACGGGCTGTAATCATGATTGGCAACTCGAGGTTGATCATGTATGACTTAACTCTTGCTAGTCCTTACATTTTGTACGACTAGCTTCATGATCATCTGGATATGTAATGTTTGGGACGCCTTACAATTGTATATTTGGTGATCTGATATCTTGTGATTATTATTAGTTGGTTGAGATTGAGACAATAGGATAATTTATGACCATAAGAGAATGATGGCTTGCAGATAAACCCTCACATATCTAGACAGCCGTGACCGTATGGTGAGATGGATTCCATTTCATTATACGTAGCTGGCTATGTCTGCCCCCGCTCTCTAGTATTCTGGTTCTGGGGCGTGACACGGTTTAAGTGGTGGCCCATGCAGGTCTTGGCAATCAAGAAATGTGAGGGTTTACCGGATAGATGTCTCAATCTGTACTCGCCTTTGATTTCCACTCGTATCTTCTTATCTCCTTGAATCCCTGACTTGATAACATGCTTGCATCATTGTTCTATCCTGGTCCTTCCTTAATATTCCTGATGTCATTAATTCAGTGGCATCGCTCCTGTTGATCAGCCAGAAGAAGTTCGACCGGCAGCCCAGCAACAGCAAGAAGATCAAGATCAGTCCCCAGCAGCCGCCTCTCGAGCCATGCCTTCTGGAGAACCAGTGCCCCCAGTCCAGCCAGTTCAGCCAGCAGGGTCAGAGGATGGGGTCTTGATAGGACTCATCCGTGAGTTGCTTGCGTCTCAGGACCGTCGAGGTGATGCCTTGCAGCAAGCAGTACAAGAAGCTATGAGCGGAAGTGGTCCTCGAGGGAATAGTGCGGTCAACAATTTCAAGCGCCTGAACCCTCCCTTCTTCGACGGCAGCGAGGATGCTATTGCTGCAGATGCCTGGCTACAGGACATTGAAGTTATCTTGGAGGCAGCTAGGACCCCTGAAGCAGAGAAGGTGGCGGTGGTGTGCCTGCAGTTACTAGATCTAGCCCGCAGCTGGTGGGCTATGCAAGCAGCGAGTTTGGGTACGCCTGTCATGTGGGCGGTATTCAGTGATATGTTCCAGACCAAGTACTTCGACGCAGTGGCTAGATATGACCTGCAGGCCAGGTTTAGTAATCTCAGGCAGATGAGCAGGACGGTCGACGGATATGCGGCCGAGTTTTCAAGGTTGAGTCGGTTTGCTCCCACCTTGGTGGCAACCGAGCTAGACAGAGCACAGCAATTTCAGTAGGGGCTCCACTTGGAGATCGTATTGGCAGTAGAGCAGTTCGAGCACAGTACTTTTGATGCCGTCTTGCGAGCAGCGAGGAGGCATGAGTACACTTCTCGAAGGATAGCGGATCGGACCGGAGATCGGAAGCGGTCTCACGACCAGATGAACCAATCCTCAGCACCGGCCCCAGCAGCTAGGGCCTTGACCATTGGAGCTGCGAGGACAGATTCGGTTACCTCCTTACAGCATTCTGCCCCGACCTATCCCCAGCAGCAGAAGCAGAAGCGGCCTTTCGCAACGGGTTGTTCTCATTGCGGGAAGCCCGGGCATGTTGTTACTGAGTGCCGTAGAGCACAGGGATTGTGCTTGGTTTGTGGTTCGCCAGGCCACATGATAGGATCTTGTCCGTTCAGAAACAGATCATCGTCGACAGTAACTAGTCCCTCGGTTATGGGACCAGCACCAGCACCAGCACCAGAAACAGCTCCAGTTCACCAACCACAGCAGCTCCCGTTCCCGGGTCCATTGTCGTCTCAGGCCCAGGCCTTCCAGCAACAGAGGCCTCAGCAGTTCGCCCTGGCCCAGGCCCAGATCCAGAATCGACAGAGAGGTATCTGTGTCCTATTGTCTTGCTTTCCGCCGTTGTTATGCGGGACACGTGTCATGTTTCATGTGTCCTAATTACAACGGTATATCCCGGGCCCGAGCCATATCCTAGATCATTCGAAAAAGGTTATTGGTACCAACCTTTTCGTGTGAGGAGAGGCCCGTGTCCCTGTTTGACCAAAGAGAGAGACCTCAAGCGCAAGACTATCAGTTTAGTTCATGTTGCTTGAGTTCATCGCTCCTTGGGAGAGTCAAACGTGGGAGTGTGAGGATGATATCCGATCACGTTATCCCTACCTGTTTGACTCATAAGGTATAATGTCTTCCTTATGCCTTGCGCTCTTCATTCCTTGATTGCATGTATGATTGTATGATTGAACTGCTTAGTATAGTTGTTGTTGCTTAGTGCAGCTTGCCGTGGCAGTCTCTAGCTCCTTGATTAAATTTTGAGGATGGAATTCTTTTAAGGTGGGTAGAGTTGTCACCCCCGTTTCCCGTATTTCGTAATTATACTCGAAGTTGGATTTTGGCATGTATTTTTATTTTCTCGACTTGCGGATTTTTGGTTTCTCGTGAATGGGTGTCTGACATGACTTGGTTTTATTTTGTGGAGGAGAATTGGTTTGGTTTGGTTTGGTTTGGTTTAATATGTATGGAACACTTTAACCTATACTCCACCCTCAACACAACACAACCCACCCTTATAATCTCTCCACCAACCTTCTCTCTCCTCATTATTCTCTCATTTATTTCTCCATCTTCTTCTTCTTCCTTCCACTACACAACACCAACACCCCTTAGGCAAGTGCAACTTGCTTCCACAAGAGAGCCCATTTTTATTGTTCCATTAGCTTCTCCTCATGTTACTAAGACACATTAGAACTTGTCATTTTCTATTTTGAGGCTTTAATTTTTGTAGATCTAGAAATTAGTTATTTTCGGATTTTGGTGGTTTTGATCTATCAAACTTCTTTGTGTTTCAAGTTTTGATGGTTCCATGTTGTAGAGAATTTTATTCTACCCAATTTTGACCTTTGAAAAGTTGGATTTGGACTTGTTTTGACCAAGTTTTGGACTTTTGAAGCTTTGGGTTCAAGCCATGGAGTTCTTGCTGATTTGGAGAAGACAGTGAGCAGTGTGCACGAGCTTTTTAGCTTGCGCCACTGAGTTGCGCGCGCTCTTTAGTGCAGCACAGTCTGACTCATACGCTGCCATGAAGAGGAGTCGTATGGAGTCCATACGCTGCCTTTTGGAGGCGTATGTCTTGCATACGCTGCCTTGATGAGGAGTCGTATGGAGTACATACGCTGCCTTGATGAGGAGTCGTATGGACCTCATACGCTGCCTTGAAGAGGAGTCATATGGAGTCCATACACTGCCTTTTGGAGGCGTATGTCTTGCATACGCTGCCTTGATGAAGAGTCGTATGGAGTACATACGCTGCCTTGATGAGGAGTCGTATGGACCTCATACGCTGACTTGGGTGACAAGGAGTCGTATGGAGTACATACGCTGCCTTGATGAGGAGTCGTATGGACCTCATACGCTGCCTTGAAGAGGAGTCGTATGGAGTCCATACGCTGCCTTTTGGAGGCGTATGTCTTGCATACGCTGACTTGAGCGCAGCCTGACCTGAGCGCAGCCTGACTTGAGTGCAGCCTGACCTGAGCGCAGCATGTCGTGAGCGCAGCCTGACGTGAGCGCAGCCTGACCTGAGCGCAGCCTGACCTGAGCGCAGCCTGACCTGAGCGCAGCCTGATGTGAGCGCAGCCTGACCTGAGCGCAGCCTGACTTGAGCGCAGCCTGATGTTTAGGCGCAACTGGACCTGACCCTACTTGCCTTGGCGCAACCTGTTACCCTGGCGCAACTTGGCTAATGGCACTTGTTGGCTATAGTACCCCTTGCTCCCCCCTTGATCAAATAGTTCATGGAGAATTTCCCAGTTACCTGTTGCCCCTTGGGTCCCGGCCTTATATATATATACATGGGATTTGTTGCTATCCGTCGAGATGAGCGCACTTTCAGCCCGCCGTCGAGTGTGGTACCTTAGGACACATGTATCTTACTACAGTGTGTCTGCTATATCCTGCTATCTTTTCCCTTTCTTGCTGGGATCACTCAGGTAGTAACAAACAGGTAACCGGACTTGGAATTCTCATTGTATCTTGCTAGTAACTAGGCCTGTGTTAACCCTAGTTAGTTAAAGTAGCAAGCCGTATTTATTGCTTGGCCGTGATTGATTGGATGGAGTCTAGTCCAGCTTTGTCTCGTCCTGAGCCTGTACAATTTCTGACATGACATGATTACTCGTGCTTTATCTTAATTCTATATCATGAATAATTGCATGACCAGATTTCTTATATTTACCTTGCCGATAAATGGTGGAAGAAACCAAGTTCTGTTCAGACGAAGGGTTACAACCTCGGTCCTTGTTTGGTTTACGGGTTGTAACCTGGTTATCTGAATAGTCCCATGGTTATCTCATCGTATATCATCCTATCATGCTTTTCCATATGTTCTGTCTTTTATCGATTCTGTACAAGATTGTCTTTTATATTCACCTATCATATTTTTTTCTTAAATTACTGTCTCTTATTATGTAATTATATTATTGTGCTAATTTGCTGGTTTTAGTTCTTAAGTGAAGCCTCTTTTGTGGCACTTGCTCTTTCTGGGGTCTGACCCAGCTGGTTTTGTATGTCCATATACCGGAACAGCAGCAAAGGATCTACCTGCCTTCCAGCCCGATGGTGACCGTCAGGCGTAACCAGGGCAACGAGTGGGTTCCTTTTGTTCTTCCACTCTATTGTACATTATTCTTTGAGGCGTTTAGCCGACGAGCACTTGTTAGCTCGATGCACTTTACTTCTGTCTGCCTACGGGCTGTAATCATGATTGGCAACTCGAGGTTGATCATGTATGACTTAACTCTTGCTAGTCCTTACATTTTGTACGACTAGCTTCATGATCATCTGGATATGTAATATTTGGGACGCCTTACAATTGTATATTTGGTGATCTGATATCTTGTGATTATTATTAGTTGGTTGAGATTGAGACAATAGGATAATTTATGACCTTAAGAGACTGATGGCTTGCAGATAAACCCTCACATATCTAGACAGCCGTGACCGTATGGTGAGATGGATTCCATTTCATTATACGTAGCTGGCTATGTCTGCCCCCGCTCTCTAGTATTCTGGTTCTGGGGCGTGACAGGACTGGACGCGGGTGGTTCTGTACAACTTTCCATCAGGAGCCCGTATAACAGTTAACGGTGCCCGCTGACGGTCAGCAACTTGGACAGTTGACTGGGCTTGTTGGGCCCGCACTGCCCTAGACTTCTTTGACTTAGCACTCGAAGGCGCATAGTAAGAATATTCCAGATTGATACATCCCATATTCTCAATGGGCCGCATGGAGTCGGGCCCGCATGAGAGACGGTCGAACACATAGCTTCTGACAGAGCCGCATGAGACACTCTGTCTATGGCCAGGATTGGCTGCCGCATGCGCCATCTGCCTGCGGCCAGAGTTGGCTGCGGCATGGGCGATCTGCCTACGGCCAGAGTTGGCTGTCGCATGGGCGATCTGCCTGCGGCCAGAGTTGGCTATCGCATAGGCGATCTGTTTGCGGCCAGAGTTGGCTGCCGCATGGGCTATCTGTCTGCGGCCAGAGTTGGCTGCCGCATGGGCCATCTGTCTACGGCTAGAGTTGGCTTCCGCATGGGTCATCTGCCTATCACTCTTATGCGGCCTCTTCTTCGTCCGCATGGATTTTCCTTGTGTCCCCAAAAACTCAGCATCGTAGTGTTTTCCTTTGCTGGATTTGGGGACGGTGGGGTTCTCTACGGTCGGAAGCAAGGCCGCATGAGAGTCTTGATCACCGTCTTGGGCCGCAGAAGGAGCTTCTTCGAGAACCTGGTCGGGGAAAACAGTTTTGCGCTTCGACATCCTTTGGGCTCTCTTTGGGTCGGCTCGCTTCTGCGATGGGCTGGCGCTCCCTTCAGAGAGCATTTCTTCGAATGCTCGTTGGTCAAATCGAACCACGAGCATTTGCTGCGTGGAGCCGAGCTTGGACGCGTCAGATTGTGTCACCAACTTCTCATCAGAAGAGAAGGATGTCCCCAGCAGAGTCGCCATCGTGTTTGCCATTAAATATCAAGCACAAAAAATTACAAATGAATTGAACTTGATTACAAACTCGCTTGTACAAGAGAAAGCCTAGAAAGAATTCCTAGGAAACAATCAAAGTATAATTGTTTAGTTTTGATTCTGGGGGGTGACGATAGAGGCTCGGAAAAGTGTAGCAACTCTGCCTTACTCCTTGGACTATCTGACACGATCCTTGCTCTTGAAGAAATTGCCCTTCGTAGGTTGCCAGTCTTTTGCATGGGTGTCGTACCCTGCTATTTATCGTGATATATGTTTTGAGCCGCATAGATGGCCATGTGGCCACGTGGCTACAACAGCACATAAAGACCCGCTCTTTGGCCGCCAGCTGGTGACTTGTTGAGATATTGTTGCAGCAAATCTGGGTGGTTGAGACTTGGTCAGCCTGCCACGTGTCTCATCGCAAGATAGGATCAGTCTGCTTGAGTCATTTTGAGCCGTATAGGCCTTTCAGTGTTCGGCCATGCTGGGCCGCATAAGACTCATGCGGCAGTCTCCCTTAGTCTGCATGTAGCTTGGAGACTTTTGAGCCGCATAGATTCTATATTCTGGGCCGCATAAAGCTCATGAGCTCAGATTGCAGTTTACCTTTAGCCGCATGAAGCACATAGATTGAGCCGCATAAGGTTCATGCGGCTCGGGTCGCGGTCCTTTTGGCCGCATGGCCATATCCAGTCTGGTGACATGACATTTTGTCTGATCGCGTATTATCTTCTTTTTGTTAGAGTGTCAGAGTTGTCAGAGCTGTCAGAGCTGTCATTTTTGCTAATTTTGACAGAGTTTTGTCAGCTTTATCAGAAGGGTTGATCAGCTTGGCCGCATAAGTAACTATTCTTTCTGCGGCTCAAAAATCAGTCTGGTGAAGATGGACCGCAGGAGGCATGTTGAGTCTGTCATGCGGCTCTTCTTTATACGGATCAATTTGTTCCAGAGTACTCATGCGGTCAGTTGTGATCCGCATGAACCCCATATTTTCCATGCTTCTACAGGCATGATTGTATCCTGGCCTTCATCGTGAAATTTCAAGGACGAAATTTCCTAAGGAGGAAAGGTTGTGAAGCCCATAATTTTTATACGTAATTAATATGCATGTTTTTTTTTTCTTTTAATTGTAAGCCCAATGCCAGACCCATAATCTAAGCCCAGCACTTAAACCCGATAACCCAAACCCTTTTAACTTAATCTAACCGTTACCCCCACGAAATCCAGGCTCTCCCTCTCCCCGCGTGACCCCCTATCTACGGATCTGAGAAAGATCACGTATAGAATACATTCAGAAACTCTCCCTTCCTCCACAGAAACTCCCCATTTTCCAACATTCATAAAAACACCGTAACTTCCTCCTTCCTCCACCAAATCCAAATCTGAGACCACCGCCGAGTTCGTCTCGCCATCCCCGTCATTTCCGGACCACTCTTCCCCCTCTTCCTCCTGCCTGAATCCGCGTCCGCACCCGCGTTCGCCGTCGCAGCCGTCCGTGCCTACGCCAGGCCGCCCGTACCCCCGTGCCAGGTCGCCGGCCCCCCCGCATCAGCCGCCGGCCGGAAGCAGCCGGCAGCGCTGTCCGCGCGCCCCCGCGCCGTCCGCGTGTGCCCATCGCGGCTCCCTGTTCGTCCGAGCGCTCCGCGCGTGCACCCCTCGCGCGTGTCCGCCGTTTTGTCGACGCTCTGATCCGAGCCCGAGGCCTCCCCTCGGTGCTCCGTCTCCATTTTGGTATATCTCTGACCCAGAAACTTTCTGTTCCATGTACAGGACATTTTCCATGTTCCAGCCAATTGACAGAATGAAGCTCTACCAATTGGAATATTTAGATTAGTAATTGTATTGCTTGGTTAATTGTGTAATAATGTGTAGTTTAATTAAATGTGTTGGTTATTAATTAGTATAGAAAAATATAGGGATTAGAATTTATAATGGTTAATTAGTATTAGTACTTTCTAAAGTAAAATATTGGCCTATAAAAGGTTTTATAACAAAATGTATTTTTATATGAATTTTTGGCTTATTAAGAAATATGGAAAATGAGTTTGTTAGTAAAAATGGTCTATTATTAATTAGTTTTACCAAAATATTATTAGTATTTGATTTGTCACTAGAAACTTATAGATATATTTTCCTAAAACGTTTTATACCAAAAGCTTTCAATAATTAGAATAAATAATATATATGATACTATTTCTATAAATGATTTTTACTTGCTAAAATAATTTATTTCGTCAAATAAAATAGTTTTTAGTAATAATAACCGAAAATATTTTTCTATTAATTTAAATCGTTAGTTTGGTAAAATCCGTATTTTTATAAAGTATTATTTTTGTAATTAAAAGATATTTTTCCTTTTATTACGAAAAATGGTTAAAAATAGATTTCTAAGAAAAATTATTTTATTAGTATTGATCGGTAATAATTTCTATATTATTAAAAATATTAGTTTTGGAAAACCTAAATTCCTTAAAAATATTAATCTCTAAAATATTATTAAAAAGTTATTTTCTTAATATTTATTATTTCGGCAAAACATGTATTTTATTCAAAAACGATTATTTTGTCATTTGTTATTACTTAATAAAACCTATTCTTAAAAAATATAATTATTTTTCAAATAGGTTTTTCTAACCTACCAGACTTTGCCTCTAGTGTTGTATCTTAGAGTTAAAGCGTAGTTTCTAGTTACTAAAATCTGGTACTACGATCTTGTAGGTTCTGATCCCTAAGACCTTAGCGGTTACCTATTTGTTGCTGCCCACGCCGAGGAAAATATCTGAGGCAAGTTCATATCTCTTCCATGTCTGTGTTTTTATTTTAATAATTAAATGTATGCATCAGTAGTTTCATGTACTGTAGTGACACAGATTCACAGTGGATCCTCTCGGACTCCACATCGATTGACGGATTGATTGATTGACTCATTGACTCGGGGATTGCTTGGGGGGAGTAGTATAACGTCTGTGACCAAAGCCAAACTTCTCGATTGTCTCTCTCGCGCTAACCCCTACCACACAGGGGGTTGAGACGTATCGTATGCTATTCGTTTTGGCCAAAACGTTAGTACACATATTGCCTCTATCCCAGCCGGTCACAGGCCCTGTTATATACTCAAAATACTAGCATAGAATTGCATCATATTTGATATCAAAGACCATATTGATTGTTGTATTTTACTATTATTTACAAAAACTTATATTGTTTCTTAAACTGTCTCGCATTTTCATTTGTTATTATTTTAGAAATGCTAGATGTGGGAGAAAATATGTTTCTTGTTCACTCCTAACTGGAGCCCCAATATTTTTAGGTGATTGCGACGAGGAGGAGCTAGCTTATAGTTCTTACTACGGGCCTGACTTGGATCCTGCAGATTTAGCTGAACCAGAACCAGGAACCCCACAACCCTAGATGTTGGAATTGTTCTTTCCTTTTTCTTTGCTTTATCAGAACAATTGTAATAAATGAATTGTGATGTTGTTAATCTTGTTATTTCAATTTCAGACCAGTTTCAGTTTAATAAAAATATTTTTATTTCCGTTAGATATTTGCATGTTGTGTTTTACTGCTTGATAAAGCTTACTGCCGTCATCTCACAACGGTGCAGGCTGGACATGATCCGACTGGACCTATTATATTTGGGATCGGGTCGTGACACTTGTCATCCAACATTTCAACCGACACCAGGTTGAAACGGATATCAGGGCATGACGAACATCTTGAGAACAAGAATTGCACCCATCTTTGTCCTCACATGCACATCTCCAAAGGTCACATCTCCGTTGTCTATCTTCAACACTCCATAGTAGCCTGTCGTGTAAGTGGCAAATAGTGTCCTATTATGAGATACGTGCGCTGAAGCACCCGAGTCCACTAGCCAAGAATTATCATCACAAGCGAGGTTCGTGACAACCTCATCACCTACGACAATCACATCGCCTGCATATGCCGAGGTTGCCGCTGTAGTGTTCTCACTTTGCTTCCCCTTATCGCCCTTCTTATCTCTCTTCCAAGCGAAACAGATCCGCTTGATGTGGCATTTTTTGCTACAATTGTAGTACTTCGAGCCCTTGTACCGACCCTTGGACTTGCTCCTACTATTGTCTCTGCCACAACCAGGGCCCCTGCTTTTGCTCCTTCTGTGGCTCTCTGAAACTAGTGCCTCTGAGTGGGATGTGGATGAAGTATCCTGAGAACGTCTCTGTATCTATTCATTCAGTACCCGCTCTTGACAAACTCCGGACTGTCCAAGCCTTCTGGAGCAGAAGCGATCATAGACACTTGTACGGTCTCCCACGAGTGTGGCAATTTACACAACAATCAAAGTCTCTGAACCTCGTCGTCGAACTTGACTCTCATTGAGAATATCTGGCAACCACACCCTAGAACTCACACAAGTGAACCGTAATGGACACACCATCTTTGTACCGCAGACCCATCATTATCCTCATCAGAAACAACTTGTTTACCCCGGTCGACTTCTTCGCGTAGAAAGATTTCAACTTCTCCCACAGTGTCTTCACGTTCTCAATGTTGGCAACGTGGTTGTACACGTTCTCGTCAACGAACTCGCATGTACCCGCACACTTGTATATGCTCGAAGTTCCAGTCCTTATCGGATTTGTCACTAGACTTCTCGGACACAAATACTGGAAGATAGTTCTTGACGAATAACAAATCATTCTTCTTGCTCCTCCAGTATTGATAGTTGGTACCGCTCAGTTTTACCATGCGCACCAGCTTCGCATCCATCTCTGCTCCTTGGTTTGATTGTCAACTCCTGACACCTCTCTGAAACCCAAAGCTCTGATACCACTCTGTTGGAAACGAAGCACGAAAACGTTCCCCCAAACCAGAGAGCCCTGCGAGAGAATCGAGCAAAAGCACACAAACAAAAAATGCCAAACACAAATCGCAGATACATAAATTTTTATATGGAAAATCCAGATAAAAAAATCACGAGACGATCGGAGTCCAAACCTGAAGAATCTCAACTAATGGAATAAAGATAATACATCTTCTACAACCTCCTCTAATCTAAACGGATCACCACAACTTACTTGAAAAAAGAATTTTTGATTGCAAAGTCCGTAGAACAAGAGATGTCGAAAAATTATTCGAATCGATCTCTCCTTCACAATCGTCTTCAATCATTTCTCTTTCTCAAAAATTGTAAAGCATGCTTGCTTCCTTTTGAGATATATTTTAGGGTGAGAAAACACCTAGTATATATAACCTCAAACCTACAAGCAATTGAGGTATTCTACTATATATAGGAATACTCAATCTAAACCATTGATGTATTCCTATTATATATAGAAATATTCAATCCAACTCTTGAGATATTCCTACTATATATAGAAATATCAAATCCAAATCTATTGGAATATTTTTATTATATATATGAATATTCAATCCGACTCCAGAACATTTTCCACGTAGGTTGAAAACCTCACCCACTCCAACAACATTCTCTAACAAGGTTACTATCCCACAGAAGTGTCCCCTATAGAGGTCTCTTGTAAACTCAAACTTTAACAGATAAACCAAACCACAGTCGATTGATCATAGTTTAGCAAAGTGAAAAATCAATCAAGCAACTGACCGATATTTTTGTCATCTCCAGGTTGCTCTACCAATAGATTGATCCAACCTCTATCTCGGTCCCAGACTGATACCCCCAGCACAGCATATTGCTGAACTTGATTGGTAGTTCTGCAGTGATGGACTCTTTTGCACCTTGGTGACGAGGAAAAAAAAATCCGTTCTGAATAAAACTTTTGAGGCTGTAACAGCAACATCAGTGCCAAACTTTTATGTTCTCGCTTTACAGATAAAATATGAATAATCCAATAAGACCAAAAAAGAAAAGAAAAAAAAGTAGGCCCGATGTGAAAGAAATAATCTAACAGAAATCGAATTCCTTTTATAACCGTGATAACCATGCTAACAGTTTTGATGTACAAAATGTATACAACTTTACATTTAAAACTCAGTTTCACTTGTGTAATCCCAGTTTAAAATTTAGTCCATTTTTGAATAATAAGTAGGGCAAATAGTCCAACTAAATTTTATTACAATAAAAGAGAAACAAAAATATATAAAGAATAATTTATTTTTGAAATCTATAAAGAATAATTGGGTTTAACCTAACGACAATCATCACTAGACCTGTCAATTGGACCGGGCCGGCCCAGCCTGGCACGAGTCCGGCACGAAAAAATGGCCCATGTATTGACCCGGCCCAAATAATCTTGGGCCCAGGCTGGCTGAAATGATGATAAAAAGGCAACAGTCAACAGAAAGAAATGAACATGAAAAACAAAATTCATCGCTGAAAGATACAAGGAACCTGTTTACAAGAGAATCCACAAGTTAGGAACTCCCGTGAGATCTGACTGACAACATGGATTGCACGGATACTAAGGCAGTTGGGTTATGGACTTCTCTATCTCCATTAGCCATCCTATATTTCCCACTGATCCTGCTTATAGTTTCTTGAGCAATTTCAATAAAGAAATCATCGGGAGGAAGCTCACTGCAAGTTCATTAGATAATTCAATAAACAGAATATCCTACAAAATGTACTTGGTAAAACCATTAAAACCCAGAACCATAACTACACACCATTATTGCATATCAATCTAATCAGGTTTAGATCTCTAGATTAGAAAGATATATGCACATCGGTATGTATAGTGTCATAGTCAATTTCCATCCCAGGGGAGGAACACAATTAAACATCAGAATGTAATGGATATATGTATAATGTGCCACATATTGAACATTGTGATGAAAAAGAATTAGAAACTTATGCAAATAGTGTAAAGTTACACGGGTGAATGTATAAAAGAGAGAATATATTAGTTAAGAAGCTGCTAGAACTAGTTCTAGGACTAGGCCTGTTAATAGTAACTGATTACCCACTAACCCAACCCGAATTGTAGCTAAAAGTTTGGGTATGGATTAAAAATAAAATACGATTAAATTTCGGGTGGACTTCGGATACAACTTATGAAACCTAAAAGGGTTTCTGGTATGGTTTCGGTTTTGAGTAAATATAAAAAACATTTCCATATATATATATATATATATATATATATATATATATAAGTCCACCCTAAAAAGTTGGGTTCGAATTCTAAAAGCAGCAACCAGAATTAAAATCGGGTCGGGTACGAAAACAGATTTGGAAATCCGAAGATATTTAGTAACAGGTTCGGACCTTACATAAATTCGAACCCAACGTATTGACAGCCCTAGGCAGGACCAAACACGATTAGATCGAGACTCCAAATGATATGGTATCTGTTGATGTAAGAGCGACAATGGCCCGTAACATAGCAGAATGAAAGAAAGGGATTCAGTAAGCCGCTAGTTTACTAGGGATAAAGGCTTTTCGTCGTCGTATGGATAAAGTTCAGCATCTTGACTAGAACCCAACAGGTTATTTTACAATATTTGGTGGGATCGCGATAGCTTCAGCACACAATATTATACTAGGAGGACCACACGCAAAAATCGTGGGATTATCCTAAGAAGAATATGCATTTAATTTTTTAGGCTTATCATGCAATTTGGAAATTTAAAGGACATGTATGTAAACATTCAAATAGCAAATAGGAATGTTTATAGGTATTCCTGCAAAAGGTCCACCAAAAGGTCCACCAAATAGGTGCTTGATTGATTTTTGAAGAATTGACAGCATTCGTCCCTGTTGTGGTCTTTACTGCAAAAATTATGCCGCAACCGTGAATTCTGTCGGAATTCCGGTTATATAGAATTTGTCTATCTTGAGGAGATTAGCTTATCTCAATACCCGGGCCTGACGTATTATCAGTCACATGATTAATAACGGTTTATTTTCCTGACAATATTGTACATACCTGATTGTATAGTTGAGTGCTGTTGAGTATATTGATAATAATAGTAGTGGGATTTAGTCCCACATTGCCTAGAACAAAAGAGAGAAGGGTTAGCCTCTACTATTTATATGTAACTCCCCTTCATTAATAAATCATCATATTATTCCACTCTGCATGGTATCAGAGCCATAATCCATCCACTCCTCTCCAATAAAAAACAAAAAAACAAAAAAAAAAAAAAAAAAAAAAAACTAACCCTAATCCACCACCACCACCACATTGCAGCTGATGCCGCCACCCCCCCCTCCCTTGCTGACGCTGTTGACGCTATTCCACACTTTCCCGGCGCCCCCCCAAACCCCCCCCCCCCCCGCAGCTGTTGCCAACAGTGCTGTTGTTGCCCCCCCCCCCCCCCCCCCCCCCCCCAGTGTGTAAATCCTAGCCGCCACCCACTCCCCTCCAAATCCTAAGTTTCTGAAAGAAAAAAAATGGGGATCCTCAAGAGGGTAAACATTAGTTTGTTTGCAGGAACCTCTGACTTTTCAATATTGATCTTTTGGGATTCACAGAACGTAAACAACAAGTTTGTTTGCAAGAACCCCTGCCATAAATTAACTTGGGAATCTTTGAGGATAAATAACGTGGTTGTTTACAGGAACCTCTGATTCTCAAAATTGGCCATTGACTTGGACATTTCAGAGCAACCATGTTGGAAACTCTGACTCTCTAACGATTGGCTTCGGAAAGGCTAACAAAGAGCAGACACGAAGGTTGTCTTGCATGATTCTTTGTTTTCTTGCTTGATCTTCATATCAGAATATGCCTCGAGAGTGTCTTCTCTATCCTGAGTTGTGTGATCCACATCTCTACTGTGGATATTGTTGTGACCGGCATTCTTTTTCCGACACTTGGAACCGATATCTGAGGGATGGATAGCACTGGGACACATGCCAATGATACTGGTACTAGCGTTGGGAACGCAATGGCGGGACTAATAGGCACTAGTACAACAATTTTCTCAATTCGGCTTGTCGATCGAAAATTGGACGGACCAGAGGGATACTCGACATGGCGTAAGAAGGTCGAGAAGACGCTTATATAGATGCGGTTGTCCAAATATTTGACTGACAACCCCCCTGCAAAGACTGATCCCATCTTTGAGCAATGGAAGATAGATGATAGTCGCATGTTTACACAGTTAATGAACTCAATGGAACCATCGGTGAAAGACATGGTTCAGAATACGGACTCCGTTAAGAAATTATGGATGGTCCTAGCAACAACGTTTGATGGCAAATGCGATTTGTCTCGCATTTATGACTCTGTCGTTGGCATATATAGAGCAAATCAGGAAGACAAATCTCATACTGATCACTTCAAGACATTTAAGGCTATGTCTGATGAGATTGATCGTATATTGCCCCTAACAACAGATATCAATGAAGCTAGGGCTCAACGTGAACGACTTCGTATTATGTCGTATCTTGCCTCTCTACGTCCTGATGCGGACTCTGCTCGATCTCAGATCATTGCTGAATCTGAAATTCCATTTTTAATGGAAGCACATTATCGTGTCCTTCGAGCAGCAAAAGTCGTAGAGACCACTCCGGGTGATGCATCTGATGATCGCTCTGCTCTTGGTGCTGCTCATACAGGCATTCGTGGTGGTCGTGGTAGACGATGTGGTGGTCGCAATACTGATCGTGATGGGGACCTTGGTAATGGTGGTCACAATGGAGGACGACCACGCACATGCTTTAATTATGGTCAGCTTGGCCATTTCCACTGGTAATGTACTAAATCACCTGCTGCTAATATCACAACTGATGCTCCTGATGATGGTGTCCAATCTGTTCAGCTGACTTCGGATTCATATACAGAGTTCCTTGATTTTCAGGCTCAACGTCGTGGTGACGCTTCCACGTCTGGATCCACAGCCGGATACTCAGCAGCATGTATAGTAAAGCCAAAGCAGTAGGTAATTGACTCTGGTGCGTCTGCTCACATGACTGGCGACGCAGGTATGATACATAATTATGTTCATATCTGTCGTGTTTCTGGCATTACTGTTGCCAATAGAGGTTCCCTGACAGTCCGAGGACGTGGAAGTGCATGTCTTTCTTTTGGACTGTCGCTCAATTATGTATTGCTTACACCTGGGAACCCGTTCAGTTTAATTTAAATTACTCAGATTATTCGTGAACTACATTGCTCAGTAACATTTTTTTCTGATGGTTGTGTTTTTCAGGACCTGAAAACTGGAAAGACTATCGGTAAGGGACATATAGCTGGAGGCTTGTATCTGTTTGACGTACCTTCTTCTGTTATCTGTGCCGGCGTGAAACTCGATCCTTTCGAGTTACATTGTCAGTTAGAACATCCATCTATCCAAGCTCTCCAAAAAATGTAACCTGCTTTAGATATTCTTGCTTCCTTTCATTGTGAGTCGTGTAGTTTGGCTAAGCATCACCGGGTTCCCTATCTGGTGAGTCATAATAAAATTGCATCCGTTCCTTTCGAGTTGGTGCATTCTGATGTATGGGGACCATGTCCGGTTGAATCAATAAAAGATTTTCAGTACTTTGTTACATTTGTTGATGATTACGCACGTGTCACTTTTGTCTATCTGATGAAAAATCGTTCTGAATTATTTAACATTTGGTGCAATTTTTATGCCGAAATAAAAACACAATTTGGTGTTCCAATTAAAAACTTTCGGAGGGACAATGGTCGTGAGTATTTATCTCGAGAGCTCGATAGTCATCTGGCTCGCAATGGAATTATCCACCAAACTTCTTGTCCGTACACACTACAACAGAATGGTGTGGCCGAGCGCAAAAATCGTCATCTCTTGGAAACAACGCGTGCTCTTATGTTTCATGCACGTACTCTCAGAAGATTTTGGTCTGATGCGGTTCTTACCGCTTGTTATCTTATTAATCACATGCTATCGTCAGTCTTCAATGGTAATACTCCATTTTCTAGGCTATATCCAGGACGAGAGCCATTTTCTCTGCCTCTCAGAATTTTTGGCTGCTTATGCTATGTTCGGGATACCCGACGGCTGTTTCTAAATTAGATCCTAAGGCAATACAATGTATTTTTTTTGGGTATCCTAAAGATCAAAAAGGGTATCGATGTTTTTCTCCTGTCTTAAAAAGATATTTTTTCACTCGGGATGTTACCTTTGTTGAAACCAAATTTCCTCCACTTCCACAAACAACGGATTCGGTTCCCCAGGTATATCCAGAAGAGAATTTCTTGATATTTCATGATCAAACACAACAACCCTCCGTACGGGTGCCCTCCCTTACCAAGCCAGTTCTCCGATTCGATGATCCGGAGACACCAATTCAGTCTGTGCCGACATCACCCGCACTAACATTGCCAATGATGCCTACAGAGTCATCCTCCTCTGGCTCTACTGATTCCTCTCCACCTATTCATCTAGCAGCTCCGTCTATTCCACCAGCAGCCCCGCCTTCTCTGCCTGCAGCTCGTCCTCGTCATGCATGTCGTGATCATCTCTTGTATGTTGACAACTACAAAGAACTTACAAGTCACACTCAATCTCTGGTGGCTACTATTGATGGGACTCAAATTCCCAAAAACACTGAAGAGGGTCTCAAACATTCCGATTGGCGTGTTGCTATCAACGAGGAGATGAAAGCTCTCCAAGAAAACCATACTTGGGACTTGGTCGATTTACCATCCGGTAAACAGGCAGTATGTTGCAAATAGGTATTCACGACAAGGTGAAACCATATAGTGCTCTTTGATCGCCTAAAAGCTCGTTTGGTGGCCAAAGGATATTCTCAGACCTATGGTGAGGATTATTTTGAGACCTTTTCTCCAATTGCCAGAATGATGCATGTTCGTGTACTTTTGGCCTTGGTTGTTCGCTATGACTGGTCATTGCTTCAGCTGGATATCAAAAACGCTTTTCTCCACGGGGATCTTGATGAAGAAGTATATGTAATGCAACTTCCCGGGTTCGTTGCAAGGGAAGGTAAAGTGTGTCATCTGCAGAAGGCCCTCTATGGTCTAGAACAATCACCTCGTGTGTGGTTTGGTCGATTTACACATGTTGTTACTCAGTTTGGCATGTGTCAATCAAAGAAGGATCATTCAGTATTCTACTGACAGAAATCAGCTGAGATGATACTACTGAGTGTCTATGTTGACGATATTGTAATCATGGGAGACGACAACCAGGTATGTAGGCCTCAAGAAGTTTCTAGAAGAACAATTTCAAACCAATGATATGGGATCATTGAACTATTTCTTGTGCATTGAGGTCACACGGGGTAAGCAGGACATTGTATGTCTCAAAGGAAGTATGTACTTGATATACTGAATGATGCAACCTAAGAGAGCAACCTCACATATGGATCCACGGGTTAAGTTACTTACAGACGAGGGGGACAGATGATAGTCGACTGTTTACACAGTTGATGAATTCAATGGAACCATCAGTGGAAGACATGGTTCAGAATACGGACTCCGTGAAGGAGTTATGGGAGATACTGACAACGGCGTTTGATCGAAAACGTGATTTGTCTCGTATCTATGACTCGGTCGTTGGTGTATACCGAGCAAATCATGGAGACAAATCTCATAAGGACCATTTCCGGGCCTTTAAGGCTATGTCTAATGAGATCGACCGCGTATTACCACTTACGTCGGATATTAATGAAGCAAGGGCTTAACGTGAGCAATTTCATGTCATAGCTTATCTTGCCTCTCTCCACCCTGATGCGGACTCCGCTCGCTCTCATATTATTGCTGGATCCGAAATTTCGTCCCTGTTGGAAGCGCACTATCATGTCTTTCGGGCAGCAAAAGTCATTGAGACCACTCCGGATGATACTCCTGCTGATCGCTCTGTACTTGGTGCCGCTTGTACGGGATTCCATGGTGGTCTTGGTGGCCGATGTGGTGGCCGAAATGCTGGTCGAGATGGGGGACGTGGCAATAGCGGTCGTGATGAAGGAAGACCGTGCGTATGCTTTAATTGTGGTCAACTTGGCCATTTCTACTGGCAATGCACTAAATTACCTGCTGCTAATATCACAACTGATGCTCCTGATGATGGTGTCCGATCTGTTCAGATGACTTCGGACTCATATACAGAGTTCCTTGATTTTCAGGTTCAACGTCGTGGTGAAGCTTCCACGTCTGGATCCACAACTGGATACTCAGCAGCATGCACAGAAAAGCCCAAACAATGGATAATTGACTCTGGTGCGTCTTCTCACATGACTGGTGACGCAGGTATGATACATGATTATGTCCCTATCCGTCGTGTTTCTGGCATTACTGTTGCCAATGGAGGTTCTTTGACAGTCTACGGACGTGGAAGTGCCAATCTTTCTTCTGGACTGTCACTTAATTCTGTGTTGCTTACACCTGAGAACCCATTCAGTTTAATTTCTATTAGTCAAATTACTCGTGAACTGCATTGCTTGGTAACATTTTTTCCCGATGGTTGTGTTTTTCAGGACCTGAAAACTGGAATGACTATAGGTAAGGGACATGTGGCTGGAGGCTTGTACCTGTTTGACGTATCTTATTCGGTGGTCTGTGCCGACGTGAAACTCGATCCTTTCGAGTTACATTGTCAGTTAGGCCATCCATCAACCCAAGTTCTCCAGAAAATGTACCCTTCTTTAGACATTCATGCTTCGTTTCATTGTGAGTCGTGTAGTTTAGCTAAGCATCACCGGGTTCCGTATCCGGTGAGTCAAAATAAAATTGCATATGCTCCTTTCGAGTTGGTACATTCTGATGTATGAGGACCTTGTCCGGTTGAATCAATAAAGGGTTTTAAATACTTTGTTACTTTTGTTGATGATTACTCACGTGTCACTTTTGTTTATCGGATGAAAAATCGTTTCGAATTGTTTAACATTTGGTGCAATTTTTATGCTGAAATAAAAACACAATTCGGTGTTCCAATCAAAAAATTCAGAGTGACAATGGTCGTGAGTATTTATCTCATGATCTCGATAGTCATTTGGCCCGCAATGACATCATCCACCAAACTTCTTGTGCGTACACACCACAACAAAATGGTGTAGCCGAGCGCAAAAATCGTCTATCTCTTGGAAACAATACGTGCTCTCATGTTTCAAGCACGTACTCCCAAGAAATTTTCGTCGGATGCAGTCCTTACTGCTTGTTACCTTATTAACCGCATGCCATCGTCTGTTTTCAATGGTAGCACTCCCTTCTCTAGGCTCTTTCCCGGACGAGAGCCATTTCCTCTGCCTCTCAGAATCTTTGGCTGCTTATGCTATGTTCGGGATACCCGACCAACTCTTTCTAAATTAGATCCTAAGACAATACAATGTATTTTCCTTGGGTATCCTAAAGATCAGAAAGGGTATCAGTATTTTTTTTCCGTCCTTAAGTGATACTTTTTCACTTGGGATGTTACATTTGTCGAATCCGAATTTTCTCCACTCCCACAATCAACGGGTCTGGTTCCCCATGTTTATCCAGAAGATATTTTTTTGTTATTTCCTGATCAATCACAACAGCCCCCCTTACGGGTGTCCTCCCTTACCGAGGCAGTCAACCGGTCTTATGGTCCACATAAACCGATTCAGTCAGCTCTGACGTCACCGGCACAAACATCATCACTGGTACCTACAGAGTCCTCCGCTAGCTCTACCGATTCGTCACTGCCTGTTCCACCAGCAGCTCCGCCTATTCCACCAGCAGACCCCCCTTCTCCACAGGCGGTTCGTCCTCGTCGTGCATGTCGTGATCATCCCCTATATGTTAACAACTACAAATGACTTACAAGTCACACTCAGTCTCTGGTGGCTACTATTGATAGGATTCAAATTCCCAAAAACGTTGAGGAGGGTCACAAACATCCTGGTTGGCGCGTTGCTATGAACGAGGAGATGAAAGCTCTCCAAGAGAATCATACTTGGGACTTAGTCGACTTACCTACTGGTAAACAGGCCGTAGGTTGCAAATGGGTGTTCACGATTAAGGTAAACTGGATGGCACTCTTGATCGGCTAAAGGCTCGTCTAGTGGCCAAAGGATATTCTCAGACATATGGTGAGGATTACTTCGAGGCCTTCTCTCATGTTGCCAAAATGGCATTTGTTCGTGTCATAATGGCCTTGGCTGTTCGCTATGACTGCCGCTGTTTCAGCTGGATATCAAGAATGCTTTCCTCTACAGGGACCTTGATGAAGAGGTATATGTATTGCAACCTCCTGGGTTCGTTGCAAGGGAGGATAAAGTGTGTTATTTACGAAAGGCCCTCTATGGTCTAAAACAATTATCTCGTGCATGGTTTGGTCGATTTACACATGTTGTTACTCAGTTTGGCATGTGTCAATCAAAGAATGACCATTCGATCTTCTATCGACACACATCTGCTGGAAGGATACTACTTGATGTCTATGTTGATGATATTGTAATCACGGGAGACAACAGCCAGGGTATTGCAGCCTCAAGAAGTTTCTGGGAGAATAATTTCAAACCAAGGATATGGGATCCTTGAACTATTTCTTGGACATTAGGGTCACACAAGGTAAGCGGAACATTGTAATGTCAGAGAAAAAGTATGTGCTAGACATACTAAATGATGCAGGCATGATACAAACCAAGAGAGCAACCTCACCTATGGATCAAAGTTACTTCCAGACGAAGGGGTCCTGATGACCAATCCAGATCAGTACCATCGAGTAGTTGGAAAACTCAACTACTTGGCGGTCATGACTCGTCCGGACATTTCTTTTGAAAGATGCATCAGGAGGGAAGAACCCCTAGTTTCTCCATCCTTATTCGCGACTTATTGTAGCATGTCCTGAGATAGATCTATCGACCTCGTACCGCTACATCCCTAATATGCCTGATTTTTCTTTTGGTCATTGGTCATCATCTTTTATTTTGTTTTCCCTGTAGACTGGCAGCCGAAATCCAGATTACGATGAATGTATCATATGCTTGATTCTTAACTGCTAAGGATAGTTTTAGATCTAGGCTTTACTTAGATTATGTTATGAGAGGATTCTTAATTGCATTGTCTAGTAATTAAGGTGATAACATAGATAGCAACCTGTTGGGTGTTGGTCTTGTCCTGTCTCATCTTGTGTTTGGATTGACATTGGAGTGTTAGTGTATCTGTATCATTACATTATTGTCATTTTCGTTTTGCTGCTAGCAAATTGATTCATATTTCCTCGTCGTTAGCTTTGTACTCAGTGTACTTTACTTTTCAATATCTACTTTCCAATCTCTTATAACACATTAGTATCGACTTTCCAATCTCTTAGAACACGTTAGTATCCTGTTAACCTTACTCTTGTACTTCCATTCCTTTACATTCTATTCTTTGTATTCAATACTTTACTTTCATCCCTTCTAGCATGTCCGTCCATAGTAGCATGGTTATAGCATGATGTCCTAGACTTGACCTCATTACTCGTATTACACTCATGGTTCTCTTTTTCCTAAGTGTTTCGACCGCTCGATCATTGTTTATCTTTACTAACATTTTCAGTGTATTTGGGAATTGTGTACACTTGTTGGTCTGTTTCTAACAGTCCATAGACTCGTTGTGTCCAGGTCTAGTCAGCAGGCAGTGGAGTTGTTAGCTTAGACAGAGGATGCACAACTAGCATGGTAAAGACGTGCAACAGTTTTCGAGTATAATTTTGGGTTCCTTCATCTCTTGTAGTCTAGCCATTTCCTTAATCATTGCTAGACTTATATCTGTCCGAGGCACGTGTTAGTCTCGTACTTCGGGAGCATGTTCCCTTATTGTTCTTATTATTCTGTTTTATGTTCAAAAATATTTATTATTACTGTTCGATCTTGTGGATGTACTCTAGCCTATGGGTGGGTCATCATAAAGCCCATAGGCCCGAGGCCCTTACCAAGTCCGTCTAGCCATTGGATCTAGGCCCACCGGAAGCACATAACGGGCCAGGATAGGCCAGCATGTTATATTGAGGGTTGGGCTTGGACGGAGCCTGAAACGCTAAGCCCGACCCACTAGTCCGGCCCGCATAAGCCCAGCCCTGTACAAGCCTGCATGTTTCAATTTAAAAAAAAACAGGTAGCAGGTGGTGAGGATATTTGAAGTTTTGAACCCTTGATCTCATGATTAGAATCCAATTTACTCTACCACTAAGCCAGACATTTATAACATTCATTTGTTTCCTTTATTTATATAAATTATATTTTTATTAGTTACTTAATATTTAAAAAGTGATTTGACTTTGATAGTATTATAACATTAAATATTTGGTTGGTGTGCCCACCCAGTGTTCAACCCCTGGTTGACTTAATAATTTTTAGATATTTAATACACTGGGCTTGTAGCATGGCTTCGGGTTGGCCCGTCAGGCCCTTTCAGTCGAGGCCCATTTGACGGATAAAGGCTTTATGAATTTAACAAAATCCGGCCCAGCTCGTCCCATTGACTAGTCAAAGTCCACAGGCATGGATATAGGCTGGACTTGGACACTATTCGATAGGATTAGGCCGGGCCCGGGTCGGCCTGGCCCATTGCCGAGGCCTGCTATAGTCTACGCGACATTTCGTTTGTTTTGATATTCAATATGATTATTATTAATGTATTACCAAAATGTTCAAATGATGGTTGCATGTCAATCACGAACTCTATTCATGTGACCTAAAAAATTATCATTAGTCGAATGATGCCTTACTATGCAATAGATAACTTCGAATACAAATCAAATTGTCAATAAGATCAAATGTAACGTGGGATGTTTTGTGTGAAACCCTTTGACGAGTTATTGTTACATCTTAACCCATCGTCTAGGACGGTCCTAGGACCATCTAGTAAGTGTGAATCATTATATTCGTATTTATGAATCGGTGTATCATACGGGGTGACTGGCATAAATTTCTGAATTGGATTGCACCTATAGGTCAGCATTTACTAACAACATGAATAGAACCAGCTAAGTACTATAATAGCCTCAACAGAAATTAGCATCATTATTAGGTTGACCATTTATACTAGGGTATAGAAGTTTGTATTGAAGATAAACCATACAAAGAAGTACTGCAGACCCCAAAATTTTGGATAAAGGATGTGTCATCATCGTTGTTGTATAGAATTAAAATGCTAGTGTGAACTTGAGGGCATTTTTCATTCATGGGGCTGCATAAAAACTTATGAAACCAGCAAAATTGGGTGGCAAAACCTCTGGAAACCTGGAACCTTGGTGAAACACTTGTTGCCTAGCAAGAGTTTAACAAAAATTTCCAACTTTAAGAAGAATAGTTTTAATGTTTGTAGCTTGATAACCTTTTGTGTAAGATGAGGTGAAAGTGAAATCCTTCCAAACTCACTCTTGAGATAATATAAGGTGTTTTACCAAGGCCTTAATGGTTTCGTTCCAAATAGGGTGAAACCCTAAAGCATAAAATAGAATGATGTCATAAGATAGGGTAAACTGTTTTTAAAACCATTTGAAACTCATCTGTGTTCAATTTTATAATACCCACAACTATGTCATACCTTGAGTGGGCTTTCAAGAAGCTCAGTTATGTTTTGCAACACACCTGTTTCTTCCACCTTTCCTTTCTTTTCTTGGGAATAGATAATTCATAATTGGACTTGATATCATTTAAGTGGGATATCATGGAGTTCAAATTTATGTAGTATATCTATAATCTATGTACTATGCAAAATCAATGGTCCGTTTGCTAGCAATCAGTAGCAGTAAGAAGAATACGAGCAGAAACATATCAATTTAATTAAAAGTAAAAAAGGTAGAGAACTATAGTCATGGAGTTGTTAATGAACATACTCATCTGGGTTCCTTCCACAATTGCAAAAAATGCCTTCATAGCTCTATCTATGATGTCTAACATAATTTGATGCACATGCCGAGATAATTATCGGCCTTGTCCAAAAACGAGTACGAACTGCATGTCCAAATAAAACTACAAAAAAAGAAAACAGAGTGAAAACTAATTCTGGTTTAATATTAACAAGGTTATTTCAAAACATTTACCTGCTTAAGGCCTTGAAAACCCAATGGCTTTGGTCCCTCTTTGACATCCTCCCAAAAGGTCTGATCTTCAGAAAGGCATAATATGATTGTCTCTATCAGTCTCATCAATAGCAATGTAGCAAACCTTTCCCTGCCAACAAACATATCTGCAGCTATGGTTGACATCTGATTCAATTTTGCAAATAATTCCTGAAAACAGTTAGCATTTAGAAAGTTGATGAGAATAATGCATCAGGTTTTTGTTAAATAGTCCTGTGCTTTTTATCCACTCAAGAAACAATAGCAATTTGAATCTGTCCCCAATATAATAGAATATTCCAATTTTTGCATCTATGTTGGATTTCATTCTCAAAATTCTCCATGTTTATTGAAGATTAAGTTATAACAAGAGTGCAGATATATTAAATATAATTATATCATAGCATAATAAAAGCAGGAAGTAATATATTCACCCACACGCTTAAAATAGTTGGCATGCCGTATACAAAATAGTATTCTTTCATGGGTTTTCTTAACATGTGCCCTAAGGGCACATGCTAACACATTGATAAATGTACATTTTATATGGATACTCCCACCAGCACATTTCTCATTGCACATTTACATTTATCAATATACATTTTAAGTGAAAGGTGCATTGATAAATGTGTTGGTGGGAGTACCCATGTAAAATGCACATTTATCAATGTGTTAACATATGCCCTTCTTTTATAATCTAAGTAGTTCCACCAATGATTTCAACTTATTTATGTTTCCCCAATCTATCTATATTATATATTCACATCAAGAAGCTAGCTCCTGAATCTGGCATTTAGATTTCCTTATCACTTCATTATTAGGTAACTGCCAGCAGTCATTACAGTTTCCACGACAGTCAAATGTTCATGAATGAACAGAACACATAAATTGATGGAACTTTTATCTGCTAATATTAAATGGAAAGCTTAGCATCCAGCCATTTATCATCAGGTCCAGTCTGCTAATTCTTTTGCCAAGACCCTGAGGACTCGCCGGTTGCATCAGTTTTAGGCGCACTGCCAATTTTCCATAAAGCATTTGAACCTAGAGGCTTTGTTAAGCTATCTACAATTTTAAGGCTTTGTCAAACATTCCTCCTACTACTATTTTATGTGCTGTGCAGCAAATGCCAGTGGAAGATCAAAAGGAAATCCTTCTGTTCCTTTTCCTTTTGCATGTTAGCAAAACCAAATTGAAAATCTTGCATGGAATTCTCTGTTTCCAAAATCTAACCATTTTGATGGAACAATCTAGACAGATTTGGTGAAATCAGTTAGGATTGCTTAAGAATCGGGTTTTGTTAGACTTGGTTTCATTTCATTTATATTGATTTGTTCTGGTTTATTTCTTAAGATTAGGATTAGTTAGATTTGGTAATTAGGATTACGATTCCTTTCTTGATGGACAAGAACTGTGAGGCCTAAAAAAAACTATGCAAAAGGCTAGAAATTAATGAAAGTTCATAAATTTGTGCCGAGCGATATCTATTCCTACATAAAAATCTATTCTGCTTCTTTTTCTTCTTCAGCGACACCTACCATCAATCCAAAAACCATTCCACAACCTGATCTAGATTTTTCTATCTCGGCAACAGAAAATATCGCTAAAACCCTACAAAACACCGTGTAAACACCTCCAAAACAATTCTAGAAATTGCCTATCTTAAGCCCCATCAAATTCCAACAATAGACACTAGGTCTAGCCCATGAATTTCACTTCCTTAAACCCAGATGTCCAATTTAACAATTATGTTCAGAAAGCTTTCTTTTATTAGAAAACCCTAAAAACAGTGCCTTACATAATACAATACACATATCCTCAAGTTGTAAACTTTACAATCTTTTTGTTCCAAAAGTTCAACCCCACTCAAAGCTCAGGTTATCCTCATTGGATCTCAGAATGAAGGCTTGGGCTCAAGGATTCATCTCCTTGGAGTGTTAGTTGAAGATAGGAATTGAGTCAGTAAGAACGGAACATAGAAGATGAGCTAACAAAGCATACTTTTTAAAATCATGTGAATTAATAACCTGAAATATTGGAGATGGAGACAAATCCAGGTCATCAACATTATCCAAATAAATGCACATTTCTGCACTTAGAAGGGTATCACCATCTTCTGTGAAAATAAGATCCAGAGCATGCTGCTGACAGAAACTATCCCACAATCTATCAACAGAACGTTGTAATTTTCTTTTCCATTCTATTTGCTCTGGCATACAGTTTTGTCGATCTGAGGTTTTTTTTACGAGGCTCCCGATATAATGGAGAGAACTTCATGGCTGCTCGAGGGAGTAACTCTTCAGCTAGTAAAGATGCATTTGTTAACAGAGCTAACTGCTGCATTTCAGTCTCTGCCATCCAAACAATTTATTCCCAGAACCTGCTAAAATTTCATCAGTTTCCATTAAACCAGGTAATGCATTTATCAGCAAAATTACATAGCAGTTGAATACTTCTTGAAGGCCATTCAAAGTTGAACTACCCAACTGCATGCTCAGAAGCGGCCCTACACCCTGAAAGAATCCTGCACAAATGATTTAAAGTGAGAAACAAATAGCAAAATGTGAGCATCCAAAGAAGATCGTGAATGGACAAAAGCTGATTTAAAATACTATAACCCAAAATGGTAATATCAATCAAACTTCAAAACAATATATAACAAAATATATTTTTCTAACATTAAAATCCCGTTTGAAGAAGAAAGTAGAGACCATAAATTCAAACCAATTGAATATGACAGGTCCTTCGAATGATGGAAGGAACAACAAACACAATAATAATTTACAATGCCCCTTGGATTACATGAATCCTTTTCATTTCAGCTCCATCGATTATCATTTCCTCTATAACTTTAGCAACCACCATATCCTTTCTTACTGGCCCAAATGTAGCAACACCAGCAGCTAAGCTGGTACACTCCTAGCTGGTCCATCTAATGGCCTCCAAAGCACATGCCAAACCAGTGCTAGTGAGGCTGGTATAGTCATGCTTGTGGTACAGCATATGGTATATACTTACCACCATGGAACAAGATAGGTTACCTTCTTTGGTACACTATCTAGAGTCATGGTGGGTGGGTACAATGTAAATTTTGCTAGGCGGAAATGGTGCGCCGGAGCGCTGATCTATTTTTTTTTAACATGTATAGATGTAAATAGTTTATATGTAATATAATGACACAAAAGTTTATGTGCTCTTGTGGCTAGCAGGGCTATTCTCTGGCAGGGCTGTGCTCAAGTTGTTTATGGGTTGGGTGGTTAAGAGTTCGAATCCCTATTAAGGATTCATTTTTTTCACTTTTTTCCTTAGAACCCAATAAAAGGAGAGGAGAGAGAGAGTCTCCCATCTCTAGCTCTCCACCTCCTCTCCTCTCTCCTCTCCTCTCCATCAGCAGCCAGCTGCCTCTCCTCTCCTCTCCTCTCCATTAGCAGCAGCAGTAGAAGCAGCCAGCAGCTGCGACAGCGACGACAGGTAAGTACAATTGGTATTTTTATTTTATTTTATTTTGAAATTTCAAATATGGTTTTTTCGAATTTTTTAAAAATTTTCAAAAAGCAATTCGGCCAAATTACCCGCCTAGGACCGCCGCCTAGAGGGTTTCCAGTGCAGCCTGTGGCCGCCTAGGCCAAATTTAGAACACTGGGTGTGTGTTTAGTGCACTTGGGTCATTGCGATAGTTGGACACAAAACTAACTCAAAAATCCATTTATTTAAAGGGTGAAAAGCAGAGATTGCAACATAACATATTTATCTATACTACTATATAATAAGAAAAGTAGGCTTCATCGTGAAAATTTTTGTTCCAAAAATGCTCTCATATATATTTACTAATTAAATTGTTCTTTCAATATAATATGGATAGTTATGTAATTATGTATAGAAAAAGAAAATTAAGAAAAATTAAGGAGATTGTTTCCGCTTTCCAAGTATTATAAAACATGTGCAAGACGCGTGGGTATATATATATATATATATATATATATATATATATATATATATATATATATATATATATATATAAGCATCATATCCAGCCAATCCACTTGAAGGTGAGACCACACGTCTCGCATTTGATACATGCGGATGACTTATTAGTTTTTATGAATCCATCGTTCGCTAGACTGCATGCACTGGAGGATGTAGTGCCCTGCTCCGTGAAGGTAGTAGATGAATAGAGAAATCGGTGCTGGCTCGAGAGAAAGCCTTCACGAAGATGATTAATCTGGGTGAGTGGATGAAGACTTATTTTCTAATTCTTTCACGCCTAATAATGAATATGTGTTTTCGAATGGATGTTTATTGCTAATAACAAGTTGATAATCATTGAGAATATTAGTACATCGAACCAGAATGCTTATAAGAGAATTTATATGCTTCCATGCTAAACGAAATAAGAAGCTTGCATACTAAAGTTAGAATGTTGCTTAAATCGTTGAACCATTGTCATGCTTAATAAGAAGAGAATATTCACTGCCTCTAAATTGTATGATATCGATAATAGAAATATATGTTTAATGATACCAAGATGTTACTGTGTTTGCATAAGCTATGTTGTTACGGACGACGCCTAGGCGGCCGAGGCGCACCCGGTTTGAACAGGTCGCCTCGACCTGCATAGTTTGCTGCAGAGGAAGGTGAGGGCCACCTAGGCGGGCGCCTAGGTTCGCCCAGGGGAGACAACTGCAGGCACCTAGGCAGTAGATCTCAGGATGGACTATGGACTTTTTACTATTTTCTTTTTGGTGTGGCCTTACAATATTTACACAATATTTGCTGCCTTCTGCTACTGCTATTGTTGGCTTTTGCTACTGCAACTGCTGCCTTCTCCCTCCTATTGCAATCTGCTACTGCTGCTGCGGTCTTATGCTACTGATGATGCTGACTTTTGCTACTGCTGCTGCCTGGAAGGTTTACACATGTTTAGAGACCCAGAAATCTGGGCGGGCGCCTAGGCGAGGCGGGCATGGTCTTGCCTCGCCTCGCCTAGCGCCCAATACAACATAGTGCATAAGTAGATATGTTCACCATGTTCCTTATCGTCTGCTTGAATAATAGAATCGTATGGAATAATCAAATCGATAGAAAGTACTTGTTGCTTCAAAGAATAGATATGGAACAGAGAAATGATGGAATTGTCTGCTTATCGATAAATTGTAGCATCATAGATATTTTGTCTGATAGAATGCATTCATGCATCGGTCTCGGACAATTTGTGCACAAGGTATAGTCTCTCGACCGATTCCTGGGGTACTGAAAATCGCTCGGCCACGGAGGGATTGGACACCCTGAGGATAATGCTAAGCCTCAAGATCAGTCGAGTGTTATGTCTATTAGTAAGATAGGTTTGTATGTCTCAACTGCTGATTATGGGGAATGGTCCATGGACCGTCATATAAATAGGTGTCGATTAGTGAAAAGTTGAACCCTGAGCAGCAGCTGCTAGTATGTGTGTATACCAGTGAAGAGCTGAACCGAGAGTTACGGCTGCTGGTCTATGCATGTACTAGTGAAGAGCTGAACCTTGAATCACAGCTGCTAATCGAGTTCATGGATCGATAAAGATAAAGATTTTTGTTAAGAGCTAACAATGCAGAGACGAACAAGGAAAGATATTGGTTATGTCATATTTATTTCTAATCCTTGTCTTGTGCAGGGATGGACCGTCAACTATGGTAAGAATCACTGAAAAATGATATATGTGTTGCTTAAGTTCCTGATCATGATTTGCTTATAAAGAATAATCTGTTGCAAAGAATATGCCATGTACTATAAAAAGAAGTAAAATAATATCGTGCTTATAATTGACCCTAAGAAATGCTAGAACTAATTGACATGTTATGGCTTATGAAACACGTTGTGCACATCAACATTTATAGAACTATCTTTGTACATAGAATTGACCTGATAGTTGGCTATGAATTGAAAGATATAAAATATTGGTTTCCGAAATGGTTTTCAAAAGAAGTAATCTGACTCTGTACTGCATGAAACGAACGTAGGTAAAAGTAGCAAGATCAATATCACTGAAATGTTTTCTCACTAAAAGACTTGGTGATCGTTTCAGACGATGTAGCCTTTGTTCACATCACCAGTACGTTTCATGTACTGACCCACCACCAGCTTGTCTGCAGGTGCAAGGTGGACGAAAAAATGATCCGAAGTAATAGTCTGAGCCTCATCCTCAGGGGCCAAAAATTAGAAGAGATGCAAAGAGGTGCTTTCTGTCCAAGAGATGGTTATCTGTTTAAAGAGTTGATTTTGCATATAAAAAGATGTAATGTATGGAACGGGATCATTATACTTTTGTATATTTTATGAGAGATTGTAAGTCAAGTACGACATGTATCAGAGAGACAATGAGAGCTTTGTAATCTGTTCAAAAGATATTAATAAAGAAAATTTGTTTCTGTTACCATTGTGTTCAATTTATATTCTACAATGTGTTCGCTGTTGTTTCAATTTCGGCATATATGTTCCGCTGTGTTGTTGTCTATCTAGTCTATTTTGTCATTGTATAGGTTCTGACCTTGTGCAAGCGTAACTTAGGCTTACACGGCATCACGCCTAAGTGAGGACGACGGATTCCGCAGAGATCAAGCGAGAACGAACGATCATGCAGGATCGGGACGTGACAGAGGTCTTGCATGCATTTGCATGTAATACTGGGCTTCACCTCAACAGGGACAAGAGCACGGCATACTTCAACCTGCACTGTCCGAACAAAGAAAAAAGAGAAAATGTGCTGGGAGTGGTAATAGGGGAGTTGCCTGTGAAATACTTGGAGATTTCCCTATCGGTGAACTATGCTAAAGATACATAATGTCAGAATTTAGTGGAATATGCCAGACGAAGAGTGGAGGGGTGGCATGCTCAAAGATTGTCATTTGGAGGACATATCAAGTTAGTGCGATCGGTGATTACAACTATTGCGAGGTATTGGATGCAGGCGATTATGATTCCTTATGCTACCATCGGGAAAATAGAGAGGATATGTGCTAATTTTGTTTTGCACGGAGGAATTCATGCTATCAGCTCGGAAGACATGTGCAAGCCAAGGTGTGAAGGAGGTGTTGGGCTACAATACTTGAGGGATATGCGGGTCATCGCAGGGATGAAGATAACCTGGAAATTCATATCTCACAAGACTCTTTGGTCCGAATGGATGGAGTGTAGGTACTTGAAGGGGGCAAACTTCTGGGTGCACCATAGTAACAATAATGATTCGGTGACCTTTCAAACAATGTTACTTCACATGCAGGAAGTACAACGGGAGGTGAGATCCTTCAAAGATGGGTCTAATACGAATTTGAGGTTTGACCCATGGGTTAAGCACCAAAGTCTGGCTGATCGTTATGGACGACTGCTATGTGGTCCGGTAATTGAAAAACAGAGGGTCGGTAGTCTTATTGTGGACGGGGCTTGGCATCCTGAGGGACATGCGTGGACTAGGCAGTTCGGAGACCTTACCAGATCATTACAGATAGATGAGAGCTTGCATGCAGACATTTGGGTATGGAAAGATGCTTCGAGCGGAAAATTCGAGCATAGCAGAGCATACAAGGCTATAAGTGGTCACCATGTACCCTTGGCAGATTCAGAGTTCATATGGGTGAATGGGGCAGCAAGGAAGATGCAATTATGCAAGTACAAGGTGCGGTTGGGTCGCCTATTAACTCTGGATTAGTTGGCGAGGTTCGGTGTCAGAGTAGACGGCCAAGGATGTATCTTATGTCGAAATGCCAATGAATCCCTGATGCACTTATTTTTTCACTGTCTAATCTCTGCACAAATATTACTTGAGCAGGGTAAAAAGATAAACCTGGCTTTTGCCGACATATGGGACATAGATGGGGTGATCGCTGAGTTGAAACAGATGTGAAGTAGAGGTGCTGAGTGGTTTAAGGAAGTAAGGATGCGGTTGTCTGCAGCAGTATGGCACATTTGGAAAGAACGAAACCGACGAATTTTTGAGGGTCTTTAAACCCCTGTCATTGGAATTATTCACAATGTAGAGTATGATGTGGGTGCGTTGATGGCCAAACCACCATCTAATTAGATGGAATGCAAGATTTTATTGATTTAATACAATTACCTTTTTCCCAAAAAAAAATATTTATATAATAAGGTGAAAAGTGCTACGTATGGGGTCCTACCATTTACCTATTCAGTTTAAGCTCATTAACCAAGGAGCACCCTCCAAGTTTCTCTAGACTATAAAAGAATATAGACAAAGAGGTAAAAATATAGGTTAAGGACCATCACCTTTGTAAGACAAAACAAAACTCATATCACTCTTTATCCAAAATTTCATTACTCTCTCTGACACTAAGCCAAAGAGAAAAAAGGAAAGACATTCCCGAAGTAAGAGCATTATATAAATAATAATTACTTTACTCAACTCCTTACGCTTATTTTGATCCTAGTTTACTTGGCATGGAGCCATTCAGCTTTGGTATACGAAACCATGCTGATCTAGAGTCTGTTTTTCTCTTCATCTTTTTTCATCTTCTCTTACTCTTTCCCTATTGATTGTCCTCCCTTTCTTCTAGCTTTTCCATAATCCTCATTTCCTTTTTCTTGCCGTCGGGCATCCACATCTTGTTTGCTTCTCATATTTGAGTGACTTCAACTTCTTCTATCATTTGGTGCACCTTGAGTTATTTGGTTTATTCGGTTTTGTTGTCCAAAGTTCTCTATATCTCTATATATTCTTATGCTTCTATTTTTTTCCTCGTCTTTCATGGTTAATTATAGTATTTGATGTATGGTATATATTTTTTCTGTCTCATATTTGATTATTTAGCATCCATGGGAACAACACACCCCTCTTTTTTGTTCCTCCAAAAGGTTGGTTTGAATTTCTTTTAGGTAAAGTTTTCAGTAGTTTTTTTTTGTTTGTATCAACTTCTTGATGGACTTTGGTTGTTTGGTTTCCTAATAGGATTTGGCAGTTTTTCTTTTCTTTTTGCAGGATTTTGTTTCTAATGGGGTTCCAGTCCAAGTTTATTAGTATCGACCGAATCTGATAAACACTACTACTCTCCTTAACCAGCAGTACATAAACATGAAATGCAAGAAAAGATTCCTTATCCACAAAAAAGATTCCTCCTCAGCGCTTTAGAAATATCAGAAATGCTTATATTTAACCAATTGCCAGTTAGTAAATACCAGAAAACATCATGCCTATATATGCCTTGACTGATAGCCAATTAGGAAACCCATGAAGCAGTGGTTGGCGCTCAAATACCAACAAGAGGTCTTCCAATGTGTTGACAAAGTCAGAGGAAGCATTGTCTTCTTTGGGTCCTAGTTCTTCAAGCAATCCTCTACCTCTGAAATCAGGGACTGAGGTTTCTCAGTCAGAAGCCTGAAAAGAAAATCGTTAATAAAGGAACCAGTGATAATCTTGTAAAAAGGACAACCTTTTATTCGGCTGGGATATCCGTGATCCCATCTTTTTCAAAATCACCAGTAATCTCCACAAGAGCAACTCCCCGCCTTGAAACAATGGAACCTATGGGTGTCCCTCACAGTTATTTCCCTCCCAACAATTTTTGAGATAAACTTGATTGCATTGTGGCAGTCTCCACATATTCTTAGATTCTTCAACACAAGTATAGGCACCCCATCTCTAGTACTAATCAGCCCAAAAGCTACTGCAAGCTTCTCGCTATGATGCCATAATCTAACTTCCCCTTCCCTAACATTATCTCTGGCCGTCGCCCATCTCTCATCCTGCACATACCCAGCTTTCTTCATCTTCTCTGCCATATCCTCCAAGAACCTATAAACCTCCTTTATCATCGGGTGTGAGACATCATCGGCAACAAACACATGCACTCTCTTCTCCAGTTCGATCCAACTACATCCGGGCTTCTTCCGGACCCCTCTATCCTTCATCAACTTCCATACTTTTCCAACCTCATCCCACCTCCCCTTGCTTGCATACATGTTTGAAAGCATCACATAGGCAGCAGCATTTGAAGGCTCAAGCCGTATGAGCTCCTTTGCCGCCCTTGCACCGAGCTCGAGATTCCCATGTGTACGGCATGCACCAAGCAACGCTGCCCAACCAATCGAATCAAGGTCAAATGGCATTGACTTGATGAGAACCTCAGCTTCTGCAAACTTTCCCGCACGAGCAAGAAGGTCAACCATACACGAAAAATGCTCTTCCATGGGTTCAATACCATACACTTTTCCCATTGAATTTAAGTAATTCCACCCTTCAGCCACTCTCCCTGTGTGTGCACAAGCAGAGAGCACAGAAATAAACGTGATGCTGGTTGGCAAATTGTTTGATTCGAGCATTTCTTGAAAGAGAAGCAACGCTTCGTTTCCAAGTCCATGTTGGGAATAAGCGGAAATCATAGAGTTAAAGGAGACAGTGTTCCGTTCTGGCATCCTCTGGAAGAGCTTATGAGCGTCCTTGAGGTTCCCACACTTGGCATACATCGTAATCAGAGCATTGTTGACCGAGATTAGATTCGTCGGGAACTCGGATTTCATCGCCAAAGAGTGCATCTGCAGGCCTTGTGAAGGCGACGAGAGACTCGAGCAAGCACTGATGACACAAACAAAGCTACAATCATCGGGTCTGAATCCGGCCCGTTGCATCTCCACGAAACAACGGAGGCCATCCTCCGAGAACTCGTCATTAACCGAAAATCCCGAAATCATCGTGTTCCATAAAACCAAATCAGGTTCCTCTACCTCTTCGAACACCTTGTTCGCTTGGGCCATTCTGCCGCTCCTTGAATAGAGATGAATCAACCCGCTACCAACATATGAATTCCTCTCGAACGAGCACTTGATCAAGTGGGCATGGAACTGGGTTCCACCCAACAAGTCCTCAACACTAGTGAACGCCGTCAACACGCTGGCCAGAGTATACATATCGACCTCGAAGCCTCTGCGAAGCATTTCCTGGAACAACCCCAGCGCCTTATTCCCTTCCTTATGCTGTCCGTAAGCGACAATCATACAATTCCAAGAAACGCCGTCTCTCTTCCCCTCGCCCATTTCTTCAAAAACCATTTCGGCCTCTCTCAACTTCCCCATCCGGCCGTAGCTAGTGACAAGCGCATTCCCCACCGAGACATACGAATGCAAACCCGATACCACTGCAAGCCCGTGTAACTGCTCGCTCAAACTGTCGTCCTCCTCCAACGACGAGGAAGAGGATATAACCGACGACATCGTGAACCCGTCCATGGACAGCCGGGTTAAACGCATCTCTTGGAAGAGGCCGAGCGCGTCTTCAGTGTGCCCTCCGGTGGCGAACGCGGTGAGGAGGGTGTTGTAGGAGACGACGTCGGGGGAGGGAATGCGGCGGAAGATGGGGAGGAGGGAGCTGGGGGAGTGGAGGGAGTAGGAGTATGCGGCGAGGAGGGCGTTGTGCGAAAAGACGTTCGGGTGGGGAATTTCCTCGAGCACCTGGCGGGCGAGGGGGAGGCGGTTGCATCTTGAGTAAAGGAGGATGAGGTAGTTGGAGAGGTAGATGGTGGGAGGGATGAGGGACTTGACATAGAGGCAGTGGAGGGATGCGCCGTTGCGGAGGTCGCGGCGAGCGATGCAAGATTTGAGGAGGTCCCGAAAGGTGTCCGGGAGGAGCTGCTTCATCTAAGTGGATGCGCCGAGAGGAATCATGTTGTCGCGGTGTTATGTTTTGGTGTATTTATTTATTTCTATGTTTTGAGTACAAATTACAAGGGCACTTCATTACTTACAGGATTGGAGGTAGCCCAGTTTAGAGAAACTTTTATTTAGGACAGTCTATTTTTGTTAAGGACTATCCACCCTCCAATTCCTCCCCAAACCCTCACAAACATTTTCGTTTCTAATTTTCACTCTCTCTTCTCAAACCATCTCAGACATAAACTCATTTTTTGCACCACTTTCATTTTCACCAAAATTCTTCTCTTCAAGCCCTATCTGAACTTCTTTTCCTCATCCTCCTGCCTGTCGACGAGCTTGGCCCACTGCTGAAACTTCCATACATCATACTTAGCACTGACAACAGAAAAAAATTAATCAAAATGGTCGTTGCCGAAATTTTGATGTCATGGACATGATTGGAATGGGATTTGTAGAAATGGGATGTGAGAAATTTGAAATTTTTGGACGAATTTTGAAGTCTCGAACCCATAAATTTCAAAGTAAGGAATTCCGACACAATCGCGGCTGGGAAGACTCAGGGCTATAGAAAATTTTCACAGTCCTGTATGTTGTCAGGACTGTTAAAATTTTCTACAATCCTGTGCATTTTTAGTCCATTTCAGGATTGTAGAAAATTTGTACATGTCACGTCTCAGTCCCAAAATACGTAGGACTAGTAACGTATACATGCCAACTGTATGTATACGCAGGCAACTCTAATATAAGGAACCTACGAGTACACACACAAGCTGTATCATATGAACTCCAGTTCGTAACAATATTTCATGGTCATAGAATATATATATATATATATATATATATATATATATATATATATATATATATATATATATATATATATCACTCAAATAAAAAATAGTCACTCAAATATAATCAACTGAAAGGTAGAATGAAATATCTATTAGGTGGAGACAAATCAACTATCGAGCGAATGTAAAGTATAGAATAAATAATTAAGATAAAAGATAACAACTAAATAAGTTCACGGTCGAAGGGGGGATCATATAGTCCGCAAAGGAAAACTCGGTCTGCATCTTACTCCTTTGGATTCTGTCGATTGTCTATACATGAAGAGATCATCAGGTCCTCAGAGGAACGTAATAAGACACATAATATACAAGCAAGTATCTCAAAATATAGCATTTAAATAGACAGTGATAAGCAATAAAAAGTAAACTAGCGCATAATCTATACTGTAGGCAATACACGAATGAAAACAACTAACTACACATAAACTATATAACGACGGACTACAAATATCGTAGCTCACAGGTAAACCATGGCTGAGAAAAATCACCTGACCTTAGAAGTCACAGGGCAATCAAATAAACATACCGTAGAGGTCAATGTGTTACAAACAGATAATACGGCCTTAGAGGCCACAGGGTCACAAATAACAGAATAGAGGAAAGAAAATAATCCATGTGTTTATAATCTTTCTTGCGCTTCTAACACTCACGTGGTTACAATAATCAATTATATCTAAACTAAATACAGGATATATGACAAGTGTCTCTAATGAAGAAATAACAAAATAAATGCTAAGTCTAGAATTATGTGAATCTATAAAAAAAATAAGCAATAATTTAAACATGCTATATGAATTAATAAACTTGGCAAAGTGTACTTGTTTGTCATCCAAGTCCTCGCTGACTTTACAATATCAAAACTTATCAAAGTTTACACATAATTAAAGAATTATTTTAGTCTTCTAAGTACACATGGGACACATTGGTTTCCTAAACAACAAGTCTACATGCTTTTAGGATTTCTAGACCTAGTTTTGTAGCTTTGACTTCCGAAATTCAAGGTTAAGTCCCCAAATAAAGGACAAATATATAAATCACCTAATTTAATCTAATTATAATCTGAAATAAAATCTAAATATAAGTTCTTGAGTATAGAAAGTTACAGTTCCAAATTTGGGACTCGTGACATGCAAATCGAGGTGTATTGACTAAATAGTCAAACGTCATGAACTAAATAATTTGAGTGTGTAATCTAGTATATTTTAGCGCTACGAGTGCACTGGAATCAACAGTGCCACAAAATAATTTGGTCAAAAGTTGTCGCCATTAAATTAGGGATTGAGGCTCCTCGGAAAGGTGTCGGGTTGTTAGGGGGGTACCCTAGGGTCGAGATGAAGGTGGTAAGAGGGTTGGAAGAGGTCAGGGTGATGAGTTTCTGTTGGGTGGAAAGAAAAGTGCGAAAATAGAAAATAAATAGGAGGGGCTCGATTTATAGAGCATAAATATATAAAGTATATTCGGTCATCATAGAGTGAAGGGGTCTACTTGAGAAAGATGAGGTGGGGATTGATTTGGATTTGGTTTGAGGGAATTTGGTTGAGATTTGATGGTTTAAATCAAAGATGTATCTCAAAGAGATTTGATTGGGTCCAAATTAGAAAAGTAGTTATAGAGTTGATTTAAAAATAGATTTAAATCAATATGGTTATCATTAATTCATAAAAATTAATCTAAAATAGGTCTAAGAGGTTGGGTACCCTAGAATAGGCTCTAAGAACCCTACTTGGACTAGTTTTGGGTTGGTAGAATTTTTGTGATCGATTTGTGTTCAATATGTCTATAGTTTCGACTTGTGTGCCACTTAAGATTAAATAGCACATGGAAATCCAACTGAGTGGCACACCATTGGTATGTGCATAGTAGGCTCGAAATGGGTCAAAACTATATATTGGGTCAATAATTTTGATCGGAGTTGGGCCTTAATTGCTATTTGGAAAACTAGTCAAATTTTACGGTAGAAACTAAAATGACTATTTTACCCCTAAAGTTGTACATGAAAAATATAGCACATGGGAACATGCTTGAATGTGACATGATATATCAAACTGAAGGTGCACTCGTCTAGAATACAATGATGGGAGTAAATTTGAGAAATTGATAATTATTGGGCTCCAAAAATCAAAGCTACGAAAAAGTACATCTATAGTTATAATTAAAATAAAATGTGGTTTAATAAATAAAAATTATATAAAATAAATAAAAATAATAATTTACAAAAATTAGGGTGCATACGCAATCAAGTTCCCATGTGCTATTTATTTATGAATGGCACAGGAGACCCATTGGTTGATTTTCAGATTCTATTTGACTAGAAAATATGTAGGGACCCTAACCTAGCCAATCCCGCTTGTTAGAGCCATGTTAGGTTGCCATGACCCGGTAGAATTATTTTGAATTTGTTTTACGGGATCTGTATACCGAAATAGGTTAAATACAATTTTGTATGTATTTGATTATATATTTATTTATTTAATTGAATTATAGATATATATGCTTATAATGGTTTTATATTTATTGATGTACAAGGTTTATTTATATATATTTTAAATAGTGTTATATAAGGCTTGCTATATAATTCTTGTGAATTATGAATTATATTTTTTCATATACATACATACATATATATATATATATATATATATATATATATATATATATATATATATATATATTATATATATATATATATATATATATATATATATATATATATATATATATATATATATATATATATATATATATATTTTATATATATATATATATATATATATATATATATATATATATATATATATATAAGATTTATTATTTATATAAGGTTATATACATTTTGATTATATGATATATCTATACATGAAGGTATGTATATAACCTTATATAAATAATAAATCTTATATATATATATATATATATATATATATATATATATATATATATATATATATATATATATATATATATATATATATATATATATTTATTAGATCTATATATAATATTTAGAAGATTATGTTTTATTATATTTAGATAATAGGGGTATATATACATTTAAACATACATACTCGTATATATGTATATATTCCATAATTATACCTATACACACACACACACACACAAAGGTATATAAACCTAAAACCATATTGCAAAACTTAACCCTCCCACCCTACGCGTATGTGCTGCAGTGCTAGCCGCCGCACCACCATGCCATTGTCACCCCGACGAATGGCTGTGCCGGACGACCACCCACTTGCCGCCGGAAACCCCCGTCGGTCAGCGCACAGCCAGACACGCCGACGGCCAACATAGACAGCAGCAGCAGCGGCGTTAGCAGTAGCAGTCGCGGTGCCTCACGCCGTGCGACCACCTCCCCAGCCCCGGCGCACGCTCTAGCGACCTCTCCCAGCGTGCCACCTTCCTTTCCGGTGCGTGAAATGAGTGATTCATGTGTTTCGCATGAAATCCCTTCATGAGGCACGCGAATTCGAGTCCAGAATCATATTTCGTCACAGCAACTTTGGACACATTTTCTGAAAAATTTGACCGTTGGATCGTCGATCCATATCTTCCATCTCAATTTCGGTATATACCCCTTCGCTCACCTAAATTTTCAACCATAAATTCGATCGTCTGATAGATCAAAACCGGCCACCAAGTTGACCGTTTAAATCATGTTTATTTTGGACAGTTACGTGGAGCCAACTTTGCGGATTTGTTTCTTTCTCGTTGAAGATCCGGTTGATGAACCACCAACTCCGATGTGCAGCAGGTACAACCATCTTCTTGTCATAAATTTTTTAGTTTCATAGGATGTCATTTGGTTGATTGAAATTGACGTAAAAGTTGGCCTCTCGAAATTGTAATTTCCAATATATACAATTATATTTTTGAACCCAGGCATCGGATTCCAAATCTGGTACCACCATTGGACTCATGGCCGTTCTAGCCAAGATTGACATATAATTTGTCAAACTTAGACAACCTTTGTCTTGATGCATTTTTCGGTGCAAAGCAGGTCCAACAGAGGATATCGTTTTGGTCCGAAATTACTATTTTGCCTCTGTGTGCAGAATTGGACTTATAGGTAGCGTAATCTAGCTATTTTGCTTATTTCGAGAATATTGGCAATGTCTGTTTTAGTATCCAGAGATAGTTATGCGAGTTCTACCTTTAATGCTTCATTTGGATCGACGAATTTGCCTGCAGGACGTCGTTGAATCATTGTGCAAACTTCAGGCAAGATACCGTGCTACTGTGATCTTATTTTATTTATTGTTATACATGGACGTATTGTGTGTTAGGAGAGCGTCTAAGTGTGACTTGGGTGCTGTCGATGATGCCATCGATGACATATAGTGGGTGGGTGTATGTGACGTAGCGTGCTAGTAGACTTCCTCATGTTGAAGTTACTTTTCAATGAATTTAATAAGTGGACATGACTCATGACAAGAAACTTGGAGTGGGAGTTACATTAGTATTAACACACACCCTGTACTTGGCCGGTACAAGTAGTTCTTGTGACGGATCATATATGACTAGTTGTGTTAGATAAAAGATTTGTATGTGAGATACGAGTCGTGCGAGTCATGGACATGATCTTGTACTACTCCTGGACGGGGAAGGCTACTAGTAGGCGTATGAGATAGCCACCTTTTTGGTCTCATAGTTGCCCAGTTATGTGTTCATAGTTTCCTAGGTATGGGTTCATAGTTTTCCGGTTATGGGTATATTGCTAGAGTATATATCCGGTAACGGTCGCTGATCGCGCGTCAGAATTCGGTCGGAAGGTATGCTAGTATATACATAAATCTCTAGTGGATGCTATGCTTTATTCCTTCACCTACTCATACGTACCAATGTAGTCTTCGACATGTATACACTTAGATGGTTAGTCTTCCTTGTTAGTTATATTTATGTTTACGTATATTACTTTTAATGTTCGTATTGTGGCTAGTTGTTGTATTTTGTTACGTCCCTCTGAGGACCTCGTGATCTCTCCAGGTGTTAGCTGGACTTCCAGCATAAAGTTATTATAATGTGTTCTGTAGTATTCAGGTACTGTTAGTAGTATTTCTTATTATCACTTTCGCGTTCTTCGTACTATTTATTTCTGTCTTTGCTGTCACAGCCTAGTTTTACTAGACCTCTATTATTATGCGGGTCCATTCCAAACATATATGCTAATGGGCTGCAGACTATGACATATATCGTTTGTTCTTGATTTTGTTCATTATTGTGGATTAAGACACAGCTGAGACATAGATTAGTTAGTCCACTTTACAGCGTACTATGATTAGAATAAGTCCATTAAATTGGGATACTTATTCTAGTCGTACAGTTGGCATGCTCATGCCTTGGGTTCCCAAGTATTTTTGGAACTGGAATATGATATATTTTTGTGGTGGTCCATGCAAGTCCCGTTAGCCGTCTCGGTTACGTTACTGTACCGAGTGGGCCTGCGATACGATAATAGGAACTCAATCCACAACTGCCTTGAAAACTCTTTTGAATTTATCCATCATCTTTGGAACTCGAATTTGAAGTCAATCAACTTCCTTGATCTCCTTGTTTTGGATTTTCGTCGTTCCTTCTTTTGGAAAGATGAACGCTCGTGCTTCATGAACCATTTATTCCATCATTGGATAGAACATAGTTGATAGAGTATTATAAATGGGGATGATTATTAAGAAGGGATTGGGTAGATACCTCTATTAGGTAGGACGAGCAGATTGGATGGGTAATATAGGATTCTCATTGACAACTTAACTCTAGCGATAGACTTTAGGATCAGTGGATTACAACCCTTCTACCCTTATCTATGTTAGATAGAGATATTTTGGAGGAACCGGAAGGAGCATATAGTAGGACTTGTAGAAAATTAGCTAGTCACATTTGTAAGGATCAAAGGTTGTCCTAGGTAGATAAGCATATACTCTAGCATGAGTTAGAGTTTGTCATCTTCTATCTAACGGATCATCCGAAGCTCTGAATGTTCTATAACCTTAGGTAGGGTTTGTCCTTAACCATGCCACTACCCCTTTAATTATGAATACGTTTGTAAATTTTTATCCCAATATTTTGTCATAACTAGTCGTCTCATTTAGGTGAATGAGTATGACCTATACTCCTATCCTAAGTCGAGCCATACTAAGGATAACTCTTTACTCATCTGTACTTCCGTAAATATAAGCTCCATATCACGATAGGTACCAATCATACCTACTCAAATTCTCTTGATCAAGTCACTATGACTTAATGCTCCTTACGTATAGTCATCTTGACTTCTTCCAGAATGACTTCTTTATCCTTTTATATAGTGCTACCATTTAGTTCCGATAACCTAGGTTCCATGATAGCGAGATTGTAGGGCCTCACAAATTTCAGAGTTTCCCTATATTTACGAGTGATTGGGAGAATCTTCATTCCAAATAAGCTAATAAGTCAAGTAGTTTATGACACCAACTTCCTAATCGGACTATTTGGTGTCTGCTACCGTAACTTTGATATTTGGAGCGCAAGACTAGCGGTTACCTTCAAATAAAGTAGACAAGTCCACCTTCGTATATGCCTATCATGTCCCACTCAAATGCATCTCCTCGTGCACTATTTTTAAGGCACAACATTCGGGCCTAGGGTCTCAACCTTAGCCACTTTCGCGATACCGTTGACCGTTCCAACCTACTTGGAAGCTCAACCTCGACCAACCCTTTTCTACCCACCATGCGAATTTAGTAACCAGGCTGTTAAACTTGGTGTTAGATATAGCACATCAAGAAAACCAGACTCCCTTGTGATAGATTTTAGGGAGTTTGTTAGGAATAGAATGGCCTGATAAGCCATGTATTTAAGGCTGGACCTAAGACTGTGAAGAACCATTATTTATGAAAATTTTCATTTGAGGAAGATATGATTCCATGTTTCAAAAATAAGGTAAAAACCTAATGTGGGTAGAAATTTCGTCGATACTTCCCCAAGGAATAAGTTAGGTATAGTACGGTATAAAGCCTAACCCTAAACGGCAACCTTAGAAATTAGTAGACTAAATCTTGCTACCTTTGGCCTAAGATAGGGCTTAGATTTGAAATACTAAAGGAATTATTATCTGACGATAATACAAGAGTGTTAGATAGAGTAAGAGGATCTAAGTGGAATGGAAGATCATATCCATACATGATAAGACTAGCCTTGAAATAACCTATAACAGGTTAGGACTAGAAGGAGGACCAATAAGTCTAGGTAGCCGTCTAGTTCAGTCTCAACCATTTACCTGTAGATAGGCATATTTGAAAGAATTGTATAGATTGATTATAGGTAGAAATGAGTGGATCGCTAGTGAACTATTATAGAAATTGGTGAGGTAACTTATAGGAATATAGTATATAGTTTAAGGATTTATCGAGTTGTGGATGAATTGTGAACTTTCTATAAGCACCAAGATAGAAGCCTTAACTATATGATTGTAGCCCATCGGTCATAAATAGCGTGTTGGAGAAGTGACATATTATCTCGCATCGCCCTATTCTTAGAGGGAGTGTAAGATGTATTCCATGACTCGTAATTGAGGAAGTATGCATCGGATCTAAGCCATGTGATCGACCATTCCGAGATCACAGTGGGATCCCATATACCATACAATGAGTAGTCAGTTGGTATCTTAGATACTAGTAGGAAAATGCTTAGAAGGTAGACGATTAGATTGGTTCGGTTGCATGGAAGCACCATTCTCCACGAGAATGTACTTGGGAGCGAGAAGGTTCCATGTAAAATGTTATCCCCATCTATTTATGGATTTTGGTATGTTTTAGCTTATTAATCTTGCGTTATAGATTTTACATATTAATGTTATTTTAATTTCGAAGACAAAATTTCCTAAGGTAGGTAGGTTGTAAGCCTCCTGATTTTTGGACATTATTTTAAATTTTATTTATTTAATATAGTGTCACGATCCGTACCCTCTTTTCGGAATACAAGTGTGTATCCAAGGCAGCCTACGCTGCAGTATCGGTGGTAGAATGCTGTCAAGGCCATGATGCTCAAAATTACATAATAATAACTTTAGTAGCTCATTCATAAAACTAAAACAACTTTACTAAATTTACAAGTTTTACATTTAAAAAAGAATACAATGTCTTACAAAACTACTAACACATCTAACTAGTCTTCTAGGTTGACCTCAGCATATATCCATGTCTCCCTAATGCTAGGAGTAGTTGCGGCTAACCTGAAAAATATTGGTTTCCAGTCAGGAATGGAACAAGCACACAAACCGACATGTTATTCAAAATATAATAGAATTTGCAATACATGAGAATAACATATGTGAGATAATCTAGTAAGTGAACTGATATCATGACATAGCTAGAATGAAGCAGGTACTCTACAACAGGATATATCAACTAGAAGAGAAGCATGTATATAAGGTGACATGGCAAGTGAAGTAGAAGACAAAGATAAACAAGTAAATGACAACTATCTACGTGTGTTGAAATATCATGTTCGATATGTGAACAGGGGGTAAATCTGGCACCCACACATGTATTGTGTGACTGCTATTCTCCACGAAAGACACGGAGGATAGTTCTGGGTAGTTCACATGTCTACTAAGATATTTCTCCTTCCGACTAGTACTCATGGACTTGAACAAGTCACGAACACGGTAATGCATGATAATCAAGAAATATAGTATATATGTGGTCAGATCTCTTTGGTGGGTTGGCCTGCTGGTTGTGGATTGGGAGAGGGTTTGTGATGGTTTCTTTGGGTCGGGTTGCTATGATGATTTCACAGTATTGCTTTCCCTCTTTTTTTTGCTTTCTTTTCTTTTCTTTTTAAAACTTAATGTTATATATATATATATATATATATATATATATATATATATATATATATATATATATATATATATATAATATATAAATATATAATATATATATATATATATATATATATATATATATATATATATATATATATATATACCTCTCATATATATATATATATATATATATTATATATATATATATATATATATATATATATATATATATATATATATATATATATATATACCTCTCATATATATATATATATATATATATATATGAGAGGTATATATATATATATATATATATATATATATATATATATATATGTTTATTTAGTCAGATAAGGACGGGATCCCCTCTCCTTGCCACGCCGCCCCCCTCCCTCCTCGGGATTTGGTGGCTCGGCTGGCCGGTCGGATTGCCTGGGCCGGCGGTGCCCTTCGGCGTCTTCGTGCCCCTCGGAGGCCCTTCCTCCTCTCCAGGATGGCCGGACTCCGCCAGGCCCACCCTCCAGTGGGGATCCCCCCACCTCGCCGGCTTTCCGCCGAGAGGCGTCCCCAATTTCTTTTCCCCCACCCACTTCGGCGTCGCCGACACCCCCGGCGGCACCGACGCCTCCGGACTAGGCGCGGCCCTAAGTCGGCTGCTGTGACGCCCGGAGAGCATGTAATGACCCGCTGCGCCCTAGCGGAACGCCGATTCAAATGGCAAATGCAACGACTCAAACGAGCCGTCGACCCGAAGAGTTGGCATCGACCTGAAGAAGAATCGATGCAAGGCTTACATTGGCCCGCCGAAGATGAATCCAGACTTAGACTTTCAAAGGCGCGCTCGGAGTATCGCTCGGCCGATGCGAACATCGCTAAGGTGGGTGGCTCCGATGAACCCGTCTTTGCTTAGCCTAGACACATAACAATACGGACACTATTGCTAGAATCGCTAGGCGATAACACCGTGCATGCTAATAAATGACTCAACGTACCTAGCTAAGAAAATAATTCCATCTTGTATGCTTGTATAGAATATGGAAAGGAACATAGAAAATGTGAGAACTCTCGCACCGCACTCCGCACTCGTGCTAAGACACAAGATTACGTTCAAGTCCCTTATGCATTCAAACAATGAAACAATGAATGGTTTACAACAATGAAAAGGAAGACTATCGATATAGTCGTTCCGAGTATAGTATAGCAACATTAAAAGACTTCGGGACCGATGGGTCGCCAAGGCGACTCCCGAACGGGGAGTTGCATAATGTATGAATGAAAGAATGAACAAATAAGTGAATAAATGAATCAATGAATGAATGAACGAATGTGTGAATGAATCCATGAACGAACGGACAAGCGAAAGAAAGAAAACAGAAGAATGAATAAAAGATAAGAAAGAAAGGAATGGTTAGCGACAGGTATGACGGGCACGTGCAACAGGGCTCGCTACCCGTGCCTGCACGGACGCCAACCTGGTTGATAACGCATTATGGCTAAGGGTTCGCCTATGACAATAAATACGAAATGGTCGTGGACGGACCCGTGCACGGGTGATAGGGATTCCGCGGCATGATCAAAGGGAGGATCGTGGCCGGCCTAGGCGGAATCAAAATATGGCTTACGGGCTGCCTGGATGCGGACTTAGCCACCCAGGGGACGTAAGTGCAGGCGTATTTCAAGAGACTAACGGGGTGTGTGCCAGCCCGCACCCTATGCTAGTTGAGAAATACCACGGCTTGGTTATGTCCAAAATGGCTTGTGATGCCAGCGACCGGTGCATATAGATTTAAGTGGGCTTTGCTGGTGGCAATCCACATGCAAGTTCTTGCATTGAAATCAAAGTAGTCTAAGTTAACTTAACAAAGCACCTTCTGAATAGGCTTGAATATAACACACAAAATGATCAAGATTACTTCGAGCAAACGAATTAGAAAATACGCCTACGACGTGCTAGGACCGGAGACAGGGACACGGGCTTGACATTGAAAGTTTATATGAATTATTGACTAACTTGGTTTACTGTGGACAGGAAAGGCCGGACGGTAAGTATGGGTAAGTTGTGCATGTATTTTCATGCACACACTTGAATTCGGCAACACGAGATAGGTTATGAAATATGCCAGAAAACTGATCCTAAGGTAAGATTAGTAAGACAATGAATGATAGACGGTGCACAAAGTAAATAGAACGTATTTAGTAATGATAGCATTGTGGGCGAGCTAGCCTCCCCACCAGTGCATAACAATGTACTGATAACCCCACAGTCTGCTTGCAGGACGCAGGAGACATCGTCGGGTGTGGAGCTTTCCTCGAACGTGCTAAGGCGCGGAGCTATCTCTGGAGCCTCGGAGCGTTGCAAGGAGCTGAAGCACCATATACAGGGCATAATGTATCAGAACATCGCCATGAATTATTCCATGTTGTAAGCCACTTGGCACGCCTTTTATGTTTCAGAGGGAGAGAGAGCTTGAGCGATTTATAATCTCGGCCTAGCGCCGCTTGTAAACTTCTTGAAAATCAATAAAGAGTTTGAATTCGCTTCAATTTGTGTTCATTTACTTTCTGCTGCAAATAGGGACACTCTGTGCGACTCTGTAGCCTAGCTAAAATCGGCCGTTTATGGACTTAGCCTTGCACGGGCGCAACCTAGGCCCGTTCGGCATCACGTCTTAGCGAGGACGATCGCTCCTACGGGAGCGGGGCGTGACAGATTGATATCAGAGCACGGCTTTACGTCCTTGGATTTCATTTCGATTTTTTCAGTTTTGAAAGCTCGTTTTGAAACAAAAGAAGTGTACGCTCTCTCTAGTTGTGCCTTGGGATGTTCCATATAATAAGTCTAATATTTTCAAAAGCTCGTACAAGTACTCGGTGGAATGGGATCGATTGGCGAATGCCTTTGTGCCAAACCGCGACGGACTCGAGTTGGAAGGAACGTATGCTAAGAAGTTAGCAAACGCAGTGCATACTTGAATAACCTGACGCTGAAAGTAGCGAACGATTACACGAGACCAAAGTATAGTTCGAACGGGGTAGTTATGCATGCAGCCTTTTGGCTAAGTTGTGTGGAGTATCGTGCACCTAGACCTTCTGGTGCGAACGAGTTGCGAGCGAGATCGATTATCGCTCGAACGAGAATAAGTGAGCGTACAAACTCGAATATAGTCTGCACGGGATAGCTATACACACGGCCTTTTGGCTAAGTTGTGTCGCGTGTCGCGCACCTCGACTTTTTGGTGCATTCGAGTTGCGAACGATATCAAGTACCGCTCGGTTGGAAACGAAGCTACACTTAGAGTGTATATCGATAGGAACGCTATCAAACTAATGCTTAGGCGTGCACGAAAGATTGATTTAGATTTTGAGGAACGGGTGAATGCGCGATTGAATATATCGAAAAGGAATCGAATGATCATTTGAGGATTTATAGAATGACTTGCCCCGAGTGGTGTATGTGATAGCTTCGGAAAAGAATAAGAATGAGTGTCGATGACTAGTCGAGTGGCTCGAACCCTGAGTGGTGTATGGACGTTATAGAAATTGTTCGAGCAAGACTAAAGGATTTACGGATAGAACGAGTATGTCGGCAAGCGATGATGTCACGCAAAGCCTTAGAACGAGTAACGCTTAGTTGGTTTTGACTTCGATAGTCTCAAACGAGATATCGTTCGGACAAATTAAGAATGCGTAGTGCGAATTATGAAATGATCGAATAGAGAGTCGGAACGATGAAACGAATGGAAGTCTTAGTCGAAAAAACATAGAAGATCGTGTATGCAATTTTGAATATAGTCGAAGGGATTAAAACTTGAGTTAAGGTGAAGTACGCATGGACGAGATCGAAGATAGCACGATCGGAAGATAGCGTGCATGGAAAACGTTAGTTTGGAGATACGAGAATGACTAAGGAATTAAAATTGATGTTGCTCGATGAAGAGTTAGCACGTGACAATATAAATTGAGGAAATTAAGTTGCAGGACTTGGAATTCGTTGCAAAAGAAAGATCGTCAGGTTATGTACATCATCGATGGTATTGAGGCGTATCAAAGATCGATGTACGATAACTCGGGGGTACTCTGATTCGATGAATGATGATCGTGTTAGAAGTTATTGTTTTGAATGATACTATGTTGGGGAATTTTGATAGAAATGAATGTTTGGAATGAAGAAGGGAAGTGACTTGATTGTTCGGTGATAACCACAATGATAACGATCTTGTCTTGCACGAGCGCAACTCCAGCCTCGCACATGCGTCACGTCGGATTTGGGACGATCATTTTGCGTGAGCGTTGGCATGGTGATTCATGTCCAGCGGGAATGATCGAACTCGAAATACTTTGACATGGCAATTTTGATTGCTTCGACTTGTGGTTTGAAGCGAAGATAAATTCGAGGATTGTTAGGACTTACGATTGAAGAATAAGAAAACTTGAGGATTGAGTAGACCCAATCTGCGTATCAAAAATGAGTAAGTCTAGATTCAACGCAAGAGTTACGTCCCGATGAGGACGATTATTCTGCAAGAACGTTGACGTGGTAATTCATGTCCGTCGTAGATAATCAGACTTACGTGAGATCGGGGCGCGACATATTGCAAGGCTAGACGACCTTGTGATCGACTACGTGAATTGGATAGATGAATTGTGTCAAACATACCTGAAGGAATAGACTATAAAAATTACTAGTACGGACCCACGATATTGACATGTCAAGGATTTGATTGAGGACAACCTATCGTAGGATGACATTCCTAACGAGCTCGAACTTGGAGCGGAGAATATGTTGATGCGAATAGGGTGAACGCTGCTTGATGTTTAGAAGTTTGAGCGAAACGAACTTGGGTAGAAATTCTCGTACAAATGAACAAATGGTTTGACCATAGGATTTGGAGCGAGCTTCGTGCAGCGGCTTTGCACGATAAGCCACGGACTTGACTTGTAACTATGACCCCGTGAGATGACCTAGCAGATAGGCGGACGACTCTGTGCCGAATGATTGAACTTGTGTGATTGACCTTACAGTATCGTCTGGACGGACGATAGACTTGGGGCAGCAAGACTTAGAGTAGGACGGAAAACAGGGAGAGTGCGTGAACGATGATGTGATTGGCCCCAAACAAAGCGAATGATAGGAATGGATGACGTGCAAGTAAAGTTGGGATAACCAAATTGAATCATTGATAGGAAGATGGACTCGATGATAGTGCAATACTTGGTCTTAAATTGGACGAAAATTACTTATACTTGGTCGACCCCGCTAAGAAGAAGTCGTATTGATTTCATAGACAAGAACGCTTGAGAAGCGAATCGAATCATCTCGAGGACCGAGATAAACGATAGTGAGATGCATGCGAGTTCGGTTTTAAATCGAAGTTAGTGAAATGATCGGCGAATCAAAACTATCACGAGTAGCTTGTCCGACTTCGCTAATCGCTAAGCTTGGTTGAAATGTACGTATTCGGGGGACGCCTTCGATACGTGCACGATCCAAACTCAGCGATATGATGAACTCGAATGCAACTGCAAGTGGGTGTTGCGATGCGCATGAACGAATGAGTGAGTTTGCCTCATCCTACGACTCTCGCGTTTGATAAATTACAACACACCTCGTACGACCATTTCAGTCCCATGACACGTCGAAATAGCAACCAAGTCGAAGAAACACTTGAATTGAATAAGTACCATCAACTCTAAAATGAATGAAAAGTTATTCAATAAAATCGACCGGACGTATGCGACGCAGAACTTGGAAGGTATCGAGCGTAGTTCGATGCCATCGAGCGATAAAGCTATTCGATAGGAATTGTCTAAGATACGTACATGACATGAGTTAAGGAACGGTAGGATGACCTACACTCAGGAAGTCTCGAGGACGAGACTTGTTTTGAGTGGTGTATTATGTAATGACCCGCTCCGCCCTAGCGGAACGCCGATTCAAACGGCAAGTGCAACGACTCAAACGAGCTGTCGACCCGAAGAGTTGGCATCGACCTGAAGAAGAATCGATGCAAGGCTTACATTGGCCCGCCGAAGATGAATCCAGACTTAGACTTTCAAAGGCGCGCTCGGAGTATCGCTCGGACGATGCGAACATCGCTAAGGTGGGTGGCTCCGATGAACCCGTCTTTGCTTAGCCTAGACACATAACAATACGGACACTATTGCTAGAATCGCTAGGCGATAACACCGCGCATGCTAATAAATGACTCAACGCACCTAGCTAAGGGAATAATCCCATCTTGTATGCTTGTATAGAATATAGAAAGGAACATGGAAAATGTAAGAACTCTCGTACCGTACTCCGCACTCATGCTAAGACACAAGATTACGTTCAAGTCCCTTATGCGTTCAAACAATGAATGGTTTACAACAATGAAACGGAAGACTATCGATATAGTCATTTCGAATAGCAACATTGAAAGACTTCGGGACCGATGGATCGCCAAGGCGACTCCCGAACGGAGAGTTGCATAATGTATGAATGAAAGAAAGAATGAATGAGTGAATTAATGAATCAATGAATGAATGAACGAATGTGTGAATGAATCCATGAACGAACGGACAAGCGAAAGAAAGAAAAGGAAGAATGAATAAAAGATAAGAAAGAAAGGAATGGTTAGCGACAGGTATGACGGGCACGTGCAACAGGGCTCGCTACCCGCACTGCACGGACGCCAACCTGGTCGATAACGCATTATGGCTAAGGGTTAGCCTATGACAATAAATACGAAATGGTCGTGGACGGACCTGTACACGGGTGATAGGGATTCCGCGGCATAATCAAAGGAAGGATCGTGGCCGGCCTAGGCGGAATCAAAATATGGCTTACGGGCTGCCTGGGTGAGGACTTGGCCACCCAGGGGACGTAAGTGCAGGCGTATTTCAAGAGACTAACGGGTGTGTGCCAGCCCGCACCCTATGCTAGTTGACAAATACCACGGCTTGGTTATGTCCAAAATGGCTTGTGATGCCAGCGACCGGTGCATATAGATTTAAGTGGGCTTTGCTGGTGGCAATCCACGTGCAAGTCCTTGCATTGAAATCAAAGTAGTCTAAGTTAACTGAACAAAGCACCTTCTGAATAGGCTTGAATATAACACACAAAATGATCAAGATTACTTCGAGCAAACGAGTTAGAAAATACGCCTACGACGCGCTAGGACCGGAGACAGGGACACGGGCTTGATATTGAAAGTTTATATGAATTGTTGACTAACTTGGTTTACTGTGGACAGGAAAGGCCGGACGGTAAGTATGGGTAAGTTGTGCATGTATTTTTATGCACACACTTGAATTCGGCAACACGAGATAGGTTATGAAATATGCCATGAAACTGATCCTAAGGCAAGATTAGTAAGATAATGAATGATAGACGGTGTACAAAAGTAAATAGAACATGTTTGGTAATGATAGCATTGTGGGCGAGCTAGCCTATCCACCAGTGCATAATAATGTACTGATAACCCCACAGTCTGCTTGCAGAATGCAGGAGACATCGTCGGGTGCAGAGCTTTCCTCGAACGTGCTAAGGCACAGAGCTATCTCTGGAGCCTCGGAGCGTTGCAAGGAGCTGAAGCACCATATACAGGGCATAATGTATCGGAACATCGCCATGAATCATTCCATGTTGAAAGCCACTTGGCACGCCTTTTATGTTTCAGAGAGAGAGAGAGAGAGCTTGAGCGATTTGTAATCTCGGCCTAGCGTCGCTTGTAAACTTCATAAAAATCAATAAAGAGTTTGAATTTGCTTCAATTTGTGTTCATTTACTTTCCGCTGCAAATGGGGACACTCTGTGCGACTCTGTGGCCTAGCTAAAATCGGTCGTTTATGGACTTAGCCTTGCACGGGTGCAACCTAGGCCCGTGCGGCATCACGCCTTAGCGAGGACGATCGCTCCTGCGGGAGCGGGGCGTGACAGAGCACCCCCACTTTATGGCTCCTCCTACTGTCATCACGCTTGCAGCGCCGCCGCCGCCACCCTTCTCGGCAACGCCAGCTTCTCTGTGGAGGTCACCCGTGCGCGCGGCCGGGTCCGCCTCCTCCGGCGGATTCGGAACCGGAGCTCTCCTCCCAGTGCCGGTGCCTCCTCCTCAAGTCGACCCCCCCTCCCGCTGCGACACCGGCTCCTCCTCCCATTTCGGTACCTCCTCCTCTGGCAGCTCCTCTCTCGTGGCCGACGCCTCCTCCTCTTGCGGTGGTGCCCCCCTCGGAGAAGGCCGCATTTTCTCTCTTCAGTGGCCGGTGCCCTCGTTCCCGGCTCCCAGCGGCCCTGGACCGGTCCCTGCCTCCGCCCCTCCAGCCACGCCGGTGTTCTTCTAGGCGTCGGAGGCCCCTCCTTCGTGGGCTATGGTGGCGGCGTTGCATCTACCATGCTCGTCCCCTACTCCGATCTCCGCTCTGTGGCCCGCGGTGAGCTCAGCCTCCCCCGTCCAGGCATCCTTCCCGACGTCGGATGGTGGTTCCACGTCGGCGGTGTCGTCCGCTCCCCGATACGAGCTCTGAAGCTCCCACAACTGCTTGCTGACGGACCCTACCCCTAGCCGGTGGTAAGCCGGTAGCCGCCCGGAGGTCGAGCCCCTCCCTACTCCCTCACCTCGGCGATCCAGCCTCCCTTCCTTCCCCGGCCCCCACTCGCCTCCTCCCCTTCTCCTCCCTCCCTCTCCCCCGGTTGCCGCTTCGTTCGGCCCCTCCGGCAGCCGCAGGCATAGTCGCTTCGCCTGGCCTCTCCTCCGGTAGCCGCGGGCGTTCCGGGAAGCCTTCGCAACCCTCGTCGGAGCCTCCCCCTCTCGCCGGAGCCCCCGCCGGAGCTCAGACGCGCTGGGCGGCTCTCTGAAGAGGCCCTCGTACAGCGCGCCATCGGGCAGACCACCGGGCTGACCACCTCGGGCCGTGGGCCCTCACCCACTCCTCGGGCAGTGGGAAAGTCCTGCCCTCGGGTCACGCGCGCAGGGGCCCTAGCCTCTTTTAGATTTTGAATTTCGGTTTGAAATTCAATAAAAAAAACCCATCCAGGGCTGAGTGCCCACACCCCCCACTCGGGCTGCATACCCGTTCCCCCAGGGTCCCCCGTTGCTGCGGTCAACGGTCCCATATCTCTTTTGACTTGGGTTTCGAAATTTTGAAATGCTCCGAAATTTTGTTTCTTGGCAAAATTTTGGATGTTTCGAAATTTCAGAATTTCGAATTTCCAGTTTTTAGATTTTATTTGTTGTCCAGGGCCCTTTTGTGTCTATTGGTCCTGCTTCCGTCTGTATCGCTCTCATTGAGCCCCTTTTCCTTTTCAATAAAATGCTGCCTTCTTAAAAAAATGTTCATTTAGTCCATAAACTAACCCGATACCTAAAAATATATTATGATATTTCTTTAAAATACACTATTTATTATAGTAGCAATAACATTATTCCTACATGGAAGTTTACTTATAAAGTTATTTTTTAGACAATATAAATTAAATTCAAATACTAAATATATTTATAAGTAGTATTTCATTTATATTAAAATTTTAGAATAAAAAAATAATTCTAGTAAATGTTTAGGGGATAATACCAGTCATTACACTTCCACTTTAATCGGTCCACAGAAAATCTTGCAAATATTCTAAAAATGCCATATTAATATTAATAATGCCTATAGTGTACGTTATAACTAATATTTAGAAAATACTTGTCAATCCCTAAATAAAGCACAAAATATTTGCATATGCATAAAGTATGCCTACATGGGCGTTTTTGGTCTCACTACATGCCTACATGGGCTTGGGTTGGGTTCGGATCCAGTTCAGGCTAGTTTGGTACAACCGGATATTCTAAAAGTCAATAAATCTTAATAATAAATAATTGAACTATTTATAGGGGTCATGTGATAACTTAGCCTGGTTTTCCTAGTTATGACACTCTTATGGCTCGGCCTTCTCTACCATGACTAATACACTAGTCAAAGCACGCAACTACATTATTCGTGCCATGATTCTTGGTCATCTTGTGCTCTAAATCTTAGCCATGACTAAGGTCTTCTATCGTAGTAACTATTTAATGAAATATTTATAAAATTCCCAAAAATCACCATTTAATTCAAATAAAAAAATATTTCAAAATTTTGGAAAGAGGGGTTACATATAGATATTTAATTTTAAACTAGATTTTTATATCAATATGAATACATATGTACTTTTTTGTGGCTTTGGTTTTTGGAGCACAAGGCATATCCATATCTTGAAATATCCTTCATGAGTTTTGTAGCAGACTAGTTTACCTTCAATTTGGTATATAATGTCCCATCCAAGCTTGTTCCCTAACTTTCTTTTGACTTCGCACAACTTCGGACTAATTTAGGCCAATTAATCATATATCGTAATTCTAGGCCTAACTTCCAACGTGAGTTTGGAACTCGACTTAGAACAAAAAACCATTTGACCCAATATATAGTTTTGACCCGTTTTGAGCCTACAACACACATGCTAAGGGTGTGCCACTTAATCAAGTTCCCATGTGATATTTATTGCGAATTGCATAGGAGACTCATTGGGTGATTTTCGGATTCTATTTGACTAGATGTAGGGACCCTAACCTAGCCAACCCCGCTTGGTAGAGCCATGTTAGCTTGCCATGACCCTGTAGAATTATTTTGAATTTGTTTTACGGGATCTATATACCAAAATAGGTTAAATACCATTTGTATGTATGTTATATATATATAGATATATATATATTATATAATATATTATATATATATATATATATATATATATATATATATAAGGCTTGCTATATATAATTCTTGTGAATTATGATTATATTTTTTTTCATATACATAAATATATACGATTGATTATTTATATAGGGTTATATACATATTGATTATATGATATATGTATACATTTTTTATATATGATATATCTATAGAAGAAGGCTTATATATGCATATAAGCCTTCTTCTATATGATATTGTATACATTATATATATATAATATATATATCTATATATATATATATATATATATATATATAAAATAATATATAATAAATAATATAAATTATTAAATATATATATATATATAATATATATATATATATATATAATATATATATATATCTATATATTATTATATATAAAAAAATATAAATATATAATATATATATATATATATATATATAGATATATATATATAAAAAATATATATATAATATTATATTATATATATAAATATTTTATATAAAATAAAATATAAATATAAATATACATATATATATATATATATATATATATATTATATTAGATATATATATATATATATATATATAATATATATATAGATTTATACAATATATATATAATATATATATTATATATATATATAGATATATATATAATATATATATATATATATATATATATATATTTATATAAAATATTATATATATATAAATATTTATATTATATATATAAAATATTTATTAAAATATATTTATATATATATATATATATATATATATATATATAATATATTTGGGTGTCCACTTCTTAATGGAGCTTGGAGAGTGCTCCCAAGGACTTGAACCCGCGCCCTCCACGCGGGGTGCCTCGCCGTTCCCACGGCTACGACCTCGAGACACACACACACACAAACACACACACAAACACCAACAACATATATATATTCTAGAAGATTTTGTTTTATATTTTGATAATAGGGGTATATATACATGTAAACATACATACTCGTATATATGTATATACACCATAACTATACCTATATATTATATATATATATATATATATATATATATATATATATATAATATATATAATATATATATTATATATATATACACATACACACAAAAAAAAAAAAAAATATATATATATATACCCACACACACACACAAACACATACACACTAGCGTATACAAACCTAAAACCCTATTCCAAAACATAGCCCCCCCCTCGCCGCCCACGGGTATGCGAAGCACCATCACGCTACAGTGATGGCCGCCACACCACCGTGCTATTGCCACCCGACGTATGGCTGGGACGGACAACCACCCCCGGCTGTCGGAAACCCCCGTCGGTCAGCGTGCAGCCAGGTACGCGGTGGCCAACTTAGACAGCAGCAGTCGCATCGCCGCACACCGCACGACCACATCCTCAGTCCTGGTGCATGCTTCGACGGCCTCCCCCAGCGTACCACCTTCCTTTCCAACGCGTGGAAAACGAGCGATTTGTGCATTTTGTATGAATCCCATCGTGACGTGTGCAAATTCGAGTCCAGAATTGTATTTCGTCGCAACAACTTTGGGTATGTTTTCTGGATAATCGACCGTTGGATCGTCGATCCGATTCATCTGCCTTAATCTCGGTATATTCTCCTTCGCTTACTAAATTTTCAACCGTAAATTCGATCATTTGATAAATCAAAACCGGCCACCAAGTTGACTGTTTAAATTATGTTTATTTTGGACAGTTTCGTAGAGCCAACTTCGCGGATTTGTTTCTCCCTCGTCGAAGCTTCGGTTGATGAACCACCAATCCGGTACGCAGCAGGTATAACCACCTTCGTGCCACTAAAAATTTAGTTTCACAGAATATCGTTTGGTTGGTTGAAATCGACGCCAAAGTTGGACTCTCGAAATCATAATTTCCAATATGTAAAATTATGTTTTTGAAACTGGGATATCAGATTCCAAATCTGACACCACCATTGGACTCGTGGCATTGTTCTGAACAAGATTGATATATATTTGTCAAATTTGGATAACCTATCTGACACATTTTTCGGTGCAAAGCGGGTACAAATACGGACACCATTTGGGCCTGAAATGACTATTTTGCCCCTGTGTCCAGAATTGGACTTATGGATAGCCTAACCTAGCTATTTTGCTTATTTCAAGAATATTGGTAATGTCTGTTTCAGCATCTGGAGTTGTTTATGAGAGTTCCACCTTTAATGCTATATTTGGATCGGCGAGTTCGCTTGCAAGATGTCGTTGAATCATCGTACAACTTCAGGCAGATACCGTGCTACTGTGATCTTATTTATTTATTATTATACATGACGTTGTTGTATGTTAGGATTAGATGTGTTAGGAGAGCATCCAAGTGGACTTAATTGTCGTCGATGATGCCATCGATGACATATAGTGGGTGTGTGTATGACCTAGCATACTAGTAGACTTCTTCGTGTCAGAATATGGTTTGTCACTCCCCGTTCCCGATATACGGATTGCTTATATGTTTCCCATATATGGTATATGGTATTTGTACACGTGCACCTGTGATCGTCTAGTTTTGCACCTGGTCATGGCATGGAACAGTATCTCATCGCGGAGTAGTATGCCACCCCTTGTCCTTATCTGGTTGTAGGCATGGTTCACTACTTCGATGATAGGATTTCTGGACCGTATTGTGATCAGGATTCTATTTAATTAATTAATTTATTAGTTGTAGCATGTAACAATTAATATGTTATTTTAGTCACATGGTTAGGGCATGCTAGGATTAGGGTTTATGAACCAACCCACCCATATAAATAATCTCTTCCACTCTCTCTCTCCTCATAAACCCTCATTTATTTTTCTCAACAACTTTTAGGCAAGTTCACCTTTCTAAATGGAGAGATTTCTTGCATTTTCATTTCTTAATTCTTCGTTTGATATTATTAGTCTAGATTGTTCCTTTTCTTATTATCTACATGTTTAGTACTTGGTGTTTTTTTATTTTAATGGCTACTTTGTGTAGATCTAAGTTTCTAAAACTAGGATTTATGGGATTTCGTGGTTTTGATCTATCAAACTTGGTTGTTTTTGAAAAATAGTGGTTCCATGTTGTAGAGAATTTGATTTCATTCAATTTGGCCTGTATTGTGCCCGGATTTGAGTCCTATAGCCCAGTTATGGATATTGGAAGTTTCTAAAACTCCATGGCCAAAAGCTTGCTACTGGCAGGGACGATGACCCTCCGTGCATGCGCTTCGTGCTGCCGTGCCATTCGCCCATGTGCATTGTGCGTCGTTCACATTATGCGTCATTCGCACACTGTGCACCATCCGTCGTGCGCCATCCGCTTTGCGCTATTCGCGTTGTGCACCATTCGTGCGCTGTGTGCCATCTGCTGTGCGTCGTTCGCGCTGTGCACCATCTGCGCAATGTACGCCATTCGCGCGCCCTTATGCGCTGTGCCCCTCGCGTGCTTCATATTTTTGCACACGTTGCATAGCTACACGCCTCCTATACCCGAGCGCCTTGTATTTTTGACCCATGTGCCTATGTGCCCTAGTGACCTATGTACCCAGTACCTCTCATATGACTATGTGACTTGACTATGCTCCCGACTTGATTACCAGTGAATGTGCTGGTATATCCTATGTGAGTACTGAGGTATAATCTATGTGCGCACTGAGGTGCTATCCTACTTGCTAAGTGAATCCTACGCGTTATTTGTCATTACATTCAGAGTCTCCAGCACATATATGATAAACGGTTAGTAAAAATGATGTGGTTGCTTGTTTGATCAATGCATTACACTAAGAATGGATCCATATGTAGGACTCCATGAGCTAGTGTGGATTCATACTTAGGGTACCCGTACTAGGTACGACATCTAAGGGGATAATCATGTGACCACGATGTGTGAATCCAAGACCAACATAGGGCTTAACTAAAAACCTCAATCTAGTGGATGCATGGGGAGGGAAAGAATCTCGAGATCGTGTTACACTAGCCATCCCAGGTCCCGTCCTGACGTGTAGGGTTGGCCGCCATGGATATTGTTAATCTGCTTATAGTGGATGACAATATTCGAATCCTGCGTGCTATGAGTTATATGTTCCACACGGTAGTCTTTCGAGGGACCGGTGCATAATTAATATGCTACGTATTATATGATGGATTGGCTAGCCCTGCTGGAAACTACACGCTCTGAGGATTCCTATAAACAACACTGCGGGATAACCCCTCCAAATATAGAAAGCCATATGAATGATTGGCTGCTTATAAAATGACTTGCTCGTAATCTGTATCTTCTGTCAGTAACCGAGGAACATGGACTGTCATGGTGCATGGTCCAACTCTTGTCCTTGTTTGGTTGTTGGGTTGGGCCATCGTACTATGACAGGCTATGGTCCGAAGTTACGACCAGAAGTCCATAACTTGACCAGGGTTATATGATATATCTTATCTCGGTACAATATTGGCACAGTTTGTCCTTGTCTGGTTGTAATGGTATCGTATGGTTTCAATGATACGTTATAAGCCTATAACTCCTGAGCCACGTCTTATTATTAATTATTATGCTTGGGTTTTGTCTCTCTCTCTCTCTTATGTGCTCACTTGTGATACTTGCTATTCAGGGTTGACCCCGCTGGTTTTGTTTGGCCAGATCTTGTAGCAGAACTCGAGGATCCAGTCTTCTTCCCTGATGACAATGATGTATATTAGGAGCATAGCCGTCGGAGGACTCGAGTGGGTTTCTTCTCCACCACTATATTATTATCAATTTTGTTCTGGTATTTAGCCACCGACACCTGTTTAGCCGATTATTATGGATATTTAGTTTTCATACATAATTGTAATTAAATCAGACTACAGCTGAATATGATTATATACTTATGACTCTCTGGGCTAGCTGACTTATAAAGCTAGCTCCTTATGATCATTTTGATGAAGCGTCGGGACGCCTTACTGCTTTATCCTATATGTTCACTAATTGTTATTTTCTTCTTTTGAATGATTGAGACATATATATAATGTATGATCCTATACGACTTGATTGTAGTATACACCCCTTATCTCTTGACAGTCGTAACTGCTGTGTGACATCTTTGTACCTCATATAGTATAGCTGGCCATGTCCGTCCCTGTATTTCGGTACTAGGGCGTGACAAGGTTTTAGTGGAGGCCTATGCTGGTCTAATTTTTAAACTTGTGGGATGTTATTATTATAGGAGTCTAAATCAAAACCTATTCCTTTGATCTCTTGCCTCGTCTCCTCTTTCCTCACCTTGATTGTTAATTTGAATTGTATCCTCGAATCTTCCTCGTCCTGTCATTTGATAACCTATACCTTTTTCCTATAGTGGTGCTTCTTTCTCAATAGCTAGCGAGGCCAACGTGGAAGAACGTCCAACAGAGCATGGCTCGACAGGGCAGCAACAGGAAGGAATGTCTCCTCCTAGTCAGATTCGGATAGAGATTATGTCAGAGCCAGTAGAGCAGCAGGTTCTAGAAACTCCTGCACCACCAGCGATGCCGGCAGCGACGGCAGTACCCGATGCTGCAGCACTCCTGGAGGTTATTCGGGGATTTCTGGCCACTCAACAGTGTCAGGTGGCAGCCCATCAGCAACAGCAGACCCAGCAGCAGGAACAGAATGTACTACTGAATCAAGGGTTACAGTTAGCCCTTGAGAGGAGTGTCAGGGCTGACTCGGGAGCGCCGGGGAGGTTTTGCCAACTTAATCCAATGTACTTTGACGGCACGGAGGATGCCATTATGGCGGATGGTAGGCTTCCGGATATTGAGGCTATTTTGGCAACAACAAAGGTTCCAGCAGAAGAAAAGGTTAACCAGGTCAAACTATTACTTCAGGATCTCGCCCGCGACTGGTGGGCATCAGAAGAGATTGGAATGAGGCGTCCTGTTCCTTGGGATAGCTTCAGTACCAGGTTCAAGGCTAAGTACTTTGGCATGGTAGCACGGTATGAGCTACAACAGAGGTTTATCAGTCTCAAGCAGGCTGGCAGGACGGTGGATGGATATGCAGCAGAGTTCTACAGACTTAGTCGGTTTGCACCGACGATGGTCGCTACGGAGCCGGAGAAGGCTGTGAGGTTCCAGCAGGGACTACATCTGAAGATTCTACAGCTGGTAGAGGGGAGTTACGTCCCGGTTTCGTAGGACCGATCGTCCTCGCGAAGGCGTGATGCCGTACGAGCCTAGATTGCGCTCATGCAAGGCCAAGTCCAGAAACGGCCGATTAAAGCTAGGCTACAGAGTCGTACAGAGTGTCCCCATTTGCAGTGGAAAGTAAATTAACACAAGTTGAAAGGCAATTTCAAGATCTTTATTGATATTCAAGAAGTAGTATAAGCGGCGCTAGGCCAAGATTGCAATTCGCTCAAGCTCTCTCTCGAAACATAAAAGGCGTGCCAAGTAGCTTACAACATGGAATGATTCATGGCGATGTTCCAATACATTATATCCTGTATATGGTACTTCAGTTCCTCTACAACGCTCTAAGGCTCCAGAGTTAGCTCTGTGCCTTAGTACGTTCGGGGGACGTCTCCGCACCCGACAAAGTTCTTCCGCACCCTACAAACAATTTATGTGGTTATCAGTACATTGTTATGCACTAGTGGGGAGGCTAGCTCGGCCACTCGCTATCATTACCAAACACGTTCATTTTACTTTTGTGCGCCATTTATCATTTGATTGTCTTACTAATCTTGCCTTAGGATCAGTTTCATGGCATATAGTTTAAAGCCTATCTCGTGTTACCGATATCAAGTATCGCATATGAATAACATGCACAACTTACCATACGATCTTCCCTGTCCGAAAAAACAAAGTTAGGCAAAATTTAATATATAATGACTTGATTGATTTCATAGGAAACTACGAGCTTCATGGACGTATTTCTGTCTCGATGAACGATGTACTTAAGTTGCCAATATTGTTTACAAAAACAAAAGTCTGATTTACAAACTAAGAAGAAGAAAAGTACAATGATTACACTTGAATTCTGGGGAAGTACAACTATAGGAATCTGATCAGAAGACGATCACTTTATCCCTTGGACGATGTGATATTGAAGATACGAGCCTCTAGAGAATACAGTGACACTTTTTTAGGAGATTATGATCATTAGTGATGCTTTAGAACTGATTTGAAACTCTATTTATAGTGTTCTGAAATAACTGTCAAGCAGTTATTCTGAGTGGCGCGCACTACATTTTGTGCGCCATCCATCCAGTTGCGCAAACGGTTACTTGAACTGATAGGGACGTGTGGCATCCTATGAGAGTGATATGCGTGGTCGTGGGCAGTATAGTGGACACGTTTTTTGAAATTAGTGGCATGTGCGCTACGTCATTCTGCTCCTGGATGGAAATTGGTTAAGTGGTGCCAGTTTGACTGGTTGCGCCGGGCGCAACCTGATGACTAGCGCCCCTTACTATTTAGTCTTCATTAAATACTTCGTGCCACTTGATGACTTGCGCGAGACAGCTGTCTGCATTTATTAAAAATTGATATAGTCTTTTCGAGTGTTGCGCTTCCCGGGATTCGAAGAGATATTCTCCGACTGTCGTGCTGTCAGTAATCATGACTTACGTTATAGTTTTCGAAGAAGCTTGCCATATGGGACTCGCGTACCCTGACTTTGGCGCAACCTGAGTATCACGCAACCTAGTGACCAGGCGCTATCTGATACTGGCACCTTTTTAAGAGTGGCGTCGATGTGTCATACTTAAACTTTGTTCAGTTGCGTTTCATTCAGGTACTCATATTTTGTCAAGATGTTGTGTTCTCAAGTTTGTCTGGATATGTTTCATTCAGTTACTCAGTTGTTTAGATTTCACAGATTACTTATTTTAATGCAAGGTCTCGCACGCTCACTCTATAATGTGCGACAAGGGTAAGGGCAGCAGCACTTGTTTTAATGCTAGATCTCCTTCTTCCTAATTTCGAAAGCTTCCTCGACCATGGCATCAAGGAAATCTATTGCCGACAAGGGTAAGGGTATCTCTGGGCCTTCATCGCGTGCGTTACCGATGAGGGCGCGATATGCACCACCATTGTCGAGAGCTGAGAGAGCAAACCCACTGCTCGAAGGTGATCCTCAGAAAATGAGTCGACTGATCCTTAGGCGCCGGTCGAAGTCGACCATCTCTTCTTAAAGCTCTGGTCGACCTGCACACTCTATAATGTGCGCCTCCTCTTTTTAGAGTGTAACACCCAGTTTTTCAAAAGAGAGTAATTTTGAAATTTTGTAATTATAATTATTATTTAATGGTATTTATTTCATGTTATGATTTTTAGTAATTTTTGGTGATTTTTAGGAGAATTGATTTTGGGCCTATAGTGGACTTTGACTTGTGTTGACTAGAAGACTAACCTAGTGACTAACCTAGGTTATGGCCACTTAGTTAAGTTAAGTAACCTTGGTTGGACCTAATTTAATGAGGTTTAAGTCATTGGAACTAGGTAGGGGTGATTTGGAGTTGTGTAGGCTAATATGGCTTATGACTACATAAGTCATGATTAAAGACTTAGACTTAATGGCCCATAGGCCCACACCATGAACCAACCCTAACCCTAATCAGCCCATGGCAGCCACTATTGACCCATCACATCCTATTTAATGTCTCCCAAAGTTAGGGCTAGCCTCTCCCTTAGAAATTTATTGCAAGAGAAGAAAGAGGTGAGCTCCCATCTTTAGAAACTCATCATAAATCCATCTTTATTCCTTTTTAACCCAAACAATTGCATTGGGTTCTAAATTCTACCTACTTTCTGTTGGTAATTAATAATCTCAGATTTGGAGAGATTTGGAGGAGTTCCACCATTGGGAAGAACCCCACTCTTTGAGCTTTTTGGGAGGATTTGATACATAGAGGTAACTCTCCATTCCCACCATGAAATTCTGGTTTAAGTGCATGAATAGGGAGCCCTAGACCTAACCTAACTATAGGAATAGGAATCCCTAGGGTTTCGTGTCGTTTCGTGTCCTAACAGGACACGTATCAGAGTCTGAGGACAGGTGTTTGTGTAAATGTCTCAATGAGACTTTCTGTGCTATTTTTGAATTGTATTTGAATGTAAATTTAGTTTTTAATATCGCTTATCCAATTTTGTAACTCTGAGATGTTATCGTGTTGGTGTCGTGTCGTTTGGACGCCCGCACACACGCACTTGGACACGCGCGCGCGGGGCTACAGTGATCCCCTCCTCATCGAGCGCTCCACAGGACACGACACGATTTGGTTTGACACGAAATTTTGTGGGTGGCTAGGGGCATCGTCTGCCACCCCACATATAAATTTTACGACCTCTCGTGGTCGGGTTGGTGAGATATCGACCACGCACGGGGAAGACACTGTCACTGTGCACAGATTTATTGGCCACTGACACGGCTTCACAAATGTGGACACGGCACACCCTGACACGATTCAGGGTGTCAAGCACCTAGCCCTACCCTAGGCGCACCCCCTTGCTTGAACACGAGGCTTGGGGAGGCCTGTGTCGGGTGCACGACACGCATGCACCCCCGCACGAGACTGTCCAGTCTCTGTGCACTGTTTTGCCCGTTTGGGTTTTGCTTAATACTGGACACGTTTGTGTCCACAAGTGTGGACACAAAACACTTGTACAACACGTATATTGTGTATACTTATTACCAACCTTTAGATTGATGTTTAATTTAGTTTTGGTTGATTAAATCCCCCTTCCCATGTCATTCCTGATTCATGTATCAAAACATTTTTTTCCAGTTTTTAAAATGGAATTTTGCATCGATTTTTACTCATTTTGAACTGTTAGATTCATAGTTTTTAACCCCTAACATATTCACCAATGTTTTGTGTATTGGTATGTGGATTTTGGGGTCATATGGGGGTGGTTTGGATTCAAATCCTGGGCTCCCAATTTCTGGACTGATTTTATGAGTTTGGGAGTTACCATGAGTTGTTGAACCTTGATTCAAGATATAAACCTGAGATAAAAACCTGGAATTTCACTTGAGAGTGTGACCCAATTCTGAATTTGCATGGGACTGTTGAGTTGTTTCCCTTTTGTGTTCATGAGCCATTGAACATGAGTTTTGAATATGTTTTGTAACTGTATGTTTTTAACATAAAAATCTGAGTTTGGAATGTTAGCTACTGATTTTTTCCCTCTTACTGTTCTTCTCTAAAACCTGAGATTGTATGCCATGTCTAATCTCCTAAAACCTGAGTTTCATTCTAGTTTGTTTAACTGAGTTTACTCATTATCATTCACAACATTGTAATACATACATGGTAAACTGAGTTGGTTTGGGTTAATTTGAAAACCTGAGAAATGGGATTGGTTGTTAAATGTATGTTGATAGTTCACAAAAAAACCTGAGAGTTGGCCTAATTCCTGCATTTACTAGCATAGCCATATTCACACACACTACCTTCCTGTCATACACACATGTTCCCTTCCTTACACATGCTTGCACTGCTCTAGCACAGTACTTCCTTTCACTGTTTTTTTTAGTTCCTGCATATTGTCATATTATTCCTGAAACATAATTTGTATTTTCTGCACACTTGATTCCCTGTACACTGTTGCCACACCACACACACAAGCCTTTTATTCCTGCACTCTCACACTGTTATATGTTGCTTCACTGCTCACTGTTGGAGTATTTCCTGCCACATCTATTTTTCCTGCACTTGAGCACACCTCACTGTTTCCTGCATACATGAACACACACATTCTTCCTTTGCTTACACTGTTGCACCCTTACATATACTCTCTCACACAATGTTATACACACACACTACTCTAGACTGTTAGCTATTTTTCTACACACAAGTTCACACACCTACACATGTTTTCTTCCCTTAGGTTTCATGAGTATATTGTATGCCTATATGCATATGTGTAATATAGATATATGTGTGTGAGAGCATATCAATGTGTAGAATGCATAGTGTTTAGCCTAATGTTTAGTGTAGCTCAAATTGTGTATCTATATATATGGTGTATATTCATAGGTATTATGAATTCTTGAATGTTGTGTGTAGTCTAGTATAGCCTTGTTAGAGCCTAGCATGACTTGTTAGACCTAGTTAGTTGAGTTTAGCCTAGTTTAGACAAAGTTGACCTAGTTTGACTTCTAGGGTTGACCAAAGTTGACCAAGAGTTGACTTTGGCCTAGATTGACTTAGAATCATATAGAATGCATAGTAGGACTCCATCTTGCTATTCTGGACTTGTTGTGACTTGTGCTGTTCTGTTTAGGAGCCAGACACCACTCCTTGGACAGTACGATTCATATCGGACACTCAGATACAGACGAGTACATTCTCTGATCATTTCATATCCTGCTTAGAATTATTTCCTGCAGTAGATTACTTTACTTGTACTGGCACGTTGGTCACACGGATTGGTACTATATGGATCCCTTCTTGAGATGTTATCCTTAGGGAGCATCGGGTACTCTATGTTCTGTGCGTTTCACCTACATAGCGTATCACTATGCTTCGTTGATTCTTCGATCACTTGTGACATATACTCTTATGATCACAGAGTCTTCCTAGAATCCTTATCCCATTTATGGGACTACTATGTATCACCTTCGGGGTCTACCACCTTCGGGGTCTGTTACATAGCATCATATAACATAACCTGGCTGGATCCTTGTGTATTGATTGGGGGTACGGGGGAGTATAAATGGACATGTGAATAATACACCAGTAGTGTAGCATCAGAATTATTCCATAGTGTAGCATCAGAATCATCCCAGGCCATTTACATGTTCATATTGTACTCTGACTCACTAGCCACATGTTAGCTCTCTATTTATATTAGATATTTCTATTACAGTTCTCTCTCTGTTTATACTGCACTTCTTTCAGTACTTGTATCTTACTTTACTGCATGTTCATATTTTCTAACCTGCTATGAATTGTTGAGATGTACTGTGCTCGCTCCTGTCCTGACTGGACCTGTTGAAAATATTACAGAGGACGAGGAGGAGGCTTGCCTGGACACCTACTACGGGGCAGCCTTAGATGACACCTGTGAGCTGGACCCTCAGGAGGATCCAGCAGTAGCTGAGGACTTTCCCCCGACTGCCTAGACTAGATAGTTAGGCTTTTATCTCTTGTAGTTGGATCATGTTCTAGTTAGACTCTTTTTTGGAGTTATGAGTTGTATATATTCTTGTATCTGAGACCTTGTTCTGTTGGATATTGCTGGGATTATCTTAGTCTACTTTTATCTATTTCATTTCCTTGAGTTCTATTTCATATCGTGCTATCTCTTCCTTAGTTGTGATTGAGTTTACTATTGCTATTGTCACCCCCATTTCGGGGAGTATAAACTGTTTAGATAAATATTGTTAGATGTATGTTGACCTAGGACAACGTTCTACCGCCGACACTGCGGCGTAGGCTGGGCGTTGTTACGTTCTCGTACCCTCATAGTGGGTGCGGGTCGTGACATAGAGTGCAGGCGCGCACTTCATCACTTGCGCCTCCTCTTTTTAGAGTGTTGGCTGCATCATAACACACACTGTTCGTCTTTATGAACTGTGTTTGCACAAGTTTCGAACTTGCACCTTCTGAACTTGTACGATCGCGTATGTCGGACTTGCGCACTATGAACTTGTGCCTTCTGAACTTGCGTGATCATGTATATCGGACTTGCGCAGTTTGAACTTGTGCCTTCTGAACTTGCGCGATCACGTATATCGGACTTATGCACTTTGAACTTGTGCCTTCTGAACTTGTGCGATCGCGCATGTCGGACTTGTGCGATCGCGCATGTCGGACTTGCGCACTTTGAACTTGTGCCTAGCACAACTCGTGAATTCGCGCAATCTAATCATGCACAAAAATTCGCACAACCTAGAGCTTGCGCACTTTGCTTTAAACTTAGAGATTGTTGTATAGACTTGTAATTGAACTTTGCCCCCCTTTCTTTTTGCAGTTGATCTCAGGGAGGACCTAGATGCTGAGAGATTAGCTTCGACTTTCAGAGTGTCAGAGTACCGAGAGGACTTATCCCACGTATCATACCCTCAGTACAATATTTCTGAGTCTAGAAGATCCATGCTAGCAGCCCAAGAGAGTAGCACCTTATTATGCCTGATGAATGGTGAACCCCTAGAAAGTTTGGACTATATCATACACAAGAAACCAACTTTCTTGTTTGGAGATGCAATCAAGAAGACAGCCGAACCCAAAGCAAAGAAAGAGGATAGAATTTACCAATACGGAGATAGAGTTATGTATCTCACTGAGATGTCGAGACACATGTCCCTGTCTCGATATACACTCCAGTTTCCTCCGACGGATGGCATGGGATCTGACCACCAATTCAACAGGCCAGGGTCAAAAAAATATGTTACATACTGGGTCCCCAGAACAAGGATATATTCTACAACACTTTAGAGAGATACATCTCTCACCTGAGAGGTCAGAAATTGAGCTGTGTGCCTCCTGAAGATTCGTCAATGCTAATTCCCGTCAGTGTGTCCATTTTTGCGAACATATTTGCTAAGGCTGAGGGAAGATATCCGGATCAAACCATACGGTTAACAGGCTTGGTGAATCCCGATATGAAACGCTGGAATAAAGTCGTAGTTTGGGCTTTTGATCAATTCAAAGACAAGCTCCTCGAAATAGAGCTTTATGATCCGATTTGGACTATTGCTCACGGCATTCGTCCTAATGCCCATATATTTTTGGCTCTGATAGAACGGTACAATGATAGGACCGGCACCTTCATGACTCCTCACGGAGAGATTGGCTTTGCGCTTCATGAGATGAAATACCTTTCACACTTGCCAATGGGTGAAAACCCATATGAAGTTTATGTGCCAACAAATGAGGAACTGGATATCTTGTCAACAGAGAACCCTCAGATGGTGGCTGTATTTGAGGAGCTTTTATGCTACTACCTGGTTTGTTCCTTTTATTATCAGAGTGCTTCCAAAGGGACATGCTATACAACCAAATGGCTGCCGTACTTATTTTTGGGCCATATCCAAGAAGATAAGATTGTCGAGAGTCAAGTTTGTGACCCTTGCTTCTTCAAACCGCTCAGCCGCAACGATATAGAAAAGTTGATAGAGAAATCCAAGCATTTTGATAACATATTGAATGTAGATTGGCACCCATTCACTGCTGGTTCTCCCATCGAAAGTTACCTTGGGCAGGGTTACATGCCTATGTCTCGAGAAGCCCAGTTGACGGGTCTTCTCTCTTTATGGTTATGGCGGTTCGTGGTACCTGGAGCCAGTGCTGTTGACAGATTCCATCGAGGCGTGCTATTTGTTGCCGTGCGTCTAGTATTCGGCTACAAGATGGATCTCCTTTCGGCGATGACTTGCCACTTGAACGCAGGTCTGCGTTCTTTTATTGACACCATAATGCATGACAACAATGCTCGGGACGACTTTCCTCGTACTGAAATGCCCTACACCTATTTATTTGGGTGGTTGTTGTCACGCTCAGATCCCTCAGAGTCCTTTCATCCTCGCTTCGGACTCTTTGAGACCGATCGTCCTCGCTAAGGCGTGATACCGTGCAAGCCTAAGTTGCATTTGCACAAGGCCAAGACCTGAAGTAAGACAAGATAGACAAGATTGACAATACGTAGCGAAATATGTTGCAGATAATTAAAGCAGCAACGGACATATTTGAGAATACATTCATTAAACACAATGGTAACAAGAAATAATTCTCTTTATTGATTTTATTTGAACAGATTACAAGCTCTCGATTCTCTCTGATACAATGTTACATTCTCTTAGAAACTTTATATATTACAATGATCCCGTTCCCATACATTACATCCCTTTATATACAAAACCAACTTTTGCAACAGATGTCATCTCTTCTGATTTTTGGCTCCTGAGGATAAGGCTCGGGCTATCACTTCGGACTATCCTTCTCGATGCATATTGCACCTGCATACAGACTGATGGTGGGTCAGTATATCAGCATACTGGTGATTGTGAACAGAGAGCTACATTTGTCTGAAACGATCACTGTTTATTTAGTGAGAAAAATATTTCATGTGATGTGATCTTGCTACTTTGTACCTATGTACATTCCATTTATAGAGAGTCAGTTTACATCTCTTTTGAAAACATCTTTGAAAAGCCATAATTCATTCATTTGAAGCATACAAGGGACTATTCAATTCAAGCACGATGACTATTCATTTCTGTGGAGTGCGCAGCGTATTTCATGAGCATATTCATTTCTCTGTTCAAGCAACTCTTAGTCATAATTATAAGCACGATATCATATCGTTTCTTTAGTGGAACATAGCATTTTCTTTGCAACGGATTAATCTTTGCAAGCAATTCAAATAGAAAACTCAAGCAATATATTTGTATCACTTTTTCAGTGATTCTTACCATAGTCGACCATCCATCCCTGCACAAGACAAGGATTAGCATAAACATGATAAAACCAACATTGTCATTTCCTGTTCGTCTCTGCATCGTTAGCTTTTAGCATTCTTATTATAGACACATGCAGACTCGATTGGCAGCAGTGACACATGGGTTCAGCTCTGCACCAATCAATATCTATCTATATGATGGCCCATGGGTATTTCCATTATTAGCTGCTGTGACACTTGGGTTCAGCTCCTCGCTAGTGGACATTGATGCAACACCCGAGGTTTTTTGTACCTCTAGGTGTCTAGACAATCTCTCCTAGGCCGATCGGCTCCCAGAACCTTGGAAACCGTCGAGAGATCTAGTGACCTTGTATACAAGTTGTCCGAGACCAATGCATGAATACAACATCTAGCAGATAAACTCTTTGAGGGGCAATGATTCATCTTTCTCTATGTCAATCTTTGTAACAACAGAGCTATGAATCTACCTTCTCTCTTTGTAACAACAGAGCTATGACTCTGCCTTCTTTCTTTTCTGTGATCTCAGAGCCGAAGCTCCTACATAAATCTTTTCCTTTGCAACATATACAAGTCCGTCTGTACATGTCTAGCATTCAGATCATATTGAAGGGACAAACAATTATTCATTTCTTTAAAACATGATAGCAGTTCTGTTCAGATTAAGCATAAATATTCTTTCTTTGCAAGTATACGAATTTAGGACATGCTGTCACGACCCGCACCCAGTGAAAGGGCACGAGAAGTGAATACGCCCAGCCTACGCCGCAGTGTCGACGGTAAAACGCTGTCCTGAGTCACAATATCTAACACAGTCTAGAATAAGCTCTGAATGGAGAGTAAAATAGTAAGTAACTCAATCACAACACTAAGATGGAATAGAAGAAAGAATCACAAGAGAGTCACAACATAAATAGAAGTCTAGGTATAAACCACCAGAATAAACCTCAAGTACAACTCATAAAGTCTCAAATAGAAAGACAATAAATACTAAGTCACAGCTAGACTATGGGCAAGTCCTCAGCGACTGTTGGATCCTCCTGAGGGTCCACGTCGCCAGTGTCATCTAAGCCAATGCCATAATAAGTAGGGCAAAACTCCTCATCATCACCTGTAAAATTTTCAATATGCCCAATCAGGACGGAATGAGCACATATGTCTCACAACAGTTCATATCAGGATTGGACATATAAAACAAGCTATAGAAAACTATACATGAATCGCTGTAAAGAAAGTCAACAAGAGAGAGACTATAAGAATGATAATATGATAAATAGAGAAATGTAACCATCTACGTGATTTAGAGCATGAATTGGTTATGTAAACGATTTGGGTTGCACATAGATACAGCTATGGAGTACACATGGATACCTACTGGGGATAATGATCACATAACCAACTACACTCTCCCTACCCCCAATCAATACACAAGGATCAATACATGTTATGTTATTGCACATGGATAACAACTACTTTATACATGGGGCTCATATGGTCATGAGTGTACATGAATAACACATGAGTGCACATGGATAAATATGAATACATGGAGTACATGATGGCTATGATAAAGTACATGAACATGATATACTCTATGTATCCGATGGGATAACATCGCATGAAAAGATCCATAGGGTACTAATCCGTGCGAACATCTTGTCAGCATCAAGTATACTAGTCTACAACAAGAGAACATATCCAAAGAAGTATAAAAAGATCAGAGAATGTACTCGCCTGGCAAACTGAACTGCTGATGATGAGTGTAGCTAATCTGGGGCAATATAAACCTATTTAAAGTATACACATGTCACAACCAAGTCTAAAATATCAAAAAAATAGCTACAATACAACTACATGCTTCTAGGTCCATTTTAGTCAAAGTCAACCCTCGGTCAACTCTGGTCAAACCTGGTCAACGGTGGTCAAACCTGGGTTAACTAGTCCGTCTACTAATTTCTAGGTCATACACAAAATTCTAGGTCATTTGGAGTTCGTTTGAGTTGAATTGGATCAAGTTTGACCCAAAGTTGACTTTTGTCAATTTGGTCAACTTGTCGGCCAATTCGACTAAACTAGGCTCAAAATGACAAACCAAATATGTCCTAGGACTCCTATAGTTATATGCACAACTACAATCTATTCTAAGAGAGTTCTCAAGCATAAATATCTATATACATATAGGTATATACACACATGTGTATTTACAATACAAACAAAACCTTAAATCTAACAAATGATGGTGTGTGTGTCCTGGAGCTTACTGAAATGGGATAAATTCTGAGATTAAAACAGCAAACACAACCATGGTATATCCCAAATTAATATACTATTATACATATATATACAATTAAGAAACTATATATATATATATATATATATTATATATTATAATATATATATATATAATATATATATATATATATAATATATATATATATAAATAAAAATATATATATATATTAATATATATATATTATATATAAAATGTATATATATATATATATATATATATATATATATATATTATATATATATATATATATATATTTATATATAGATATTATATTTTATATATGTATTATAGATATAATATATATATATATATATATATATATATATATATATATATATATATATATATATATATATATATATATAAAATGCTCAAATGGAAAGGTTGGCAATGGTTTGAGATAATTTAAAGAGTCAAAAATCTGGAATTAAATCCCCTACGACCCATTCTCAACATGTATGCTTTAGCAATGGGTTTCAACGGGATTATATATATATATATATATATATTAATATATGTATACATAGCTATATAGAAAGCATATATACTCATAAATGATGGAAAATTATGAAACAAAACCAAAGTTGGTTCCCGCAAATCCGAAACCTCATATATGTCCTGAAAACTCAGATTTATAAGCTAATTAGCTGGAAATTAAAATATCGCATTTAAACTCAAAATCGAAATTAAGGAAACAAACCCAATTCACACAACGACCAAAATGCAATATACACCAAACGAACTCCGCAAACTCGGCACACACGTTGGTCTCGACCCACGTGATGCGCTCGTATACTCTCCGGTTTGAAACGTGTCATGTCATGTCCACAGAACGCGTATCGGAATTTCCCGATACCGCGTGATAACGCATGCGTTCTCGCTCGTTTGAGCGCCGCACACACAATGAAAAGCCCCGTTCTTATGCACGTAGCTGGGGGGGGTCTAGGGGTAGGTCTAGGACACTGACACAGCAACACGCTGTGCCGAAGTGGCACACGCAGCCCCGTACCTGCACGCGGCCTGCTGCGCGCGCGCACCCGCGCGCCCTCGTGCGCGCAGTTCCGCCCTCGTGGCTCGCTCGTCGGGCCACGCCGCGACTCAGGGTTCGTTCCTCGGGTAGTAGGTATAGGTCGACGTGTCCCAGGTCCTGAAATGGGCTTCGCTGCGTCGTGTGCGCGCACGAAGTCCGTTTCAGCGACAAAATCAGGCTGAATACACAGTACGGCTGAGCGGTGCACGCACGATTTCTTCGCGCTTGCTCAACAAAAGCCGTGAAATTTTACGAGCATGGGGCAGAGGTTGCCCCCACGTGCTCAAGAAATTTCACGTAAAAATACGGCATGTGCATCGAGAAACAACGCGCGGATAGTAGGGCACGCACGGCCTCATGCACGGGATCCGTGCACGTGCGTCCGTTGCCTGAAACCCGCTAATACGTTGTCAAAACCAAATCCGTCTTCACAAAAGTTTATCAAAATAATATTATCTAAACATCCATGAAGACAGAATAAAAAACAACAACTTTCTATCCTAAGCGGCATTTCGTCGAACACGTGCCGTAAAGGACCGACACGTGTCCGATACCGCCATCAAACGAAGTCGAAATCCACCAAATTTCGTGGGCAAGTCTAGGGAACCTATATGAATGAAAAAATGAAAGAAATTCCAGATTTATATGGTAGATTAGGGTTTACCTATTGAGTGTCAAAAACTCAATGATGGAGCCCCTCGGTTGTCGTGTCGGATTTCCCTCAAGCAAAAGCCTCGCCTCCTCACTAGAAATGCTCCAGCAGATCCTCCTCTCCTCGAAGAGTGCAACGGTGTTCGTTTGGGAAGAAACGGACTCCGGATGAAGGAAATAGAGTTTTGGAGAGAGAAACTATTAGGGTTCACTTGTGGAGGCTACAATTCCACAAATGAAGAAAGGGGGAGGTTACTGCTGTTGGGCGGCCAAGGGGTCTCTAGGGTTAGGGTTACACTTGGGCCAACTCATTCTCAAGTAGAAATGGGCCCAAGTCAAAAAGGCTTAAAGGCTTGCATGCAAAAGGCTAAAATAAATCAATTAAAGCCTTAAAAATAATCTAATGCCTAAAATAAATTCTAAAAATAAAATAACAATTCTAAGGCATGGTTAGGCCCCTATACAATGTCCACTAAGGTTAAACCAGTTGCTAGCACAACACAAGTCAACTTATCTAGAAAATCACAGAAAGGCCAAAATGGCTAAAAATCAATTAATCACTCTAAAATTTACTAATAAAATCTAAATTAATTCTAATGATAATAAATCTAATTCTAATATAGCATTAAGGTTCTAGGTCATGGTTGGCTAAGGTCAAACCACTTATACTACCAAAACACCAATTCAGCTACCAATCAAACCGCACAACAAGCAATTTAATCAATAAATTAATACAATTCAAGTAATGCACAATTACTAAAATACCTTAGCCTAAAAATATGTAATTAGCCAATCTAGTCACATGGTCGAGTCTCCTTGGTCATGGTTAGTCTCTAAGTCAAACAGTCTCTAGGGTTAAACTAGCAACAACCAAAATCATAATTCACCCATCTAAATAATATAAAATAAATAAAAAAATCCAAAAACATAATATGATTTAAATATTATTATTAAATGATAAAAATTACAAAAGTTCAAAATTACCCTCGTTTCAGAAAAGTGGTGGTTACAAGTCTACCCTCCTTAAAATAATTTGTCCTCGAAATTAAGATGATCCTACTCTTTTAGGTCAAATCCCCAACAATCATGGTCTTAAGAAAACTTATCTAAATCATGCAGTTAAAAGAAATCATACAGGGTTATGGCAGGTATAATCAGTCTGGGGTCTCATCATCTAGCCATTATAGTCATACTAGATCAAAAGTAGTCGTAAGGTATCAAACATACAAACAATATGGTAGGGTACAGTAATCATCAAGATGATAATGTATAGGTCAAGAACTCACCTCTACTGGTCTGGTAGCTGGAACTCTCTCCCGGAGGTAGGCCTCGACTAGGGCAGGTGTAGTAGGACAGTCTCGTACCTTGTGTGCAGCTGACCCACAAAATAGGCACAATCCTAGTCTCTTCCTACAGTCCTTCCATACGTGCCCAAGCTTCTTACAGAAAGCACAGGTAGGCACTCGCTCAATTGGCCTCTGTTGGACAGAATCTGAACTGGATAGGCTGGTCTAGGCTGGAAGCCGGGGTACTCCTGAGGCTCTGGGTATATACTACTGCTCCTCGCTCTCTTGGGACTAGGCTCTCCCCTCGAATGCATGTAATCCCACAACAGTTGGAAACTGAGACTCTGCTCTCTCATAAGCTCAGCCTGAAGTCTTTGTACCTCTGCACATCCTGAAGAAGTCTGTAAATATGAGCTCCATCAGGAATGGCATGGGGTACCACTCCAGGAGGCAAGGAAGGCCCAGTCTCCGGCTGAACTGCAGCCCTCTCCTGAAGGATAGGAGATGGAGAAAAACTCTCCGATGAGGCTACTAACCCTCTGAGCAATAGAAGGGGAAGTACAATCTCGGTCTCATCCGGAATTGCAGTGTACTGGGGACAGACTCTGGTCGTGGGTGCCATCATGGAAAAGATAAGAAAAAAGAAAAAAATAATCATCGGCTGTAAGGCAGTCTATCATCCTATATGAAAACTGATGATTATATAAAAACTGGAATTAACTATATAGGGTTACTATTTAAAGATGATCAAAATCGAAAGTTTAAAGCACGTACATTGAAATCCAATACGATATATAAAAGAAAAGTTAGTCTCGGCACGATCTAAGTTGATCAATCCTCTTGGTAAATCAAGATTTGGGAAAGATGGGGAACAAGGTTATCAAAGTCTGAGCACGAGCATCCAGGATGGAGATCTAGGTCACAATTAAATTTAATTCAATTGAGTACGACCCAGATTTTAATATGATAAGAAAAGATGACCAAAGTCGATTGGTCGTGATCAATGGAGTTAGGTTCAATGATATTGAAAAATTTAAAGGATAATTCAAGGATATGGAATAAGTCAATTTTCTCCTTTTGATAGGGAAAACAGAAGACAAGGTTTCATAGGGAAGTCAAGTTAATCATCTCTCTCTGATACCATCAAGCTTATCTAATCATCATTTGTCAATCATATCCTTATCTCATAATCCAAATATGAAAATTAACCTTTATATGACTACCACCAAGAATTTATACCCTTTTGTTATGAAGATTGGACCTTGTCATGATCATCATAGGCTCAATTCTAAATTCCTAAAATTATTCATGAAGCATACCCTTATTTATTAGTACTCAATATTAACCACTTAATCATCTTTAAATCCAAATTCTTCCACCTTGTCTCAAATTAGATCCGAAACCTCTAAATCAAGTTTTATGAAATCCTTGAACTTGTTCAAATTACTCTCCTCGTGTTGTTCAATCTGAAACTACTAGACCTTACAAAATTATTCTCCATTAAAATCAACCTTCATATTTCTTCAACGTACACCCTCAAATATTCTCCTTAAAATTTAAATTTTTCAAAATCTCTATATATTCTTTAATTCAAAAAAAATTCCTTACGTTCTTTCTGCTCTTAACCATTTTCTTCAATATCATATTCAATTTCGTATTACATCGAATACAGTTAAAATCCTTCTCCCTTACTAAGTCCCTAAATTTAACATCATAGCCTTAAAGTAAACGTCTCAGAATCAATAACCAAAATTTATCCAAGTCCTCAACTATGTCGACCTCGAATATCCTCGTCAGCTAAAAAGCATCTATTATCTACATCCAATATTTCTGTGTGTGATCGTTCCTAGATTGATAATATAAATCTCTTGATTTTTTTATTCTCACTTTTTACCACATCCCTATCTCAAAATTCTATATCAAAGACCAACTTTTCATATCCCTACCTAGATTATCATGAGATAACAAATTACGTCCTTTTGAGCTAGATGATTTACGTCACTTCCTTACCTTTCAAGGTAAAAAGGTATGGAGATTCAAAGGTTCCAAAGTATAGATGACCGAATTAGACATAGATGGTGATTGATGTAATTGGGATAGAGTTAACTAATATAAGGAAAATGGAATGCAAAAATAATGGCAAGAAGAAATAATGATAAAACCTGTTCTTGCTCATCTGTTCAAAGGAATGAACGAATTTGAGATATAATCTGATAACTACACGTCTCCTGAAATCATGTTGCTAGAATTTTGCCACGCCAATAAGCATAGCTGCAATAAACAATAGAGTCCGTAACTAAGGTATACACCCTACAATCATGTTATTTAGAATTCTTACCTCGCCAACCGGTATGGCTGTAAGAAAATCTAAATTCCATAACTAGGATAATATATCTAAAATCAGGCTCTACGTCCTTGTCGTGCTAGCCAGTATGACTGCAATAAATTCTAACTCCATAAATCAAGTAGACATTTACCTTTCTCACTGTCCTTATCAAGTATATGTTATCAGGTTATACCCTAAATTCCAAATAAAATAAAAATAAAAATAAATATATTTAAATACAAACTCAAAGTCAACAACTAATCAACAAGGTTCAAGATTCAACAATGAATCCATCAAAATCAAATTCAATAACAAGGAGTAATGAGTGAATCAAATGAGTATATGTGAAACAAATTAGGAAAAAGATTTCAGATCGAAGTTAAAATAAGATTCTCAGGGGTCATCCCAGGAATCTCTCAAGAATCCTAACAGTGATTGGGTATCCTCTCATTTTAACACTTTGCTTCCTATACCCTATAGCAGGCTCGTAGTAGTACAACTAAATTGCCGTACTATCACGACATCGCACTAATATGAATCTGGTCCTGCATGGACCGGAGATGAAATCGTGTCTCAATAACTATCTTGAAACAGATCAAACAAGGAATCAATTACTGAAAAAGAAGCAAAATCATCAAAGGAGGACAGTTGTTTTCAAAAGGAGACAATTAACAGCAAGAATTTGATAAGAGTTTTTCTAATGTGACTGAGTACCTTAACTTATATCTTATATCCTACTGCAGGATGTAATGATACTCTAGTTCGAGTACCACTACGAAATCATACTAGTTGTTATTGGACTGACCTGCATGGCCACCACTAAAATGTGTCACGACCCGTACCCAGTGAAAGGGCACGAGAAGTAATACGCCCAGCCTATGCCGCAGTGTCGGCGGTAGAACGCTGTACTGAGTCACAATATCTAACATAGTCTAGAATAAGCTCCGAATGGAGAGTAAAATAGTAAGTAACTCAATCATAACACTAAGATGGAATAGAAGAAAGAATCACAAGAGAGTCACAACATAAATAGAAGTTAGGTGTAAACTACCAGAATAAACCTCAAGTACAACTCATAAAGTCTCAAATAGAAAGACAATAAATACTAAGTCACAGCTAGACCATGGGCAAGTCTTCAGCGACTGTTGGATCCTCCTGAGGGTCCACGTCGCCAGTGTCATCTAAGCCAATGCCATAATAAGTAGGGCAGAACTCCTCATCATCACCTGTAAAATTTTCAATATGCCCAGTCAGGACAGAACGAGCACATATCTCTCACAACAGTTCATATCAGGATTGGACATATAAAGCAAGCTATAGAAAACTATACATGAATCGTTGTAAAGAAAGTCAACAGAGAGAGAATAAAATGAGATATAATATGATAAATAGAAAATGTAACCATCTACGTGATTTAGAGCATGAATTGGTTATGTAAACGGTTTAGGTTGCACATGGGTACAGCTATGGAGTGCACATGGATACCTACTGGAGATAATGATCACATAACCAACTACACTCTCCCTGCCCCCAATCAATACACAAGGATTAATACATGTTATGTTATTGCACATGGATAACAACTACTTTATACATGGGACTCATATGGTCATGAGTGTACATGAATAACACATGAGTGCACATGGATAAAATGAATACATGGAGTACATGATGGCCATGATAAAGTACATGAACATGATATACTCGATGTATCCGAGGGATAACATCGCATAAAAGATCCATAGGGTACTAATCCGTGTGAACATTATGTCAGCATCAAGTATACTAGTCTATAATAAGAGAACATATCCAAAGAAGTATGAAAAGATCAGAGAATGTACTCGCCTGGAAACTGAACTGCTGATGATAAAGTGTAGCTAAAATGGGGCAATATAAACCTATTTAAAGTATACACATGTAACAACCAAGTCTAAAATATCAAAAAAATAGCTACAATGCAAGACTACATGCTTCTAGGTCCATTTTGGTCAAAGTCAACCCTCGGTCAACTCTAGTCAAACCTGGTCAAACCTGGGTCAACTAGTCGGTCTGCTAATTTCTAGGTCATACACAAAATTCTAGGTCATTTGGAGTTCGTTTGAGTTGAATTGGATCAAGTTTGACCCAAAGTTGACTTTTGTCAATTTGGTCAACTTATCGGTCAATTCGACTAAACTAGACTCAAAATGACAAACCAAATCTGTCCTAGGACTCGTATAGTTATATGCACAACTACAATCTATTCTAAGAGAGTTCTGAAGCATAACTATCTATATACATATAGGTATATACACACATGTGTATTTATAATACAAACAAAACCTTAAATCTAACAAATGATGGTGTGTGTGTGTCCTGGAGCTTACTGAAATGGGGTGAATTCTGAGACTAAAAACAGCAAACACGACAATGGTATATCCCAAATTAATATACTATTATATATATATATATACAATTAGAAACTATATATATATATATATATATTTTATATATATATATTTTGTAAATATATATATATATATATATATATATATATATATATATATATATATATATATATCTATATATATATATATATAATACAAATGCTCAAATGGAAAGATTGGCAATGGTTTGAGATAATTTAAAGAGTCAAAAATCTGGAATTAATCCCCCTCGACCCATTCTCAACATGTATGCATTAGCAATGGTTTCAACGGGTTTTATATATATATAATTAAATATATGTATACAGCTATATAAGCATATATACTCATAAATGATGGAAAATTATGAAACAAAACCCAAAGTTGGTTCCCGCAAATCGAAACCTCATATATGTCCTGAAAACTCAGATTTATAAGCTAATTAGCTGGAAATCAAATATCGCATTTAAACTCAAAATCGAAATTAAGGAAACAAACCCAATTCACACAATGACCCAAAATACAATATACACCAAATAACCCGCAAAACTCGGCACACACATTCTCGACCCACTGATGTGCTCATATACTCTCAGGTTTGAAATCGTGTTCGTGTCGTCCACAGAACGCGTATCGAATTTCCCGATACCGCGTGATAACGCGTGCGTTCTCGCTCGTTTGAGCGCCGCACACACAATGAAAAGCCCCGTGCTTGTGCACGTAGCTGGGGGGCCTGGGGTAGGTCTAGGACAGTGACACAGCGACACGCTACACCAAGCGTGCGCAGCCCCGCACCTGCGCGAGCCTCGTGCGCGCGGTTCCGCCCTCGTACGCGCGGTTCCGCCCTCGTGGCTCGCTCGTCGGGCTACGCCGCGACTCAGGGTTCGTTCCATGTAGTCTAGGTATAGGCGACGTGTCCCAGGTCCTGAATGGGTCTTCGCTGCATCGTGTGTGCGCACAAGTCCGTTTCAGCAACAAAAATCAGGCTAAATGCACTGTGCGGCTGAGTGGTGCACGTGCGATTTCTCCGCGCTCGCTCAGCAAAAAGCCGTGAAATTTTACGAGCTTGGGGACAGGGGTTACCCCCACGTGCTTAAGAAATTTTATGTGAAAATACGGCCTATGCATTGAGAAACAACGCACGGACAGCAGGGCACGCACGGCCTCGTGCACAGGATCCGTGCACGTGCGTCCGTTGCCCGAAACGCCGCTGATACGTTGTCAAAACTAAATCCGTCTTCACAAAAGTTTATCAAAATAATATTATCTTAACATCCATGAAGACATAATTGAAAAACAACAACTTTCTATCCTAAGCGGCATTTCGTCGAACACGTGTCGTAAAGGACCGACACGTGTCCGATACCGCCATCAAACGAAGTCGAAATCCAACCAAATTTTGTAGGCAATTCTAGGGCACCTATATGAATGCAAATTGAAAGAAATTCTAGATTTACTATGGTAGATTAGGGTTTACCTATTGAGTGTCAAAAACTCAATGTATGGATCCCTCGGTTGTCGTGTCAGCCGATTTCCCTCAAGCAAAAGCCTCCGCCTCCTCGCTAGAAATGCTCCACATATCCTCCTCTCCTCGACGAGTGCAACGGTGTTCGTTTGGGAAGAAACAGACTCCGGATGAAGGAAATATGAGTTTTGGAGAGAAGAAACTATTAGGGTTCACTTGTGGAGGCTATAATTCCACAAATGAAGAAAAGGGGGAGGGGTTACTGCTGTTGGATGGCCAAGGGGTCTCTAGGGTTAGGGTTACACTTGGGCCAAATCATTCTCAAGTAGAAATTGGCCCAAGTCAAAAAGGCTTAAAGGCTTTCATGCAAAAAGGCTAAAATAAATCAATTAAAGCCTTAAAAATAATCTAATGCCTAAAATAAATTCTAAAAATAAAAAAACAATTCTAATGCATGGTTAGGCCCTATACAATGTCCACTAAGGTTAAATCAGTTGCTAGCACAACACAAGTCAACTTATCTAGAAAATCACAGAAAGGCCAAAATGGCTAAAAATCAATTAATCACTTAAAATTTACTAATAAAATCTAAATTAATTCTAATGATAATAAATCTAAATTCTAATAGCATTAAGGTTCTAGGTCATGGTTGACTAAGGTCAAACCACTTATACTACCAAACACCAATTCAGCTACCAATCAAACTGCACAACAAGCAATTTAATCAATAAATTAATACAATTCAAGTAATGCACAATTACTAAAATACTTAGCCTAAAAATATGTAATTAGCCAATCTAGTCACATGGTCATGTCTCCTTGGTCATGGTTAGTCTCTAAGTCAAACAGTCTCTAGGGTTAAACTAGCAACAACCAAAATCATAATTCACCCATCTAAATAATATAAAATAAATAAAAACCCAAAAATCATAATATGATTTAAATATTATTAAATGATAAAAATTACAAAAGTTCAAAATTACCCTCGTTTCATTGGTTACACATGCGAGCAATCTCTTTTTTCTTATTAAACATGGCAACAGTTCTCTCTTTTGAGACAATCTCTCTAACTTTTTAACATGGCAGGCATCTCGTTTGACTTAACATGGCAACAGTTCATTTCTTGTTATCGGGCAACAATCTTCTATATAACATGCATGTTATCTTCCCTTGTTCTTAGCATAGCAAAGTACTCTTGATTAAGGCATTATTCATTTACTATTAACAGGCAACAATCTTCTTTTCAGCATAAAAGTTAACTTCTTTCATGTTCTTAGCATGGCAGTATGTGGATTCTCCTATAAGCATACTCAATGATTTATCATCTTGTTATTATCAATAACATTCAATCAAAAACTCAGGTTCATATTAGGCGTGAGCGAATCATAAAATGAGACTTTGTCCACTCACCCAGATAAATCGTCTTCTATTGCAGAGCCAGCAATCTGATCTTTTGTTTATCTAGTATCTTTGCGGAGCGGGGCACTACATAATTATCCACCGAGAAGAAGTTTTCTCGAAACTTAAAGAAACTTATGATATTCATAGCAGCGATAGTCCCCATCCTTGCCATCATCAATCCATAACAATCTCAGTCCAGATCATATCAAAATTTATGTTCAATTCTCAATCTCATTCAATCAATAAAATATATGCCGCATCATAAAAATTTACGGACTTATTGTATGGAACGTTCATCTCATTATTGATATCGAGTAGACAAGGAAAATTTTGATCAGGAGAACATCTTTGAATCAACAATTGGCCAGAGGATCGTGTTGCTCTGATACCATTCTGTTACGCCCCGATCCCTCAGAGTCGTTTCGTCCTCGCTTCGGAATCTTTGAGACTATCATCTTTGCTAAGGCGTGATGCCGTGCAAGCCTAAGTTGTGCTTGCACAAGGCCAAGACCTGAAGCAAGACAAGATAGACAAGATTGATAATACGCAACAGAACATATTGTTGATAATTGAAGCATCAGTGGACATATTTGAGAATACATGCATTGAATACAATGGTAAAAAGAAATTCTCTTTATTGATTTCATTTGAACAGATTACAAGCTCTCGATTCTCTCTGATACAATGTTACATTCTCTCAGAAACTTTACAGAATATAATGATCTCGTTCCCATACATTACATCCCTTTATACAAACAGATGTCATCTCTTCTGATTTCTGGCTCCTGTGGATGAGGCTCGGGCTATCGCTTCGGACTATCCTTCTCGATGAATATTGCACTTGTATGCAGACTGATGGTGGGTCAGTATATCAGCATACTGGTGATTGTGAACAAAAAGCTACATTTGTCTAAAACGATCACTGTTCATTTAGTAAAAAAAATTTCTTGTGATGTGATCTTGCTACTTTTTACCTATGTACATTCATGCATAGAGAGTCAGTTTACATCTCTTTTGAAAACATCTTTGAAAAGCCACAATTCATTTTATTTCATTTGAAGCATACAAGGGACTATTCAATTCAAGCATGATGACTATTCATTTCTGTGGAGTGTGCAGCGTGTTTCATGAGTATATTCATTTCTCTGTTCAAGCAACTCTTAGGGACAATTATAATCACGATATCATATCTTTTCTTTAGTAGAACATAGCATTTCCTTTGCAACGGATTAATCTCTGCAAGCAATTCATGTAGAAAACTCAAGCAATACGTATGTATCACTTTTTAGTGATTCTTACCATAGCCATCGTCCATCCCGGCACAAGACAAGGATTAGCATAAACATGATAAAACCAACATTGTCATTTCCTGTTCGTCTCTGCATCGTTAGCTTTTAACATTCTTATTATAGGCACATGCAGACTCGATTGGCAGCTGTGACACATGGGTTCAGCTCTGTACCAATCAATATCTATCTATATGATGGTCCATGGGTATTCCCATTATTAGCCGCTGTGACACTTGGGTTCAGCTCGTCGCTAGTGGCAATGATGCAACACCCGAGGTTTCTTGTACCTCTAGGTGTCTAGACAATCTCTCCTAGGCCGATCGGCTCCCAGTGCCCTGGAAACCGTCGACAGATCTAGTGACCTTGTATACAAGTTGTCCGAGACCAATGCATGAATACAACATCTAGCAGATAAACTCTTTGAGGGGCAATGATCCATCTTTCTCTATGTCAATCTTTGTAACAACAGAGCTATGACTCTGCCTTCTCTCTTTGTAACAACAGAGCTATGACTCTGCCTTCTTTCTTTTCTGTGATCTCAGAGCCGAAGCTTCTATATAAATTTTCTTTTGCAACATACACAAGTCCGTCTGTACATGTCTAGCATTCAGAGCATATTAGAGGGACAAATAATTATTCATTTCTTTGAAACATGATAGTAGTTCTGTTCAGATTAAGCATAAACATTCTTTTTTTGCAAGTATACAAATTTAGGACATACGAGCAATCATTGTTCTCTTCTTATTAAACATGGCAATAGTTCTCACTTTTGAGACAATATCTCTAACTTTTTAACATGGCATGCATCTCGTTTGGCTTAACATAGCAACAGTTCATTTCTTGTTATCGGGCAGCAATCTTCTACATAACATGCATGTTATCTTCTCTTGTTCTTAGCATAGCAAAGCACTCTTGATTAAGGCATCATTCATTTACTATTAACAGGCAACAATCTTTTTTTCAGCATAAAAGTTAACTCCTTTCATGTTCTTAACATGGCAGTATGTGGATTCTCTTATAAGCATACTCAATGATTTATCATCTTATTATTAGCAATAGCATTCAATCAAAAACTCAGGTTCATATTAGGCGTGAGCGAATCATAAAATGAGACTTTGTCCACTCATCTAGATAAATCGTCATCTGTTGCAGAGCCAGCAATCTGCTCTCTGTTTATCTAGTGCCTTTACGGAGCGGGGCACTACAGTTGTTGTTGCACTATCCTAGCTTGATGAACCCTGATCTGGGTGTGGTCGGAGGAAACTTTATCAGGCATTTTTCTACTGCCCGATGTAATATAAACGCACTTTCAGAGTACAGAAGAGCTCTGAACGAGGTTCTGGATGGATATTCCACTGCGTCCCTCCTCCTCCAGGATATGAGAGTCTTCTAGCCCAGCTCATGGATTTAGAATCGATGTCTCTCCGTCTATCTCCGATAATTTTGCATTGTTGAAGACGATTCAGCCATCTCATCTAGTATACCGGTTTGAGGGTGAATGTTTTCTGGAACCATACCTACCAAGTCGATTTGCTCGGCAATTCGGCTATGATTAGATGCATGTGGGTAACGTAGCACCTGTTTATAGGCCAAAGGTTATCTAATAGATGGTGCTAGAGCTTGGAGATACTATAATATAAGAGGCACCCAGGCCATATTTTCAATGCCCAATGCTTCCCTGAAATATGTCCGCATGTTACATACATACGTGAATTTTTATACTTCAATCAACACTTTTGCCAAAAATTTTAACTTGGCCAACAGTTTCGCAAGTGATAAACGGACAAGAGCTGGGGTCCACACTGTACAATCATTTAGGGATGAAGAAAATCATGACCCAGCTGATGAGCCTATGGAAGCTTCTCTTATGGGCTTTCCTAATGAAGTCCACGACCCTTTAAATGTGTCACTCAGGAAGCATAAGGAAAAGTCTTCCAATAAAGAGGCTAGCAAGAAACACAGAACTAGAGAATCGTCTGCTCCATCACATCCAGACGAACTCCCTTCTCCTCCAAAGCTCTCGTGGGAAGAAAAAGAAAACAACAGTGGTAATTGCTGAGCAGCCTGTGACCAGGACAACCGGTCCAAAACCAGGCAGATGAATACTGGACTTTCTCTGGAGGAGAGAGGCGACTCCCTCTTCAGTTCCAAAGAATAGTAGAATTGTCCATGAAAAGGTTATCAGGGAGCCCAATGTGCAAGACGATCTTAATGACGTTGAAGAAGAACCTGAAACACCTCTTGTGCGTAAAGCTAAAAGAAGATTAATGATGACTCAAGAAGATCGTCAAGAAATTGATGCTTACCCACTCCTTCCATGCCAAAAGAGTCTTCGAGTCGACCTGATGCATCGTTGTCTTTACAAGATCTGCCACCTCCACTAGGTGGTTTTAATACTCTTTTAATGTGATCTTGATTGAGTAAAATATTGACATTGTTCTTTTTCATTTATAGGCTACAAAAATCAGTATTTGACTCTAGTCACCATACAGATGACTATTCCTGTACCGTATTAGCTGCAGCAGGAATAATGATTCGCCTCCAACTTCGAGGTCCTGGAGACTACACTTTCTGAGAAGGTGTTGCCTTCGCGGACTCTAATCCCGATGTCACAGCTCTTTCCATAGCTCAAACTCCTACCCTCTGTCAAGAGAATCAAGAAATGATAGAGGCTCTCGCATACTGTGACTTCAAAGATGATTCGATGGAGGAGATTCTATGGACACTGTTCCTGATCCTGATAAAACTGGGGCAGATCCAGTTCCCGTAAAGGTTTTAAAGATCAAGACTTGATGGCCGAAGAGGACCATATTATTAACGAGGATGAAGAGCACCCTGTTGATGAAGAAGGGCATCACAGCCCAAAAAATGGTGATCATAACCTTATTGATCCACAAGGTAATGAGAATGAAAACGATAACCCTGATGATAACCAAGAAGCTGGTGAAAATCAGACTTTAATGTTGAAGATATCGGATGAATGAGAATCCCAAAACTGATGCTGAGGGGACTCAAACCCCGACAGAACGAATTTTAAAGAGGGGGAACGGAAATGGCAGTCCCAATAAGTCAAGCAGAATCAGGGCCGAAAGCAACCGTTTTTTATCAGGAGGCTCAGAAGCTGGAAGTAATCTAGCAGCCGTGTCTGAGACTACTATGATGAGGCTTCGCACAGTTTTAGATCTGCCTTATGAGACCCCATACATGTTGTCGGGATCAGGTAAATTTTTGACTTTTTATTTACCTAACTCCTTTGATGATGTATAATAATTGTGCATCTTGATTGTAGAGGGTCTCGTGGGGACAATTGCAGTAGCTTCGTCTACTGTTTTCAGCTTTAGCTCAACCATGGCTCCTCTGGACATGGGAACTCAGACTGGAGAAGAAAGCTGCTCGATGATGCCAGTGCTAAGATCTCCTGATGCACAATCTGTGATTCCTCCAGCTGCTACAGAAGGAGGGATTTGGACAGAAGTGCTACTCCTAGTATAATAGGATCGTGTTGAAGCTTACACAAACGCTTTCTTCACCTCTCTGGGGACTCTAATTCAGATGGTCTTGGAAAAGGGCCAACCTTATGAGTTAGTATGGAGCCCTTCCTCTTTTATCATCGAAGCTATTTAAAAATTGGTGATCTGGATAGAGTTAGCTACTTGGAACATATCTTGGATGAGCTTGAGGAATCTATCAAGTCTTATCAAGATCTACAAGAGGAAACATTCAAAAGCTTGTAGATGCTGAATGTGAAGCGATGGCTTGCGAGTCTGTAGCACGACAAGCTGACTTAGAAGCTTCTGTAGTGGTTTTTTACTGTGCTCTGCAGAGTTGGAGTCTAGCATTGCTGAGACTACTTCTTCTGTTGAGCGTTATAAGACTGAAGCTACAGAGAAGGAGAAGGAAGCGACTAAATGTCAAACTCGCCTCCGGGAATTAGAAACCGAGATGGCCCAGCTTCAAGAGATACTCAAGGTAGCTCGACGACGTGAAGAGGAAGTACTGAAATGCATCAGGTTGCCAACACCCAGCTGGATGATCTGAAGAAGCAATAAGACGAATTTATTCGTACTCAGAGTGTGGAAGTTGAATGTCGAGCTCTCTCCCTGCAACCTTTTGATCCAGAATCTGGAAGAGCTCTGGCTAGGCAAAGGGTGCTCGACTCTAGAACTGAGAGAGCCGAAATCTAAGAAATTGATAATTGATCTTAGCACTCAGCCCCCCCAAGTGAATCTATCAATGACAACTTTTTGTTATCTTTTGCATGATATACACTTTTGATATTTTGCACATCATTGAAATAAAAAAAATAATGATCTTTTTTGTGGTTCCATTACATATGTATTATAGATATAAGTAATAGATAAGAGTAGAAAGTATGTTCAGAGGTACCGAACATGACATATCTTTTTAGAAAATCAATACTTATTATATCTATTCAGAGGTAACGTGGATGTGACAGAATATAATTTTGAGATATTGTCATTTCAAAAGATGACTTTATCAGAGGTAATGTGGACATGACAAGCTGTTGATGCGGATAATAGAATTCAGAGGTAATATTGACATGAATTCATATATCCATTGATTATCTTTGAGTCGATTGGGACTTAAAAATAGGATATCTTTTAAAACAACTAGGTTTCAAATGATAATCATAGCGATAATATGATATGATCTGGATAGACTCCACTGGGATTTCCTTCAAAGTTTATTATCTGTGGTTTTATCTACAGAAGAATAAATAAAAGATAATAACTTAAAGATTTGAGGCATATACAATATTGAGAAGATGTCTTATATATTCTTCAAACATAGTATTTTTTTAAGAATTTGCCGTTGATAGGCATCATAGCGACCCAGCCATCCATCCCGGTCAGTTGATAAGCTCATTTTGAGAAAACCTTGCTTACAGCATAGGGACCTTCCTACTTTGCTTCGAATTTATCCTTGCTCATGTGTGTTATAGTCATAGGACGTCTGATAGTAAGTACTAGTTCGCTTTTAAAAATGCTCGTATTTTGACTTTTCGATTGAAGGCTTTTGCGATACGGACTTGATATAGCTCAATATGTTGTTGAGCTAGTAGCCGCTTCTCGTCAAGTGCTTCAAGCTCCTGAAGTCGAAGATGATCATTATTTTCTGTTGTGAGTTTATTGGCAATCGCAATTCTCAAGAAAGGGATTTGAATTTCTAGTTGTAAGACGGCTTCACATCCATACACCAAAGAGAAAGGTGTACAACTGACCGGAGTGCGTATGGTAGTATGATAAGTCCATAGATATTCTTCAAGCTTTTCACTCCACTTCCTTTTATTAGTAGAAACAAACTTTTTTAGAAGCTTGATGATGGTTTTGTTGAATGCTTCTGCCAAACCGTTAGCTGCAGGATTGTAGGCTGTGGAAACAACATTGTTGATCCTGTTGTTATCACAGAATCGAGTGAACTTTTGACTGATAAATTGGGACCCATTATCATGGATGATTCGTCGAGGAACGCCGAATCGATAAATCACATATGTTTGATAAGTTAATCACACTACTATTTTGACTTCAGCCAAGGGTATAACTTCTGCCCATTTAGAAAGTAATCGTTTATAGAAAGTATAAACCGATGTCCTCTAGATGAAGGTAGATAAATAGGACCAATGACATCCATGCCCCAACCTTTGAGGGCCATGATGCCTCGATTGGATGTTAGAATTCTGATGTTGGTGAATGAGTCTGCATAGATTTGACACGCTCGATATTTTCTTGCATACTCAATGGCATCTGATACCATAGTGGGCAGTAGTAGCCCATATGTCGGATACGATCCTGTAGCTTAGGACTGGGCTGATGTGCCCCACAGACAACATCGTGAGCTTACGTAGTATTTGTTTTGTTTCATCTCCCGTAAGACAATGTAGGAGTAAACCATCGAATGTTCGCCGATAAAGGGTCTAGGAGGTGTGATTGTAATAAAACCGGAGTGATCACCGACGGATTATTGTAGCTTCCTTAGGATCTTCGGGTAAGATGTCATGTACTACAATGTCGATGAAAGGAGCCCTCCAGTCTTCACTAATAGTGTAAATTTCAGTTGAATTGCTAAATTCAATGTTTGAGTTATTCTCGATGCAAAATAACTATCTGTTAGTGATGACAATCATTTGTTGTCTTTTTTACCGAAATTGCTAATACTGCTGCTATATTAGCAACTGCATCAGCCTCTGTATTGCAAGCTCGACGTACATGTTCAATGAAGAAGCCTTTGAACGATGTAGCCAATCTAACTGCCGCTTTATGATATGGAATAAGGTCTTGGTGCCGAACTTCGTACGTGCCTCTAACCTGATTGATGATCAGCTTAGAGTCTCCATATACTTCAAATATTCAATATCTAGTTGTTTAGCCAATTGTAGGCCAATGAGTAGAGCATTATATTTAGCCATATTATTGGAACATGACTCGTCCAAGGAATAAGCTCTTTGAATAGCTAATCATTCCGTTATACAAGGACAATTCCAACTCCAGCGACAATAGTACCTTTGGGTCCAATTCTGGATGCACCATCAAAGAATAGACGCCAAGAAAGAACTTCTTCTGAAATCATGTAAGATTCCAAAGTTTCATCAAAATCTCGTCATAGAGTTTAGATGTCTCCGAAATTGGATGAGCCTCTAAGAAGTCCACAAGGGCTTGACCTTGACTGACTTTTGTGGGACATAAACCATATCATACTGTGCTAGCAATATAGCCCATGTAGTAAGCCTGTAATTGAGTGTACTAGGCTTCATCATCAGAACTCGAAGAGGGTTAACTCTGGAGATAACATGAATAGTTTGACCCGTGATATAATGTCGCGTTTGCTGAATAGCGAACATTAGGGCTAAATATTCTTTTTTCCGCCAACTATATCGATGTTCGGCACCGATCATTGTGCGACTGAGGTAATAAATAACTTGTTCGTGACCTTCTTTTTCTTCTGGGCTAGTAGAGCTCCCAAAGAATGATCCATTGCACGGACATACATCCAAAAAGGTATTCCTGAGACTGGAGGCACTAAAACTGGAGGGTTCATGAAGTACCGCTTTATGTCTTCAA